>CM055271.1:41552768-42081373 GCA_029237695.1 Conchocele bisecta | reverse complement strand
ATACTTTTCTCTATATCTAACCTTCGACGTTACCTCGTGTATATTCGAATTGAGAATGTTTAGCGGTTATTATGTGTCATCACGGTGTCATTACTATGGAGATAATCCGCTCACTATATCAGTATTTACAATGGAAGTGTTAAATCCCGCATCAATATTGGACACTATTGATTTAAGATTCATTGCAAACGATCTACGGACTATACGATCAGGGTCTACAGTATTCCATATTATATTAATAGAGCACATCGCTCCAGTAACATAAATTACAACGGTAAAACGTTCTAATCGGATCGTCACTTAGGCTGATCTGGGTCTACACTGTTCGCTAGATTCCATTGTCAGCCCAAATATGTTCTTTGATGTATATTCTTGTACGTATAGCCGTCGACACTATCCGACCGTCTCTATGGAAACGCTAAATCCCGCATCAATATTGAACACTATTGATATAAGATGCATTGAAAACCGAGCGATTTAAACGATCGGCCGGCTTAACCCCCGTCAAATTCGATTCCATTGTCAGCCTATGTTTCGAATACGATATGTACGATGATTATATTACCTTAGGACGACTGCGTTTTTCTTTGAAAAAAGAATTACGAAATTTAACGTACGTCCGTATATGTATACGGGTATATACGGGTACGACATCCGTTTATATAGCGATCAGCGTCATACGTGCACAGGCTGATCTGGGTCTACACCGTTCGCTATTCGGTCAACGTGACGATATGAATAAAACGTTTTACCGTTATAATTTATGCTACCGGATCGAGTACCGTTACCGAATATCGATCAGCGTCATACGGGTACAGGCTGATCTGGGTCTACACTGTTCGCTAGATTCCATTGTCAGCCAAAATATTTTCCTTGATGTATATTCTTTGTGCGTATAACCGTCGACCGTCTCTATGGAAACGCTAAATCCCCCATCAATATTGGACACTATTGATTTAAGATGCATTGAAAACCGAGCGATTTAAACGATTGGCCGGCTTAACTCCCCGTCAAATTCGATTCCATTGTCAGCCTATGTTTCGAATACTTTATGTACGATGATTATATTACCTTAGGACGACTGCGTCTTTCTTTGAAAAAAGAATTACGAAATCGATCAGTGTACAAATGGAACATTTACGCAATCTGATCAGGATCTACACTATTCCATAATATATTAATAGAGTGCCGCGAATGTCAACGTCAAAAGTTGACCAAAAACACAATACAACAGAGTACATGCGGAATGCATGACACAAACGTCTCATAGCATCGAATTTTACTTATACCGTTGTACGTTATACCGTATGTATACAAAACAAACGGCAATCGTGCTTAACACCGAGGATAAACTAGAAAATAAACTATGGCGTGACGTCCGAGGGCATAGCAAACAAGTATATTGTGTTGGTGCAACATGTATGTTTGGAGCAGATGTATGCAACCAAGTACAATTATTGTGGATATATCTTAAATTTTGATAAATCATCAACATCTTGCTGCTACGTGCAACTTATATGTATTGATATTAGGATGTAACAAAATTGAGGTTTACAGTTACCTGCCTCACTGTGCATGAGCTCTTCATGTAGTTAGCGATGTGGCCATATATATGTTCTAGACTAGATACACGTAGCCGCCCAGACACTATGGGCTGTATTGTACCCAGCCACAGTGAGTCACGTCGGTGATTGCATCGTCACCTGATTTATCAAGGGTATATTGTATTACATCACGAGAATATGTCACGTGAGTTCATTTAATGTGGCATGTGACAGAAAATACTGTGATATACATACAAAAAAGCAGTCAACCGGTTTCATGTTTCAGTTTCTAATTTCACTAATGCATAAGTTTTGATGTATTTACTTAAAATGTATAATGATGAATACATCGCATTGAATTTCTTAATAGATGTTATCCCAGTAACAGTGCATGGTATGGTGATTTGTATTGTCACGTTTCTGTTCCTGATGACATTGATTGCAATGTAGAAGGTCGATCAAAGCGGATCCGACAAAGCAGGTCACTATTCGTCAATGCGTACGCACGCCAGTCCCTACATACTTCCACAGTAATCCATTTTTGACAACGTTGCTAAACATATTACTCAAACCTATCATACATTTATGTCATCCACCCAACTCCCAGCCACCACTTCCGTAATTCAAACACAGCACAAAACCACTCGGCCACCCAGGCCGACATGGCTTCAGTTAAACTGTTGACTTTTATTGATCGGCTGGGAAAGCAACTCCTCTCGGGATTGTAGTAATGTATAAACAACCTTGTGAAATCCGCCTCAAATCAAATTTTCAGACGAAATATTAATTAGTTAACAGTTTATTTTCACGTTGTAACAAAATAAATATACTAAACTAGTATGTGGTGGCAGAAACACTATGTAGGCTATGTATACATGGTTTACGTTCCTTCCTGAATCCAAACCGTTTGTCAAACATCGAAACGATTCGGTAGGCATACTCAGTACTTAACGTAGTCGGTATTCATCGATTATATAGACTAGAGTAGAGACACAAGAGCTCACGAATCATACACAAATCAATAATCAAACTATATGTAAATTTTCTACTTAGATCGAAATCGTCGACTCTCAGTTTCCCATCTAAGTTTGTCGCATAAATTGACGTTAGACGTTAAGCGACTCAATTCTGAAACGTCGTCTGCTCCACGTGGTGACGTCAGAAAACCAGGATTTCCGACGTAACGTTATTTTGAGCCTAATGTTGGAAATCGCACAGCGGCGCTCATTTATAAACCGCTCTACAGCTATCGAGACCGTCACCTGTACACAATTACCACGCGCGTGTTACGAAAAATCGATACAGGAAGAAATGTGCAGAAACAGACAATATTTATTACCCGACAATGTTTTAACACGAATATGCCCCGAATATGTGTCATAAAATTGACATTACTTGGTATCAACATCGGTACATCGATACATTTACGAGGTTGATACGGAAATAGCAGCCGGATTTCATTATTTTCGGACCGAATTTTAAGGATAATTTGCAAATCTCAATCGGTCTGAGATTTCAAAATCCGGTCCAGAACCAACATACTGACACTTTTAGAAGCCCTGTAATCCACTACCTATAAACTGAGCTTGTATTTGAATACACTGAATTGTGAAACAGTAGGAATGATAAATAATTGAAATGTAACTCATTAGTTTTCCCTTTCAATCACTCTGTGCCTCTGTCGTACATAGGCGGCGGAACGGGAAAATTATTGATGGGGGGGGGGGGGGGGAAATCGTGAGGGCCAAAAGGGCCAGATTTTTCGTGGGGGGTCCGGGGGCATGCTCCCCCGAATTGTTTTAAAATCTCAGAGGCGTGAAACGCCATTTCCTGCACCCTCAGGGCACAGTCTTGAGGGCCCAAATAGCCCGATGTTGCTAGAGACGTTCGGGGGCATGCTCCATCGTTAATTTTGAAAATGTAAGAGGCGTGAAACGTCATTTCTGCATTCTCAGGTCCCAGTCTTCAGGACCCAAAGGGCCTGAATGTTGCTAGGGGGTCCGGGGGCATGCTCCCCCGGTATTCTTTTTCTAAAAGGAGTGAAACGTCATTTCCTGTATTCTCAGCAAGTTTGAGGATGATCATATGTGCTTTATTACAGAATTATTAGCCCACCCCCCCCCCACCCAAACAAAAACACTAATTGTCAAGCCGTATTGCCCCATACCAAGGATTTATTTTTAGATGTCTCTGCCCATACCTGGGACAATCCTAAATGAGAATTTAACTCACTTACGTCCGAGTGTCACCTCTTCTCCTCCAGGATTTCTCAGCCCCCTTCAGACACAGTTCAGTCCCCAGTCACAATTCAGTCACATGTCCTGATCACATGTTACATACTGGTACTACCCAGTGCTACAAATACCCACTCAAATGTGGCATACATAGTGATCCATTGGTGTCTCCCTTAGCTCCTCAGGGATATTTCAGTCCCCCCAGTCCCACTTCACTCACCCTTCACCCGTAGTAACCACCCACAACACCCTCCCGACAGTACACACCAAAATCCGAATCTGGGAACGATCACGTGCCTAGGGTAGGGATGATAAGCGATTAAGACCTAAATAATAACGCGAAGTACATTCCCCGACGGGGAGCCACATCCATCCCTAGCACACATACATATCATACAAAATCGGAGTAGAGAGACATACCTTTAACTTGATACGTTTACCATCAACATATTAGGTATTATAAAATATGAATTATAACCGTTTATAAAAGTTCCATTTTTACCACATAGTAAGTGCACGAGTTCTGGCGAATGTTCCCACGATGTGTATACAAAATGGCTTCCCGAGAATTGATAGAAATGTCGGTGCGATTGAATTGTCTGTCGTGACGCACTGGACGCGTATACATGTAGGTTTGATGAACTGTTCGATTGGAAACAATATTTGTCTAGATACAAACTGTTTCTTTACGGGCCGGGATGACGCAAAAGTGTATTTTGAACCCGATGTTTACTCCGTTATATATAGCAGTATTGGCTTCGGAAATGTGTCCGATATTTCACGACCTATCAATAATGCTATTTTTTTTCAAACAAAATAATCGATAGCTCGAAAACGCGTTGACATAGCACATCGGGGAATATATCGTTGGGGAGGACTACCATTTTCCTAACTTCTGCAATAGGTGACAACTCGGTTGACTGTTTCGTGAGAGTCCGTTGTCTCGAGGCCGTCCGGGTTCGGCCTATTAAAAACTTCGGCACCTTTGTATATGTCTAAATATAGGAAGTTAAAAAACAAGTTTTTAGCTTATTTTTTTTCATTTTATATTGATGCTTTTAGCGCATATTTAATGTATTTATAGACCTTGGTCCGTTACTTCAACCTGTGTTCATGGGTTGCTATAAATACCTGGGGGCCATTTCACTAAACTTCTGCGGTAAATTCTCGTCGCCAAAGCGGTAAATTTGTGGGGCAATAATGATAACAGACAGCAAGGGCAATAATATAATACAATATCAATCGATATATTACCTTATTTGTTATTACTATCACCTGGTAGCTCTCTGGTACACCGTTCACGGCTTGGTCGTACTGCCAGAGAACTTGGAATGGCCGTGTTATCTCACTCCAGCCTGGATCTCGTCTGCCGGTTCCACGGGATTCGTATCACTTGACCCATCAGGTGTTATTTCCCCGTCAATCACTCGTCTAGCCAATCACCAGGTTCCTTTTGGCTATGACGTAGGATAGAGCTATATTGCTGAGATACCCGGTCACAAGATTCTGTAACGAACTCGCGCCGTTCGGGTAACGCCCTGCTGGTTTAGCCAGCTGACGGGCCCGGGGAAACGCAACTGACTGATTCCACACTTCGTACGACTAAAATGTTCGTAAGTGCAAAAGTATGATAGTCTGTAGATTTCACATTTAACAATGTTTTCTTGTAAACAATTATTGGATTTATATCTATGTAGCCTATGTTCAATAAATGTAAATCCATCGATTAACATTTCCAGACGATCCTAATTTTGCACTTACGAGCATTTTAGTCATACGAAGTTTAGTGAAATGACTCCCTGCAGTCCGGTCAATTATGTAAAGTAGTGCGATATAATGTCACCCGAACATCATTGTCGCGCCTGCTTTAACAGTAGCCTATTTCACCAACATTGCAAAGTATACTTTTCTAGCAAAGTATACTTTGAAGGAGAAATGTTCAATTTTAGGATAAATTTATTAATTTTAACTATACTGAATTTATTAGATTATCACAGCCATTTTGGCTGTGATAATGTAATACATTCAGTATAATAAGTCTGCATAGTGTTAATCATCAAATATATGCAGTTTTTAGTTCTATATGCAATAATGCATTTCAGGAAAAATAATGATTACTCCCTCAAAGTATACTTTGCTAGAAAAGTATACTTTGCAATGTTGGTGAAACCGGCTACTTCGACTATAGTCTCGGCTTTTTCCGTCGTCGTCCGCGTCGACGTCCGAAATGTAAAAAAGGTTGTACAAGCTTCGTCACCGCTTCTTGTTATAACTTTAATATTACTTGACGAATCGCTGCAATATTTGGATACTTGATACATGTGAGCATTTGAAACACACTCATGCCGCCATTAACATGATCTTGACATTTTTTACCTTCAAATTTGTTTGCGTCAAAAAGTGTGTACAAGTTTCTTCATCATGATATAACTTTAATAATACTTGACGGATTGCTTCAATATTTGGAGACTTGATACATGTGAGCATTAGGAACACACGCACGCCGCCATTAACATGGCCTTGACCTGTTGTACCTTCACATTCTTGCAGTAACACTTAGCCATTTTGTGCGTCAAAAAGTTTGTACAAGTTTCACATCATTATATAACATTAATATTACTTGGTGGATGTATTCGATACTTGGAAACTTGATACATTTAAGCATTTGGAACACACTCGCTATTTACATGATCTTGACCTTTTTGATCATCACATGATGCTTACTTTAGTACATGCCAATGATCAGGTTACGTTCAAATGCTTCGGCAGGTGCGACACCGCTTCCATGGCGGGGTTCTTGTTTTACTGTCGCACTCACTATAGTGGAACGCGAGACATAGCGGTCACAATTCCGGCGTCGTTGACGGTGTCGTCAACAATTTGGGACGTACATTTTGGACGTAGCCACATTTCCCATATCTCTTGATCCATTAGTTAGATCATTACCAAGCTTCATCAATGTCTTCCTCACATTGATATCTATCCATCCGGTATCATTGGGATGACCTTGACCCTTTCACATTGGTGACCTTAACATTTTCTCTTGATCCATTAGTCGGATAATTATCAAACATCATCAATATATTCCTCACATTGACAGCTGTCCATCCAGTGTCATTCGGGTGACATTGATCTCCACCTTGATGACCTTAACCTTTGTGTCAATAATTTTGTACATACGTCCAAATGTTCAATACCTCCTGATCCGTTAGTCGGATCCTTACCAAACTTCATTAATAGCTCACATCGGTGGCTATCCATCCAGTGCCATTTGGGTGACCGTGACCATGGTGACCTTGACCTTCATGCCAATAAGTTTGGACGTATATCCACACGTTGAACATCTCTTGATCCGTTAGTCGGATCATCTCCAAACTTCATCATTAACTTCTTCACATTGATGTATATCTATGAATGCAATTCAGGTGACCTTGACCTTGGTGACCTCCACCTTGGTGTCAACAACTTTGAACATAAGTTCAAATGTTGAATACCTCCGATCTGTTAGTCTTATCATTACCAACCTGCATAAATATTGATAGCTAACCATCCAGTGTCATTCCGGTGACATTGAACGTCACCTTGGTGACCTTGACTTTCGTGTCAATAATGTTTGATGTACGTCCAAATGTTAGATAGCTTCTGATCCGTTAGTCGGATCATTGCCAAACTTCACCAAAACCGTCCTCACTTTGATGGACGTCCACCCAGTGTCATCTGTGTCACCTTGATCTTGGTGAGTTTGACCTTCGTGGCGATCGCCTTGTTTAGTGGGTGAAACAATCTCCGGCAATTGCCTTGTTGGATAAAGTATTGTATAGCGACATTGTACAATATAAAATAGTAGGTAGGGTATTTTGCGTCGTCCCGCAAACAAATAAAAAAATGAAAAATAAAGAGATACTACCAAAGTTGTTTTTCCTTTACTGGGTCGGTAGACAATACTTTATCCAACAATATCCAACAAACAAGGTTTCAGAATCAATTTCCAAAGTGTTTCGTTTTTCGTCTCTCTCTCCCTCCCCCCACCCCCCCCCCCCACCCTCCATGTTAAATTCCCATAGAGAACTCATTTGTATACGCCCGTATTATGTATTCATCTTGTACGGGCCGCGGGCGGGCACAGCTTGTCCACGCAATAACTAGAGTACTACTTGACGGATTGTAACCAAATTTGGTATACATGTTTATCACGGCAAGCCAAAGAAGCCTATTGATTATCTCCCCTTGGCAGCCATTTTTATTTTTCGCACTCTGTATCCTTGTCCACGCAATAACTCTAAAGTTCTACTTCACCGATCGAAGCCAAATTCGGTATACATGTTTATCATGGCAAGACAAAGAAGCCTATTGATTTTGAAAATTTTCCGATACCTATCTCCCCTTGGCAGCCATTTTTAATGTTCGCACTCTGTATCCTTGTCCACGCAATAACTCAAGTTCTACTTGACCGATCATAACCAAATTCGGTATACATGTTTATCACGGCAGAACGAAGAAGCCTATTTATTTTTAAACATTTCAAATGATTTTATCTCCCTTTGGCGGCCATTTTTAATTTTGGCACTCTGTATCCTTGTCTACGCAATAACTCTAAAGTTCTACTTCACCGATCGAAACCAAATTCGGTATACATGTTTATAATGCCAGCACAAAAATATTTACACAATTCCCTAACATTTGATTGGTCCGTAGCAAGTCTCTGTCCAAAATTTATATCCCAGTAAACTCCATGCCGAACTACATTCAGTAACCGTCAGGCGCAGTTAAAATAATTATTAAGAAAACGGAAAATAAACACATTTTCTTGATGAATTTATTTAAAATGCTGGAATTATAAGGAATGAATGGCCTTTTTGTGGAATTTATCGGGGATATAAACTTGGAAAAGTCGCGGGAATACTGGACGAGGCCTTCCGGCCTTCGTCCAGTATTCCCGCGACTTTTCCAAGTTTATACCCCGATATATTCCACAAAAAGGCCATTCATTCCTATAATCACGGCCAGACGAATAAGCCTATTGATTTTTAAAAAATGCCGATACTTATCTCCCCTTGGCAGCCATTTTTAGCCTTGTCTCGACGGGCGTATAGTGAGTGAGTGAGTGAGTGAATAGGGTTTAACGTCCGCTTTTCTGACATAGAGGTACAAGCCTCAGGGAGTCTACACGCAGACGGGTCAACGGGGTCGTGTCCCGTATCCACCTGTCCGAGGGGGGTAAATCCCAACTTCAGAACTCAATATTTACAATCAAAATATATATTCAGTCCTGAAATTAGAACAACCTGATCTGGTGCCAGGCCCTCGCCACACCAGCATCATTTATCCCATCCCCTAAAAGTAATAGGATTATCGCTAATCTTACTTTTATATATGGGGTATAGCCCGACTCAACTCTCACATACAAGAAAGCCAAAAATGTACATGAGGGCCAAATCCGGTATAGTGGGTTCCGGAAAGTATGAACCCAATCGTTAAGCCAGTTTAGTCGCCTTTTACGACAAGCAATGGCTACTGCAGCACTATTCTCAGGATCAGTTGATCCCGCCCCGGTGCCTGCACGGGGCCGGGCGTATAGTGACCTTCGGCACTCTTGTTCGTAATAAAATCAATATTTGACCAAATGTCACGAAATAAAAAGAAGGCACATTCTTAAATTTTTATAATAATTTAATATTTAATACAAATATTCTTTTTGCATTATTTATACAGCCGTAACATTTGGGTAGGTTTCGTGAAACGGACAGTAGTACTAAATATCGAACATACACGACTTGGTTTTGTATTGTAATGTATGCCGACTGCAAAATGCAGGCGAAAATTCATATACTGCTTGATATCGGCATGTGCGCTCCTGTGGAAAATAAAACTTCTGGGGCTCGTTTCACTGAACTTCGTACGAATAAAATGTTCGTAAGTGCAAAATTATGATAGTCTGTAAAGTGCACATTAACTATGCAATGTTAATTAGCAATGCTTGTAAACAATTATTGGCTTTACATTTATTGAGCATAGGCTGCATATGCTAAATAAATGTAAATATATCAATTAACATTTCCAAATGATCCTAAATTTGCACTTACGAACGTTTTAGTCGTACGAAGTGTAGTGAAACGGGCCCCAGGAAAACAATACACAGACAAGCGATCCTTGAAACAGGTGAATAGCATGTACAAGCCATCGCCCAGTTTTACCTCTTATTATTAACACATACCACTAATAATATGACAAACACATGAATACGAATGGTGCAATACGAGACATCGGACTACAGCGTGCTATGCTTTGTTTTCATCAAATGTATATACAAAGTCTGATATATGAATGGTTTGTTGACCTTTTGTTAAAATGTTTGAGAATTCAGTAAAGACTGTGTAACAGTAAGAACAATACAAGTGATGTAGATATATACCTGTATTACCATACATACCGTATCGAATCCAGTGGCTTGTAAGCAGTATCTGAGTGTATTGTCACTGCTGTCTACTTGCCTACTATGCGAGTAAATACGGCTGTTACCTGTCTCAGATGTACTTCTAATAATAGACAGTGCAGCAGTTTCACATTTTACACATTGAAAAAGTGTCCATTGTATAGTTCGTCAGTGATGGTAGAAAATATCAGATATCTAGATGTTCGTGTAGTCTGCTGAAATAATATTGATAGGACGTTGTCGTTCTATATATCTGGGATGTATTGCAAATTGTATTGGATTTGCTGCCATATTAATTACTGTACGTATCAAACGCTCAAAGTGGTGAAACCGTCCGCTGGCATGTACAAACTAAAATGGTGGAGATGGCAACTCCATGCTCTGTATAATATACTCTAAGAAGAACATGGTCATGTATACTTTATATAGATAATCAGTCACATGTATGATTCCACTACATTTGAAACAAAAGGTCATATTCTACAAAGCCAGTCCTTAAAGGTACATTCCTACTCAGTAGGCACAACATGTTATGTATAGGAATTAAATAAGTGTATAATTGTGTCACTATTCCATCAGTTCTAAAAATTACAAGTGCCTGCTATACATATATAATCATTTAATAATATTTATTTTACTGATAGTGACTCGCGGTAGTATCATGCTATTTTCATATGCAAATGAGGCATGATATTTTTTAATTATTTATACTAATGAAATGCGTCACCTGAAAAAAAAATATTTTCAACAGATTATAAAGTATGATCATTGCACACCAAAAACATAAATACAGATAATAACTAGTAATGTCCGTTAACATTTTAAGGAAAAACGGCTATCGCCCCTGCTATCAGTGTGGAAATTTACGTCTCATATCAAATGTGTAATAATGCCAATGAATACGTGGGGTAATGGTGAATGAATGTTTATTTTGCCAGAAAATGTCTCAGATGATGTCTCTGATATAAAGAACAGTTTGTACCTACTGAGTGGGCATGTACCTTTAATGGCACAAATGCCAACTGGCGCCGGATACTCTACGTATACTAGGGGCACAACAGGGTCATTTCATGTTGTGCATGCTGTCAAAGGTTGGACAAACTTTTTCCGTAAGTATGAACATTTTTGAAGTGGTCAACCATCGGGAAAATTCACACAGTGGCGATAACAGCAGAAACAAATTAAAATGGCGGCCAATTCCATACAAAATGTCTCAGTAAGCACTATTACCACATGTATTACCACATTTATGCAGTTAACTTCTACTCGCCATAACATATATGTATACCATTGTGCATATATAACCCTTTCAACCCTAAGGAACTGGAATGGACTGTGATATGCTAATGTTCCGACCAATCCAATGGTCACAAAATGATTTTCAGATTCGTCAATTTATGAAAAGGGGGTGTTTTTGTTCTCAAAAATATTAAAATTACTTTCAAAAAGTGCAGATCCTGATGAGACGGCTCGTTACGAGCCGGCTCATCTGGATCTGCACTTTTTGCATAAACCGATATAGCGGGATTTCGGGTTCAAAGGGTTAAGCATTACTTACTTACAATTGTGTGAAATATATTAAAATTATGGGAACAAATGACGCTAAAATTACGAAAGTTACAGTTTTTTCCCGAATATATGTCATTACCTTTCGAATGTGCTGAGCATATTATATGCCATGTAATGTATTGGTTGTCGTAGTGTACTACTACGCGTATAGAGAACCAATAATCAATAACAGTGATTGCCTTTCTTATTTCAAATGGAAAAGTGGTATTGTCTGTGCATGTCCCACCCACTTGTTTCACATGGAGGTCGATATAAAAGCATACGTATGGACCAATAGAAGTGTGCTGAATATACATTATATGATAGGCATGACCGAAAAGTACGGAGCCCCGCAGGGGACATGCATTTTTTTTTTATTAATTCGTTCCCACGAAATAACAATTTGTTTCCTCAATTTAACAATTCGTTCCCTCGAATAAACGATTCGTTCCCACGATATATCAATTCGTTCCCTCGAATTAACAATTCGTTCCCTCGAATTAACCATTTGTTCCCTCGAATTAACAATTCGTTCCCACGATATAACAATTCGTTCCCTCGCATTAACAATTCGTTCCCACGAAATAACAATTTGTTCACTCAATTTAACAATTTGTTCCCTCGAATAAACAATTATTTCCCACGATATAACAATTTGTTCCCTCAATTTAACAATTTGTTCCCTCGAATAAACGATTTGTTCCCACGATATAACAATTTGTTCCCTCGAATTAACGATTCGTTCCATCCAATTAACAATTCGTTCCCACGATATAAAAATTCGTTCCCTCGCATTAACAATTCGTTCCCACAAAATAACAATTTGTTCCCTCAATTTAGCAATTTGTTCCTTCGAATAAACGATTCGTTCCCACGATACATCAATTCGTTCCCTCGAATTAACAATTCGTTCCCTCGAATTAACCATTTGTTCCCTCGAATTAACAATTCGTTCCCACGATATAACAATTCGTTCCCTCGCATTAACAATTCGTTCCCACGAAATAACAATTTGTTCACTCAATTTAACAATTTGTTCCCTCGAATAAACAATTCTTTCCCACGATATAACAATTTGTTCCCTCAATTTAACAATTTGTTCCCTCGAATAAACGATTCGTTCCCACGATATAACAATTTGTTCCCTCGAATTAACGATTCGTTCCATCCAATTAACAATTCGTTCCCACGATATAAAAATTTGTTCCCTCGCATTAACAATTCGTTCCCACAAAATAACAATTTGTTCCCTCAATTTAGCAATTTGTTCCTTCGAATAAACGATTCGTTCCCACGATATATCAATTCGTTCCCTCGAATTAACAATTCGTTCCATCGAATTAACCATTTGTTCCCTCAAATTAACAATTCGTTCCCACGATATAACAATTCGTTCCCTCGCATTAACAATTCGTTCCCACGAAATAACAATTTGTTCACTCAATTTAACAATTTGTGCCCTCGAATAAACAATTCTTTCCCACGATATAACAATTTGTTCCCTCAATTTAACAATTTGTTCCCTCGAATAAACGATTCATTCCCACGATATAACAATTTGTTCCCTCGAATTAACGATTCGTTCCATCCAATTAACAATTCGTTCCCACGATATAAAAATTCGTTCCCTCGCATTAACAATTCGTTCCCACAAAATAACAATTTGTTCCCTCAATTTAGCAATTTGTTCCTTCGAATAAACGATTCTTTCCCACGATATAACAATTCGTTCCCTCGAATTAACAATTCGTTCCCTCGAATTAACGATTCATTCCCTCGAATTAACAATTCGTTCCCACGATATAACAATTCGTTCCCTCGCATTAACAATTCGTTCCCACGAAATAACAATTCGTTCCCTCAATTTACAATTCGTTCCCATGAAATAACAATTTGTTCCCTCAATTTAACAATTCGTTCCCTCGAAATAACATCAAACAGCTTCAAAGTAGATCAAAGGTGTTGCGCGCGCAGCTGGGCGCCAAAACAATTTGTGGGAACGAATTGTTAATTCGAAGGAACGAATTGTTAATTTGTGGGAACGAATTGTTAAATTGAGGGAACGAATTGTTATTTTGTGGGAACGACTTGTTATTTCGTGGGAACGAATTAATAAAAAAAGAATTCTACGTCCCCTGCGGGGCTCCGTAGAAAAGCAATATCATAGCAAGCACATCAAATATGTATGTAACTTTGCATGACATCCTTGGCTAAACAGAATCGCACTTTTTTTTGTTCAGCGTACTCGAAAGTCCCTACATGTACGTGTTTTCATGATAAACGTCATATCAAGAGACACTCGCCTGTAATTCTCTATGTATATGCAAAATTAAGTCTCACATGAATCACAAAACTGAGTAAATATCTTTGAAATAAATTTCTACGCGTCTTCTAGCATTGTCTGATAAAGTTTATGTCGAACTGAATTCTCCAGTTAACCCTTACCATGCTTGAAATGAAAATTGTCGTCTGCTGTTGTTTGATATTTTGTCGTTATTATAAATAAAAAACATGGTTTGGAAGCACTTAATAATAATTTCCGCTGGAAATGATTCTCTAGTGCTGTGCCTTTCCATGTTGTTAAGACAAATGAATATATAAAAGAGACAGCAGACGATAAAATTGTATTCAGTATACTCGGGCTTAAAAGAATTTACCATACGCGAGTTCATCTTCGTATTTGTGAACGATCTTCGAGGGAATCTGGTCATGGTCACCTACACCGAAGCCAAGATCAGACCACAAATGGTTGTCCAGAGACATCAGCGCTTGATTGAAGGCTTCGTCGGACTTTCCACGCAGGAGGTTGAACCGCAGAACTGGCCCTTCGATGGTCGGGTAGTTGGGGTAGATTTTTGTTATCAGGCGGTTGGAGTGAAAGAAACTCGGCAGGCGTTTCTTTTCAAGCGATGATTTCATAAAGTTAATGAAGTAAATCAATGCATCTTTGATGCCGCTGACAGACGCATTCTTGTTGATGTGACATACAAACATGATCACGTAGAATGCGATATGCTTCAAATCATACGACCTGAAAAAGGTTGTAATCTGAGGCGGTGGGTTTGCAGCCGACTTCGCCTTTTTAAAGTAGGTTTTCATGATTCGCAACGCCGTCATAATATAGCGTTGTCGTTGGTCACAGCGGGCCAGGTCCAACGTGTGCCGTTCATAACCAGACGTGGACACCCGCCACACGATCTCGGGTTTCGGGAATACGGACGCTTGGACGCTAGACGGTTCTGACCACTTGAATACGGCATAGACGGGACATTCCATGCTGCGTCCGGGATACTGCGGGTTTGGTACGATGTCGTTCCTGATGACCAGCCCGGGCACAATGTCCACATCGATCTGTCGAACTTCATCACTGGCGTTCCGGATCGCTCCCATCACCATAAAGTTACTATTTGTCGCGTCGTCCAGCATGATGGTAATATTGATCGTAGGTGGACTGACGCGCCGTTTGATCTCAAATATGCCCGGCATCACGCTACGTTTCTGCTTGATTTTGACCACTGCCTTGTCAACCAGCGACGCAAACACCTCTCGATGAAGTTGTTTAGCATTCAGCTTCACGGTGCCGTTGAATTCTTCAAAGACCTCGTGCCTATAAAGTCTAGGGTACCTTTTCTTCAGGTCCTCCATCGACTTTTTGCCCTCGAGGTAGCAAAACTCTGGTACAATCTTCCCATTATGGTGCAGCTGTACGGCTTTGGGGTCGAAACCCTCGATGTGGAATTGCAGGAGGGCGTCAAATTCATCTGGGGCAATGACCTTGAGGCCGTCACGTGAGCTGCCCATCCGAACGTATCTCTCTATCTTCAAACCTTCAAATTCCTCGGCGTCTGCCTTAATTTCTACCAGGACCAACTTTAGTATTGCGTCCACGGCGTCCCTGGCCCTCGCCCAAGAAATGCGCCCGAAGTCGATGTCGCCTATAGAACATAAGAGAAGGAAAATGCATGTATATTTCACGTTGCTGTGTCTTTACATGTTCTGATACATCAGGTGTGTGGCTTTTGCTATCAAGTTTATCAAGCAAGTCTAGGACAAGTCTAGGAAGTTCCTACTAACCTTGTTTGTCATTATGTGTCCTAATAAATCAGATGGCGAGTGACTTTTGATAGCAAGTTTACCATGCAAGTCTAGGACAAGCCGCGTTTCCTAAACTTGCATGTCGTTACATGCCCTAATACATCGCGGACATCAAGTGTGTCACTTTTGATATCACGTTTATCAGACAATGCCGAGCAATTCATACGCGTTTCCTAGCCTTGCTTGATAATCTTGATACCAACAGATACTAGCATGGTATTCAATGTATCAGGTAACGTTTGTATTCTACATAATGAACAAACGTGACGCAAACGTAACGTGTTTCTCGTTTTCAAGAATGCGGACTTGAAACTGTGGTCCCGTCTCTAATGACCCTAGCTGTTGGTGGGACGTTACTCCCATTCACTTTCACTTTCCTTTTTCATTACACTAACGGTATGTGATTTAGTTCGCCAAACAAAACTTCAGTGCCGAATTCGTTGGTATCCGAATATGAGTGTCTGCAGGTGCGCCACGTTTTGTTGACGCTTTGTTATTGTAAATATTATTGTAAAACGGTGCGCATACCTACATACGGCAATCCTTTCAGCTTGGCCTCCCACGTCGTAGTGTTCTTGCCATACTCTGTCACTGGTTTTCGCCACGAATTAAACAGGCAACCAATTTGTGTGCTGTCAATGACGTCATCAGGGACATCCTGCAGGTTAAATAAAAATATATTAGGCCATAAAAAGTACTTGGGTTATCAGATATCGCCGTGTCAGAATAATCCCTGCCCGTCAAGCATTTTATCGCCATAGAGAAATTAAATTCGCCAAATGATCAATAAAAAACACTGCCATGCACAGATATGTTAAATTCAATCATGCTTGACGACAATCTGGTGGTTTGCACGTCTAATTATATGCATATGGCAAATTGAAACAAGAGGGTAATTGTGTCCCTATAGCGCTCACCTGGTTATTATATATATGCAAGTAAATCTGAGAGAGCTTTATACATGCATTATTCCTACGAAGTTTTGTTGAAGCCAGTCTGGTGATTATAATGGATGGGAAGACATTGTTTAACTACTTTGTCCAACATTATACGGCGGCCATCTTGGATTATGTGACGATCTCCACTTTGAAATATTTGTAAATGTTTCTCCAAAAGACAATAACTATGAAGTTTGGCCAGCGTCGGCCAAACGGTTAGTAAGAAAATAGCGTTTAAAAGCTCTAATAAAAAGACACCGATTTGACCTTTTGGCGGCCATCTTGGATGAAGTAATCATCCGACTTCAATAACAAACAAGAGTGCCGCAAGTCACAAAATACGCCCGTCGAATATGGGCCAGACAGCGAAGATGCAGAAATGTGAAGCTGTCATCTAGGCAAGAAACATTAATGGGAATTTGAAAGTCTATAGCATTATTTCTTCATCTCGTTGTGCTAAATATGTATACTAATTTAGACAGAGATAGAAAAGTAGAGTGTAAAGTAGAAATGATAGGTAATTGGATACAATAATGTAGAAAAAATGGCTAAGTTAAAAAGGTGATACTTTTGTTAAAAAATATGTTTTCGGCATAAAAACACCAAGGTGCACATCTTCAATGTGTAGAAGACGTGTGTATAGTTTCAGAACGATCGACTGAACGGTTTCGGAGGAGTTGTGTACACAAACTACGTACCCTATATAGAATTGTATAGACAAATGTAGAAAACATGGCTAAGTTAAAAAGGTGATATTTTTGTTAACAAATATTTTTTCGGCATAAAAACACCGAGGTGCACATCTTCAATATGTGTAGAAGACGTGTTTATAGTTTCAGAACGATCTACTGAACGGTTTCGGAGGAGTTGTGTACACACACTCTGTACCGTATACCGTATATAGAATTGCATAGAAAAATGTAGAAAAAATGGCTAAGTTAAAAAGGTGATATTTTTGTTAAACAATATGTTTTCGACATAAAAACACCAAGGTGCACATCTTCAATATGTGTAGAAGACGTGTGTATAGTTTTCAGAACGATCTACTGAACGGTTTCGGAGGAGTAGTGTACACAAACTCTGTACCGTATATAGAATTGTATAGAACAATGTAGAAAAAATGGCTAAGTTAAAAAGGTGATATTTTTGTTAAAAAATATTTTTTCGGCATAAAAACACCAAGGTGCACATCTTCAATATGTTCAATATGTGTAGAAGACGTGTGTATAGTTTCAGAACGATCGACTGAACGGTTTCGGAGGAGTTGTGTACACAAACTATGTACCCTATATAGAATTGTATAGACAAATGTAGAAAACATGGCTAAGTTAAAAAGGTGATATTTTTGTTAAAAAATATGTTTTCGGCATAAAAACACCAAGGTGCACATCTTCAATATGTGTAGAAGACGTGTGTATAGTTTCAGAACGATCAACTGAAAGGTTTCGGAGGAGTTGTGTACACAAACTCTGTACCGTATACCGTATATAGAACTGTATAGAAAAATGTAGAAAAAATGGCTAAGTTAAAGCCCCACACATAAATCCAACAGGTTTCTATTTACACACACTTTGAAACTGTTTGCATTCATTTTGGTACAAAAATGAGTTTGTAGTCGATGGAAATATTAATAGTTGTTGATAAACAAACAGCAGGTGCGTGTTTCAAAGCCCGATCGATTTTCCGAGCCGAAGCCGTTGGGTTACGAAAATGAAATTGTCAATATTGACATTTTGCACTGAGTGGTACACAAAACAAGTTTTTGTTGTCTTCACATTGCGATTAAGATGTAAATCTTAAGACTTGAGATGTATCTATTAGGCAGTATATGTTAGTTTTGTGTACTAAATCAGTTGCCAAACATGTTTTTGTGTTTGAAAAAATCGGAAAATTGTAATACTGAGCATAAAAACAGCAAGGTGCACATCTTCAATATGTGTAGAAGACGTGTGTATAATTTCAGATCGATCGACTGAACGGTTTCGGAGGAGTTGTGTACACGAACTATGCGCTTTTTCTTCAGCCGCCCGCCCGCCCGCCCGTCGTGCGGTAAAACATAATACGTACCGTTTTTTAAAAACGGTCGTATAAAAATGGCTTCAGAGCGATCGTCTCCTCATTACCTTCGATTTGATATATGACATGGCCATTTGCGGTAAAATGTGAAATTCGACCCCTACTTAACCCCTCCGGCCACACCCATTTTTGACGCCGGTACCACCATTTTAACACATACGAAAGAGCATTGACTGTCGATCATTTCTGTCAAGTTTCGCTGAAATCTGTCTGGCGGTTCGCGAGAAGATTTTTTACGAATTTGACATACTTTTCCACGGCGGCCATTTTGGATTAGGCGACGAACTCCAAATTTATAAATCTGACATGCACCCACACATAGATCATCCCTGTGAAGTTTTACCAATATTGGCCAATCGGTTCACGATGAGGAAGAAGACGTTTGAACTCTCTAATTAAATAATGATATTTTGGCCTTTCGCCTGCCTTCTTGGATTTCGACAAAAATACTCCAAAGTGATCGTCTTGTCGATACCATCGATTTGATATATGACATGACCATATTCGGGCAAATGTGAAAGTTGACCCCTACTTGACCCCTACGGACCCGCCCATGTTGGACCCCGGGGCCACTATTTTAACAAATCTGACATGCCCCCCACCCATAAATCATCCCTGTGAAGTTTGGCCAATATCGGCCAAGTGGTTCAGGAGAAGAAGGCGTTTGAAATATCTAATAAAAAATATGACATTTTGACTTTGGTCGCCATCTTGGATGGCGTAATCATCCGATTTCGACAAAACATGATACAGAGTCATTGTCTTGACGATAACTTCGATTTGATATATGATATGACCATTTTCGGTCAAATGTGAAATTTGATCCCTACTTGACCCCTCCATGCGGTTCGTGAGAAGAATATTTTTTTAAGAACTTGACATATATTTCCACTGCGGCCATCTTTGATTATGTGACGACATCCAATTTAACAAATATGCGGGGCCACACGCACATATCATCTGTGTGAAGTTTGACCAACATTTGCCAAGCTGTTCGGGAGAAGAAGGCGTTTGAAATTGTGGATGGACGAAAAGCGGTAACAGTATCTTACTTGAGCCTTTGGCTCATGTGAGCTAAAAAAAAGCAACCAACGATATAGAGACATGGCATGTTAACCTATGCATGTAGTTACATTACTTAAAAGAGTTATGCATGTACTAACCACATCACTATGGCCAGAATATATGGAATGCCGTAGCTATCTGATGGTGTTAATTACTATGTTGTCTTGTCAGAGTAACGTGTGAACTTGTCGACGTGTTATTGTGTTAAACTGCTATGTTGTCTTGTCAGAGCAGCTTAACACGTTACTCTGACAAGACAACTAGCAGCTTGACATAATAACACACTCCGGAGAAAGGTTCACACGTTTCTCTGACAAGACAATACAGCAGTTTAACATAATAACATGTTCCGTAGACAAGTTCACATGTTACTCTGACAGAAAACATAGCAGATTGACATAATAACACGTTCCGTAGACAAGTTCACATGTAACTGATGTTACTCTGACATAAAACATAGCAGATTGACATAATAACACGCTCCGTAGACAAGTTCACACGTTACTATGACATAAAACATAGCAGATTGACATACTAACACGCTCCGTAGACAAGTTCACACGTTACTATGACATAAAACATAGCAGATTGACATAATAACACACTCCGGAGAAAGGTTCACACGTTTCTCTGACAAGACAACACAGCAGTTTAACATAATAACATGTTCCGTAGACAAGTTCACACGTTACTCTGACATAAAACATAGCAGAATGACATAATAACACGCTCCGTAGACAAGTTCACACGTTACTCTGACAAGAAGACATACTGGTAGGAGTTTAACATAATGACACGTCCCGTACAGAAGTTCACACGTTACTCCGACAAGACAACATAATAATATACTCCCTATACAAGTTCACAAGTTATTACAGCAGTTTAACACAATAACATGCTCCGTAGACGAGTTCACACGAATCTCTGACAAGGCAACATCGCAGTTTAACATAATAACACGATCTGTACATAAGTGCACACGTTACTGTGACAAGACAACATAGCAGTTTGACATAATAACACGCACTGTGGACAAGTTCACAAGTTACTATAACAAGACTACATAGCAGTTTACAACCTCCGACAGCTACGGCGTTCCATAATAGAATCACTCCCGTTACCTTCCCGCACAATAACAGAAAACAAAAGATGTCAGATTAATAAAAATCATAACAGTAAACAACGAAATAGAGACATACCATGCTAGTCTATAGATGCATGTACTTACATTGATTACATGAGTTATGCATGTACAAGCCATAACATGGTCAAAATCTCTACCGCACAACAAGAGAAAAAATAAAAATGTCAGATCAATAAAAAACTGACAAAAGACGAGGTAATGCCACGAAGGTCGGGTTTTGTTCAAGGCATAGACAATTGAATAACGTACAATTGGCTATTAATGATAGTATTACCACAATTGAAAGTGACAACTGTCAGTGGCTTAAGACGGCAAAAGAAGCCAGTGTATGAGAAAACCTACGTGCAGTTGCAGGCTGGCATACATGTATTAGTACAAGTTACGAGTGAACAGCTGTGCTGTCTGGTGGGTGCTGTCCAATTTAACATTGAAAATGGCTAAGTTGATTACGTGGGAAAGATAGGTAAAGGTAAGAAAGGGTCAAATATTGTTGGTATGTGGTGGGCACCCGTTTGTTGTGGATCTGTGCAAGTATGGTGGTACTAGGTATAGAAAGTGAGAAACCGATCTAAATGCGAAAAAATAATGTTAAAAATTGCGTGAAATCAATTACGTGGAAAAAATGTGTCGAGGTCAAAAAAGGTCACATGTTGGATAGTGTTATGTGGTGGGTACCCGTTGGTTATGAGGTTGTGCAAGTATGGTGGTCCTAGGTGGTACAGAAGCAGAGAAATGGACCTAAACACGAAAACTTAACATTGAAAATGGCCAAGTCGATTACGCGGCAAAATAGGTCAAGGTAAAAAAGTCACATGTTGGATAGTGGTATGTGGTGGTTATGAAGTTGTGCAAGTATGGTGGTCCCAGGTGGTACAATAATAGAGAAATGGACCTAAACACTAAAAATTAACATTGAAAATGGCTAAGTCGATTACGTGGGTGGGGAAAATAGGTCAAGGTCAAAAAGGTCGCATGTTGGATGGTCGGATGTAATGGGCGCCCATTGGTTATGAAGTTGTGCAAGTATGTTGGTTCTAGGTGGTCCAGTAATAGAGATATTGACAAAACACGAAAGCCTAACATTGTATGCAGGTACTTACATTAGCCGATTGAGAACTTTGCCCCGGACCCGCAAACATCTCGGCCTGTGTATTTTACTCCTGTGGTAAAGAGCAATGTATTGCTCGGTTTCAGTCCGCTTAGAGTATAGGATCACCTGGTCTATTGTTTTGGCTGGAATAATTGCGGCACCCATGAGGTAAACATGAATCGGACCAAGTTTAAACAACGTTCGATTCCGTCCGATTCAAATTTCTCTGCAGAATGTTCAGACTAAATACATAAGTAACGCTGCTAAATTTAGCATTGGCAGAGTCGTGGTGTTAACAGCTGTAACATGGTCATCGTTAAAGGTACATGCCCACTCAGTATGCACAAATGTTCTTTATATCAGAGACATCATCCGAGACATTTTATGGCAAAATAAAAATTCATTCACCATTACCCTACGTATTGATTGGCATTATTATACATTTTATATCAGACGTAACTCTCCACACTGACATCAGGGGCGATAACCGTATTTCCTTGAAATGTTAACGGACATTATTATTTATACGCAGTATTTATGTTTTGATGAGCAAGTATCATACTTTATAATCTGTTGAAAATTTTATTTTTTCAGGTCACGCATTTAATAAGTATAAATAATTAAACAATACCATGCCTCATTTGCATATGAAAATAGCCCGATACCAACGCGCGTCACTATCAGTAAAATAAATATCACTAAATGATTATATCTGTATAGCGGCCACTCGTAATCTTTAGAACCGGTGGAATAGCGACACAATTATACACTTATTTAATTCCTATGAAGAACATTGTGTGCCTATTGAGTGGGCATGTACCTTTAAAAGGAAGAAACTGCATTCGTATTGATTAAAATAAGATTTACCTGAGACATCTTGGGCGCCGCCAATACTCCAGACAAAACAATAGATCACGCGATCCCATACCCCGTTACTGTGTCGATTCCTTCACCTTAGCGAAGTAACAGTGTATGTACAGTGGGGTCAGTGTGTAAGTGCACACACGAACGAACACGACAGGTTGGAACGCTGACCCCACCGTATTTCATGTATAAAAAAAAAGTAAATATTTTTCTGCATTTTTTCTCAGTTCGCATCAAAGGTGTATGTTGTTACCACTCAGTTGAACCGTCTCGGCGAGACGGTTCAACTGAGTGGTAACAACATACACTTTCGGTGGGTAGTGAACCAACCTGTCGTGTTCGTTCGTGTGTGCACTTACACGCTGACGCCACTGTACGTACGAGTGGTGGTTTACACAGTCACATGTGGCTAAAACGTGTCAGGGGTGGTAACATTGTTAAAACATTCCTAATTTGTTTAGAAACCAGAAGAAAGTCAGAGCAATAAAAATTGCCTTGAAAACAAAAACAAAATAACATAAAAGGCCTATTATTAGAGACATTTAGGTGATTTTTTGGTTGGTTTCATGGGCATGTTTGCTTCAGGTGATTTTTTGGTTGGTTTCATGGGCATGTTTGCTTCTGTGAATGCTTGTTTCTAAACATAATTATGAATCGTATAGCCATTTTACGCTCCCTGTCACGCTTTGTTCACCTGTGATTATAGAGTGGTATTTATTTAACTACTGTAGTTGATACCACAGTGGAACCTGTCTAAACCGGACACCCTGGCGTTCTCCTGTAGCCTATTTCACCAACATTGCAAAGTATACTTTTCTAGCAAAGTATACTTTGAGGGAGAAATTTTCAATTTTAGGATAAATTTATTATTTTTTATTATACTGAATTTATTACATTATCACAGCCAATTTGGCTGTGATAATGTAATAAATTCAGTATAATAATTCTGCATACTTTTAATCATCAAATATATGCAGTTGTTAGTTCTATATGAAATAATGCATTTCAGGAAAACTAAATGATTATTCCCTCAAAGCATACTTTGCTAGAAAAGTAAACTTTGCAATGTTGGTGAAATCGGCTATTGAAGGCTATTAGAGGCATTTAGGTGATTTAGGTGATTTTTGTTGCGCATGTTTGCTTCTGTTAATGCTTGTTTCTAAACATAATTATGAATATATTATCCATGTTATGCTCCCTGTCACGCTTTATCCATCTGTGTTTAGAGTCGTATTTATTTAACTACTGTAGTTGATACCACAGTGGAACCTCTCTAAACCGGACACCCTGGCGTTCTCCTGGGGTTCTCCTGGGGTTCTCACAGGGTGTCCGGTTTAGAGAGGTTCCACTGTAAAGTAGCTGATATTTATTTAGACATATCATTATGGCCCAGTCACTCCCGTTACACGTACTCCTTATCAGAGACATAGGCAGTACCAATCAGTGCGTAGCGGCTACATTGCCATAATAACAGAAAAAGAAAACTTTCAGATTATTATAAAAATGAAATAGAAATAGAGACATGGCATGTTAGTCACAGATTGAAGTAACGGACCATGGTCTATAAATACATTAAATATACATAAACACATCAATAAGTAAAAATAAATAAGATAAATATTTGTTTTACTCCCTCTTATAACACATAATGTGTTATAAGAGGGAGTAAAACAAATATTTATCTTATTTTGTTCTCACTTACTTGTAAATAATACTTTAATAAATATTAGACTAACAGGACACGTTGCAGCAACGGACCAAGGTTCATACATACTTAATCCCTGTATGAACCTTGGTCCGTTGCTGCAACGTGTCATGTTAGTCTAATATTTATTAAAACTCGTTGAGCGATTTAATAAGAAACTCTGTATAGCCTCGTTTATTATGAAATCCGTAAACTTGTTTAATACACATATTAAATTATCACTCACGTAAAGTATTCTATATTACAAATTATGTGTAATCGTATCCAGATGTGTCTGATGACTCACAAGGTTTGATCGTTATAACGTATATATTAGTCCGGGGGCAAATGGACATATACGTATACAAACCGGCACCTCATGTTAATTTTTGGTACCCGATGATTTTATAAACCTGAATGTATAAGGTTTCCAAAAAGTCCGGGTGCCATTTTTTTAAACCACGGCCAAGGTCTTTTCAAGGTCATTGAACTTCATACATGCTTGGTGTCCGAATAATGATATGGATATGATAATTTGCAGTTCTTATTGAATTAATAACTGTATGCATTGCTCAGAAGATCGGAATAATAGATATTCTGCTTCTTACTATCAGAAACACACAAGGATTTTCAATGTACGGCGGTTATATCTTCAAAATGGCCACCAAAAGGCTACATTTTCAAATAGGCTGGTATGTAAGACACGTATGAGCGTAATTTCATGTATATATATACATATAGTTGTAGTTCAAAGTATGGTATAAGAAATGTAGTCATGCCGTTTCTTATACTTTACCATACTTTTAGTGATGCCGGTGCACACATCCATATTGATTAAGAAAGTGTAATAAGTCAACATGATCGGCTATTGATAATAATGTCTTTGCTAGCAATGACATAATAAGCACGGCAATCATGTTTACTTTCAAAATGGCCAGCAAAATAAAACGATTTGCCAAGTATAGACAAGTGGAAAAGTTAAATAGTGAACTTCACGTGGATGACTTTAATCCATGCATTCAATATCAAGATTCTAGCAATACACCAGAAGTACACGTTTCAAGTATATATATACTTCACACACATATATTGATTACTTGGAAGTGTATACACATTTGTTCGAACATACTAGCTGTGTCTATCTATACCCACATCAAAGAATCCAGCACTCACGTAACATATGCAAATTATGTCACATACTCGATGAGGTTTTACGATATATACATGTATGCTCCTTAGTTTGTGAACATGCTGCACAAGGATATGACTTAATTGGAATAGTTACACAGATGTTCTAGCATACTTAAATAATTGTCATTGTGGTTATAAGGAGTTGCCCACTTGACTAGGTGTTCACATACATTAAAAAGGTTTATAGCGTGTTCATGGGTACCCCATACCAGAGACTAATATTTTGGTTATACGGCTCTGCTTATGTGTTGTATGAATGGCGTGTAGAGTTTTTAGTATGTTTGAAGACGATGATATGCATGGCACCTACATGGACTAAATTAGTTTTCATCAATACAATGTACCGTATATACAAAACTATAGAATATGTAGTTACTACGATATAATATTTTCCATAATGTGAAATTAATATTTGTGTTAAGCTGAATCTGATACATACACTGCATATATATTTGCATATCCTATGCTCATTTTAGAAGTCAGTTAGCGAGATGAAACAGATACCGGTTATTTTAAGTAATTTAGTCATTCCAGTAATGATAAGCTTCCTCATAATGTAGGTCACCAGACTGGGTTGTTATTCTATTTGCAAAATCATCGCATGTTTATTTATAGGTGTATACTAGAAAGCAGTAAACCATATGGACCGTAGACTCATGGAAAATAATGTCAACATGGTAATACTATAAAATGCGCAATTTAGGAGAACAGTAATTTTAATGAGGCACTTAACCATTATATATGCCATTTTATGAGCTTATATTATATAAGGAAGAGCATATGTCAGAGTGCTCTACATTCAGAGCTGATTGTGGGCTTGGCCACATTCTTCTATGATATCCGTTACAGTGGAGAATGTATACAATGCATGAACATATGTCATATCATGAGCTAATCGTGTCCATTATCTGTCATCATGCTTGTATGTTCAAATTGATTGTCTGTGTTTATCAAGAGCCAGCATGGTTTATGCAATAACTATCATTGTGCATAGTCGGATGGCACAACTGACTGCTGATAGTCATTATACATTAGGAAATATACATGATCGGCTATCATTATGCTTATGGAAGCTAAGACCTTTGTGGATACGTGCTGATCTGTATGATTTGTTAGCTGGAGATAATTGTAATGCATTGTTTCTTACATATCCATTTTTCAAATTGTGTTGTGGTTGGTGAAAAAAATGAACATTATCTTTATGCTGTCTTCCCGTCGGAGGGGCATTTACAGCCAGTATAACCAATAAGTTACATCGAGTCAAAGTTTTGTTTATTAAACAATCAGACTGTTGATGTGGAACCAAATGAAACAATGATGCGTGGAACCATAAGCGAAGGGTAGTGATGTGATTTGATGTGTTAACAAGAGCTGTAGGAGAACAGCATAGCTCGACTACGAGGGTTGTCGATGTACACATAGCTTGACAAACATGGTGGCTCGGGCCTGCATACAAACCTTAACCAAGGTTGACTAAAAATCTTAACCAAAGGAAATTAAGTAAGTAATTCAAGGTTAAATGTAGGTCAATGTCAGATATAGGTCAGGGGTTATTGATGTACATCACTAGGAGATGAAGTTTTCCAAGTATGGTTGCGGTAGGCCCATGAGTATTCAATATACAAGCTTGACTAAAAACCTTAACCAAGGGGAAATAACTAAGTAATCCAAGGATAAAAGTAGGTCAAGGTTAAATATAGGTCAGGGATTATTGATGTACATCACTAGGAGATGATGTTGTCCAAGTATGGTTGCTGTAGGCCCAGAAGTATTCCATATACAAGCTTGACTATAAACATTAACCAAGTTTGAGTACAAACCTTAACCAAGGGGAAATAAGTAAGTAATTCAAGGTTAAATGTAGGTGAAGGTAAAATATAGGTCAGGGGTTATTGATGTACATCCCTATGAGAAAAAGTTATCCAAGTATGGTGTCTGTATGCACAATAGTATTCCATCTACAAGCTTGACTAAAAACCTTAACCAAGGTTGATTAAAAACCTTAACCAAGGGGAATTAACTAAGTAAGTCAAGGTTAAATGTAGGTCAATGTCAAATATAGGTCAGGGGTTGTTGATGTACATCACTAGGAGATGAAGTTGTCCAAGTATGGTTGGTGTAGGGCCAGGAGTATTCCATCTACAAGCTTGACTAAACACCTTAACCAAAGAGAATTAAGTAAGTAATTCAAGAGGAAATGTAGGTCAAGGTCAAATATAGATCAGGGGTTATTGATGTACATCACTATGAGAAAAGGTTGTCCAAGTATGGTGTCTGTATGCACAATAGTATTCCATGTACAAGCTTGAGTAACAAGAGCTGTAGGAGAACAGCATAGCTCGACTACGAGGGTTGTCGATGTACACATAGCTTGACAAAGAAGATGGCTGCGGCCTGCATAAAAGCCTTAACCAAGGTTGACTAAAAACCTTAAGCAAGGGAAATTAAGTAAGTAATTCAAGGTTAAATGTAGGTCAATGTCAGATATAGGTCAGGGGTTATTGATGTACATCACTAGGAGATGAAGTTTTCCAAGTATGGTTGCGGTAGGCCCAGAAGTATTCCATATACAAGCTTGACTAAAAACCTTAACCAATGGGAAATAACTAAGTAATCCAAGGATAAAAGTAGGTTAAGGTCACATATAGGTCAGGGATTATTGATGTACATCACTAGGAGATGATGTTGTCCAAGTATGGTTGCTGTAGGCCCAGAAGTATTCCATATACAAGCTTGACTATAAACATTAACCAAGTTTGAGTACAAACCTTAACCAAGGGGAAATAAGTAAGTAATTCAAGGTTAAATGTAGGTGAAGGTAAAATATAGGTCAGGGGTTATTGATGTACATCCCTATGAGAAAAAAGTTATCCAAGTATGGTGTCTGTATGCACAATAGTATTCCATCTACAAGCTTGACTAAAAACCTTAACCAAGGTTGACTAAAAACCTTAACCAAGGGGAATTAACTAAGTAATTCAAGGTTAAATGTAGGTCAAGGTCAAATATAGGTCAGGGGTTGTTGATGTACATCACTAGGAGATGAAGTTGTCCAAGTATGGTTGGTGTAGGGCCAGGAGTATTCCATCTACAAGCTTGACTAAACACCTTAACCAAAGAGAATTAAGTAAGTAATTCAAGAGGAAATGTAGGTCAAGGTCAAATATAGATCAGGGGTTATTGATGTACATCACTATGAGAAAAGGTTGTCCAAGTATGGTGTCTGTATGCACAATAGTATTCCATGTACAAGCTTGAGTAACAAGAGCTGTAGGAGAACAGCATAGCTCGACTACGAGGGTTGTCGATGTACACATAGCTTGACAAAGAAGATGGCTGCGGCCTGCATAAAAGCCTTAACCAAGGTTGACTAAAAACCTTAAGCAAGGGAAATTAAGTAAGCAATTCAAGGTTAAATGTAGGTCAATGTCAGATATAGGTCAGGGGTTATTGATGTACATCACTAGGAGATGAAGTTTCCCAAGTATGGTTGCGGTAGGCCCAGAAGTATTCCATATACAAGCTTGACTAAAAACCTTAACCAATGGGAAATAACTAAGTAATCCAAGGATAAAAGTAGGTTAAGGTCACATATAGGTCAGGGATTATTGATGTACATCACTAGGAGATGATGTTGTCCAAGTATGGTTGCTGTAGGCCCAGAAGTATTCCATATACAAGCTTGACTATAAACATTAACCAAGTTTGAGTACAAACCTTAACCAAGGGGAAATAAGTAAGTAATTCAAGGTTAAATGTAGGTGAAGGTACAATATAGGTCAGGGGTTATTGATGTACATCCCTATGAGAAAAAAGTTATCCAAGTATGGTGTCTGTATGCACAATAGTATTCCATCTACAAGCTTGACTAAAAACCTTAACCAAGGTTGACTAAAAACCTTAACCAAGGGGAATTAACTAAGTAATTCAAGGTTAAATGTAGGTCAAGGTCAAATATAGGTCAGGGGTTGTTGATGTACATCACTAGGAGATGAAGTTGTCCAAGTATGGTTGGTGTAGGGCCAGGAGTATTCCATCTACAAGCTTGACTAAACACCTTAACCAAAGAGAATTAAGTAAGTAATTAATTCAAGAGGAAATGTAGGTCAAGGTCAAATATAGATCAGGAGTTATTGATGTACATCACTATGAGAAAAGGTTGTCCAAGTATGGTGTCTGTATGCACAATAGTATTCCATGTACAAGCTTGAGTAACAAGAGCTGTAGGAGAACAGCATAGCTCGACTACGAGGGTTGTCGATGTACACATAGCTTGACAAAGATGGCTGCGGCCTGCATAAAAGCCTTAACCAAGGTTGACTAAAAACCTTAAGCAAGGGAAATTAAGTAAGTAATTCAAGGTTAAATGTAGGTCAATGTCAGATATAGGTCAGGGGTTATTGATGTACATCACTAGGAGATGAAGTTTTCCAAGTATGGTTTCTGTAGGCCCAGGAGTATTCCATATACAAGCTTGACTAAAAACCGTAACCAAGGGGAAATAACTAAGTAATCCAAGGATAAAAGTAGGTCAAGGTCATATATAGGTCAGGGATTATTGATGTACATCACTAGGAGATGAAGGTGTCCAAGTATGGTTGATGTAGGCCCAGGAGTATTCCATATACAAGCTTGACTATAAACATTAACCAAGTAATTCAAGGTTAAATGTAGGTGAAGGTAACATAAAGGTCAGGGGTTATTGATGTACATCTCTATGAGAAAATGTTATCCAAGTATGGTGTCTGGATGCACAATAGTATTCCATGTACAAGCTTGATTAAAAACCTTAACCAAGGTTGACTAAAAACCTTAACCAAGGGGAATTAAGTAAGTAATTCAAGAGGAAATGTAGGTGAAGGTCAAATATAGGTCAGGGGTTATTGATGCACATCACTAGGAGATGAAGTTGTCCAAGTATGGTGGGTGTAGGGCCAGTAGTATTCCATATACAAGCTTGACTAAAAACCATAACCAAGGGGAAATTAAGTAAGTAATTGAAGAGGAAATGTAGGTCAAGGTCAAATATAGATCAGGGGTTATTGATGTACATCCCTATGAGAAAAGGTTGTCCAAGTATGGTGTCTGTATGCACAATAGTATTCCATGTACCAACTTGACTAAAAACCTTAACCAAGCTTGACTAAAAACGTTAACCAAGGGGAATCAAGTAAGTAATTCAAGAGGAAATGTAGGTGAAGGTCAAATATAGATCAGGGGTTATTGATGTACATCACTAGGAGATGAAGTTGTCCAAGTATGGTGGGTGTCGGGCCAGTAGTATTCCATATACAAGCTTGACTAAAAACCTTAACCAAGGGGAATTAAGTAAGTAATTCAAGAGGAAATGTAAGTCAAGGGCAAATATAGATCAGGGGTTATTTATGTACATCCCTATGAGAAAAGGTTGTCCATGTATGGTGTCTGTATGCACAATAGTGTTCCATGTACAAGCTTGACTAAAAACCTTAACCAAGGTTGACTAAAAACCTTAACCAAGGGGAATTAACTAAGTAATTCAAGAGGAAATGTAGGTGAGGGTCAAATATAGATCAGGGGTTATTGATGTGCATCACTAGGAGATGAGAAGTTGTCCTAGTATGGTGGGTGTAGGGCCAGTAGTATTGCATATACAAGCTTGACTAAAAACCTTAACCAAGGTTGATTAAAAACCTTAACCAAGGGGAATTAACTAAGTAATTCAAGAGGAAATGTAGGTCAAGGTCAAATATAGATCAGGGGTTATTGATGTACATCACTAGGAGATGAAGTTGTCCAAGTATGGTGGGTGTAGGGCCAGTAGTATTCCATATACAAGGTTGACTAAAAACCTTAACCAAGGCGTGACGTGACGGTGACGCCGACGCCGACGCCGGGGTGACAACATAAGCTCTACTTATTCTTCGAATAGTCGAGCTAAAAACCTTAATCAAGGTTGACTAAAAACCTTAAGCAAGGGGAATTAACTAAGTAATTCAAGGTTAAATGTAGGTCAAGGTCAAATATAGGTCAGGGGTTGTTGATGTACTTCACTAGGAGATGAAGTTGTCCAAGTATGGTTGGTGTAGGGCCAGGAGTATTCCATCTACAAGCTTGACTAAAAACCTTAACCAAGGGGAATTAACTAAGTAATTGAACAGGAAATGTAGGTCAATGTCAAATATAGATCAGGGGTTATTGATGTACATCCCTATGAGAAAAGGTTGTCCAAGTATGGTGTCTGTATGCGCAATAGTATTCCATGTACAAGCTTGACTAAAAACCTTAGCCAAGGTGGACTAAAAACCTTAACCAAGGGGAATTAACTAAGTAATTCAAGAAGAAATGTAGGCCAATGTCAAATATAGATCAGGGGTTGTTGATGTACATCACTAGGAGATGAAGTTGTCCAAGTATGGTTGGTGTAGGGCCAGGAGTATTCCATCTACAAGCTTGACTAAAAACCTTAACCAAGGGGAATTAACTAAGTAATTCAAGAGGAAATGTAGGTCAAGGTCAAATATAGATCAGGGGTTGTTGATGTACATCACTAGGAGATGAAGTTGTCCAAGTATGGTGGGTGTAGGGCCAGTAGTATTCCATATACAAGCTTGGCTCTAAACCTTAACCTAGGGGAATTAACTAAGTAATTCAAGAGGAAATGTAGGTCAAGATCAAATATGGATCAGATGTACATCACTAGGAGATGAAGTTGTCCAAGTATGGTGGGTGTAGGGCCAGTAGTATTCCATATACAAGCTGGACTAACAACCTTAACCAAGGGGAATTAACTAAGTAATTAAAGAGGAAATGTAGGTCAAGGTCAAATATAGATCAGGGGTTATTGATGTACATCCCTATGAGAAAAGGTTGTCCAAGTATGGTGTATGTATGCACAATAGTATTGCATGTACAAGCTTGACTAAAAACCTTAACCAAGGGTGAGTAAAAACCTTAACCAAGGGGAATTAACTAAGTAAGTCAAGAGGAAATGTAGGTCAAGGTCAAATATAGATCAGGGGTTATTGATGTACATCACTCGGAGATGAAGTTGTCCAAGTATGGTGGGTGTAGGGCCAGTAGTATTCCATATACAAGCTTGACTAAAAACCTTAACCAAGGGGAATTAACTAAGTAATTAAAGAGGAAATGTAGGTCAAGGTCAAATATAGATCAGGGGTTATTGATGTACATCCCTATGAGAAAAGGTTTTCCAAGTATGGTGTCTGTATGCACAATAGTATTGTATGTACAAGCTTGACCAAAAAACCTTAACCAAGGTTGAGTAAAAACCTTAACCAAGGGGAATTAACTAAGTAATTCAAGAGGAAATGTAGGTCAAGGTCAAATATAGATCAGGGGTTATTGATGTACATCACTAGGAGATGAAGTTGTCCAAGTATGGTGGGTCTAGGGCCAGTAGTATTCCATATACAAGCTTGACTAAAAACCTTAACCAAGACGTGACAGTGACGCCGGGGTGACAACATAAGCTCTAACTCTTCTTCGAATAGTGGAGCTAAAAAGCTGAAATGAAAAGAAATAATATATATATGAATGGCAATTCCCCGGTATGAATACGCATGTGCGATATCACAATCCCTTCTTGAAAATGATTATATTCACACACATTGAACATGTTGAATGGGAAACATTACACATTTAAATATAATATGACGGATACGACAATCATAGCAATATAATGCACTATTCGGATGCATTGCAAGTGGAAGGTCGTTTCCCTGCATGTATATGCAAATGTGATGGCAGACAGTATAACATGTACACTATAGTCACGAATAATTACAAATCTGATACCATCAGATCACTTTAGCACAAGTATATATGCCGTATACGCACATATTCAAACACTTCACGCATGTCTATGAGCTCACAGGAGCCAAAATGTAGATGGCTATAAAACTAATAAGACCACTGACAAGGGAGGTAATCATGTTGCGCAGTAGAACTTGTACACATGTTGACAGGTATTAAAGCGTAAAATAATGTCGCCAAAACATTACACAATGTGACATAATGTTAAATAATTAAAATATTACACTGTGGAGGCTGTAGGTCTACCATAAGATGGAAGAGACCTTTAATTTCAACCAACGGCTCACGTGTCGAGTTGGCAAGGAAACAAAGCAAGTGGCGAAAACAATTTCTAAGGCAGACAACTAGGTACGGAAAGTCCGAACACAACGTCCACTATCAAAGTCGGCCAAAACATGTGAAACATGTCAAAAAAGGCTGTAAGTAACAGCACAATCTTACAGATCTCTAGAGATATATTTCCTATGATAATAATTCAACGATATATGTTCACCATACTGTTATAGTAGTACTACAAAGAGGAAAACGTTGCCGTGACCTGAAAATATAGTATTGTGACCTTGACCTTGATAGCTGTTGTTAGATGTCTTGATTGTAGTTGATTTTTAATTATTGTGAAGCATACAACCGAAGATACTGATACTTCAAATGGATTTTTCGAAAAGTGGGATCCATGACGAATACAAAACCACTAACAAAGAAAAATTAGCATGAGGTGCCGGATTCTGAGCAATTTCCCCTAGACTATAATACAGATCTAATTATGCTCATGACGTCAGTTTTCCCTAGGAATAGAACGAGATCATTCGAAGCCGGGAAAATAATCCATTTTGTCATAGTGTTCAACAAAATCCTTTTGGGAAACAAATATAATCAAATGTATGTACATATGCAATGCTGTGACCAAGTGTGTCGATGAACACAAATAAAAATGCATGTTCTGCTTGTAAATGTATGTTACTGTTAAACGGAATCGAAGCGAAACGTTGATTTTCTCCGCATTGAAAACACAACTACGCATTTAGTATTGCCAGCTACATCACCGCCTGCGCTAATCTTGCCAATATTTGGAAAGTGTTTTATACCAAAATGCATGATTTAATAAGTATTGTACTTAAAAAGGTACATGCCCACTCAGTAGGCACAAACTGTTCTTTGTATCAGAGACATCATCTGAGACATTTTCTGGCAAAATAAACATGCATTCACCATTACCCCACGTATTTATTGGCATTATTATACATTTTATCAGATTTTATAATAATTTCACACTGATATCAGGGTGTTTCCTTAAAATGTTAACGGACATTACTATGTATTCTCTGTATGTATTGTTTGATCCTGGTTCGATTCAGGGTTCAGTTCCAGGGCGTCAGTATTTCTGCGATACTTTGTATTTCCTGCTCTACTAGTCCTTTCGGATGGGGACTTTAACGGCGGTCCCGTGTATCATATTTGAAGGAGAGTCTGGGCACTTTAAAGAACCAGATGGGACTATTCTAATAAGAGCTGGACCCCTGGGGCCGGTTTCCTCTGTATCCACTTCCTTCCTTTATCCCGTTCTCGGGAGACGACATGCAAGGTCATCGAGCCAGTGCCGTCGTTAAATCCAAGCATTTACATTAGAACTGGTGGGATAGTAACACAATTATACACTTATTTAATTCCTATAAAGAACATGTTCTGCCTACTCAGTGGGTATTTCCTTTAAATCAAGCAGATTGATTGGCAGAGCCAACTCAGGCTCAGTTAATCAAAGTGCTTAATTGCGAATTGAGAATCGTCCATCCGTCTACTCTTTCAATCATCTTATTCCCACGAACCGCTCGGCCAATGTTGGTTAAACTTCAATTGTTTTAAATATATCTTCTCACGAACCACTGGGCCACTTACAACGAAAATTGTCAGGAATGATCGATAGTCAATGATATTCCAGATTTGTTAAAATGTTGGCCCTGTGGTCAAAAATGGGCCTGGCCTGTAGGGGTACAATTTCGTATTTGACCGATACGAATACATGTCATATACATGTCATATACATGACCGATACATGTCATATATCAAATTGAAATTATCGACAAGACATTCACTCTGGAGTAGTTTTTGTTGAAATCGGATGATTACGTCATCCAATATGGCTGCCGAAAGGTCAAACTGTCATCCTTTAATTAGAGAGTTGAAACGTCTTCGTCTTGTAACAGGAAGAGAAAAACATGCACCCTACCTGGGACTCGAACCCGGCACCTCCCGCTTACAAGGCGGTGGCTCTACCGACTGAGCTAACCGGGCACATATACATATCCTCATCCTGAGTTACTAGATCCGTACCGTGACATACTCCCCCGCCAAATTGAAATTCGTCCTCGAATTACATATGTTTTGGGTACAGTGATTATCTGTGGGACAATCTCGGAGTATATGTCAGTCACGGTCCCTCGTTGGGCGCCAAATGTAACACGAAGAGAAAAATATTCACCCGACCCGGGACTTGAACCCGGCACCTCCAACTTACAAGGGAGTCGCTCTACCGACTGAGCTAACCGGGCAGATACATATATTCTCTCTTGAGTTACTAGATCCGTACTGTGACATACTCCCCCGCCAAATTGAAATTCGTACTCGAATTACATATTTGCTTATAGTGGAGGGGTACCTTGAAGAGAAGTACCGCCCCCTTAATGCAAAAAGGTGCTATCTGCATTTTTGGTCAAAAATCACTTTTTGATAGAAATCAGTGGCAAATAATCATATCTTGCTGCCAAAAATATTTGAACCAATAACCTGATTATCAGAGGTGAAAAGGGCAAATGCACAAAGGTGATATTTGCATTTGTGGTACATTCTGCCTGCAATAAAGTGCTATCTGCATACATGTTTGTGCAAGTAGGTGCTATTTGTCAAATAGCCCCTTTTTGCATTATATTATTTTATCTCACTGTGATACATGTGTGTTTGATGTCATAAGGTGCTATTTGTCTAACATAGTTAGATAACAACTATAGAGCAAGTTATAGAAATTTGCACAGATGGAAAAATCACAATATTTCAGTTAGTATTAAATTATTTTATTTAATGTTTAGTTAAACTTATAATAAGATGCATGATTAATTTAATAATGCAGCTTTCAGGAAAACGAATGTGTGATTCAGCACGACACAAGTAGGCTTATTATCTTTTAACCAATGCAGATCCACATAAAATATCACACTCGTCATGCAGCAACGACTGTTCCCGCTACTCAGTTGCGAACCGTGCAGGCCTTGATCAGACTGCGAATATGTCAAGACTGAATGATCTTGAGCTACGCTAGTCTGAGTAAATTTTTTCCGCATTTGCGTGGAAAGTTTCATGCCCCCTTGATGTAATTTACAAAAACATTGTTAATATAGGAATGAATGGCCTTTTTGTGGAATTTATCGGGGTATAAACTTGGAAAAGTCGCGGGAATACTGGACGAAGGCCGGAAGGTCTCGTCCAGTATTCCCGCGACTTTTCCAAGTTTATATCCCCGATAAATTCCACAAAAAGGCCATTCATTCCTTATAATCCCAGCATTTTAAATAAATTAATCAAGAAAATTTGTTTATTTTCCGTTTTCTTAAGAATTATTTTAACTGCGCCTGACGGTTACGGAAAGTAGTTCGGCATGGAGTTTACTGGATATAAATTCTGTACAGAGACTTGCTATGGACCAATCAAATGTAAGGTAATTGTGTAAATATTTTTGTGCTGGAATTATTCATGAATATTGCTGGAGAAATGTGACTTAGGGCCTTTGTTACCAGTGCAGACTCCGATCAGCCTGCACATGTGTAAAATCTGATCAGGGTATTTTCACTGTAGTGTTCATGACTCAGTGAGTGAAACGCCTGTCCTATATGCTTGTAGCAAACAGCATATTGTCAGAATGCAGAAGTATCTTAATCATTATCAATTAAATATTAGCACTTATAACTTCATACCACTTCTGTATGAGCACATTTTTCAGACATTGGAACATATTATGTAAAGCATGCACTGTACTGTTTCAACCCCTTATTGATGCCCTATCCGACTGGTCTGATGAACTGCAGGATGAAATTACACAAAGTTGTCTATATTTGGACACAGCACACGCCTGAGATAAAGAGATGACAAATGATGCGCATATTATCAATATAAGAGAATAGATTACAGAACCAGGAATAATGTTACTGAAGCAGGAGATTTACTTCTCGGTGAAGTGACTGATGGTTAAAGGACCATCGAATGGCTGCATGAACAGCGAGACGGATAATGTTGATACAGTGGGGATTACTGATGGTGATGACAGTGATGATGACAATTTTCCATTGGCTAGACTTAAAGAAAAACTAGGGTCAACAGTAAATGTTCCAGTTTCACAAGTGTGTGTGATACATTTCTTTGGATTCAATTCGATTCGGCTTATATTTAAGGGTGGGAATTGGCTCGAACACCTTCCATACCTGGTATGTGTGATACAGATAATGATGCCGATTATATACCAACTGCTGAAGGATATTCGTCTGATTCTAACGAATCAGTGCAACAGTTACTCAAGCTTTCTACAAAAAGAGTAAAGGCCGCAATAAATCGTGCTTGGAAGAAAAGATGCAGACATGTTACAGTTGAACAAAACATCGTCAATGAGCACAGAATAAAGACTATACTAACAAGATTTCATGTTAAGCGACTAGACAATATACTTGCAAGAAATGGTATTGAACGTATTGAAGTTACACCTGACGGTGATTGTCTTATGGCTGCACTTGTTTCACAGCTTGAACATATCACGACAGTATATAATTGACACTATCTCCATGTATCACCTTGAACCCCAGCATACAGTGCGCATGCTCTGTTTATATATGTGTGACTGCAACTGCCACTGAATCGTTACTATATTTAGTCTTAGTAATATATCCAAGCAGTAAACACGTCTTGTTGTTTCACTCATCCCACAGCTCAGTGGTTAAGCTAAGGCTCACACACCCTCAATACAGGGTATACAACATGGTGTCAGAAGTGGGGTATTCAGGGGTCAGACATTTGTCATTCCAAAGTCCTTACGAAACGAAATGATTGACGCTGTGCACATTGGACATATGGGCACTGAAAAGACTGTGAGACGTGCGAGGGACATTATATTTTGGCCTAAAATGACAGCCGAGATTACGGAGCATGTCCTCACTTGCCGTATTGTTTACGCCACATCAACTCTAACGCTAAATAGCCACTAAAACCCCATGACGTGCCCAAAGGCCTTGGCAGTAGACCACATGTGACCTATTTACCTGGGACGGTAAAGATTTATTGGTCATTGTTGACGCATACAGCAGACATTTCGAAGTAGACTTGCTGTCAGACACGAAAAGTATTACGGTCATACGGAAACTAAGGTTCATTTCGGGTAACTTGGCATTCCTGAGCGTTTAAAATCAGATAATGGACCGCAATTATGATCTGAGCCATTCGCGAATTTCGCTAAGGAGTGGAATTCATTCATGAAACGTCAAGTCCGAATTATCCAGCATCGAACGGCCTCAGCGAGAAATATGTATCGATTGCAAAACGCATTTTGCAGAAAGCAAAGGAAGATGGACGGGACCCATATATTCCGCTGTTAGAATACAGAAATACGCCGCTAAAATGTGGGTTGTCACCTTCGCAATTGCTGCAAGGCAGACGCCTCGGATCAATCCTTCCATCGACAAACAAGCAGTTAGAACCGCGTGCCGTAAACACAAAATCCGCGCGAAATCAAATGCGGAAATTGCAGAACGCGCAGAAAGTCTATTATGACAAAACATCTGTTCCACTCGCGGAACTGAATCTCGGTGACCGCGTCAGAGTATAGTTTGGCAAGGTATGGGAACCTTGAAACACGGTGATAGGTCATACAGCGTCCGTACGCAGCATGGTGTTTTTTATCGGCGAAATAGACGCTTCCTAAATAAAGAACGGGAACCAGCGGATAATGTCAATGAACTCCCACCTTCCGTTATCTTGCACAAGGACAATGCAGGTCAGCAACAGAATAACAACTACAGTGATGGAAATTTCCATTCATGACCTGCTGATAAGCTTGGTCGTACATCCCCGGTTAATGACCCTATTTCCCGGAAAACATTGCCCGCTGTGACCCCGTATAAGACGCGATCAGGAAGAGTATCCAAATCAAACACATTGTACACTGGAGACCAGTGGACAAAATTAGTTGAACATTGAGATGATCATGCGCATGTTGTATGAATGATATGTATGTATACATGTTCTATATAACCGCAATTAACTGTGTGAACAAACCTGCGAAAATAGACAATTTTTCATGCTTTTTCCAGACTGCATATCCAGGGTGTCATAAAGATTATTACAGTATAACTCTAGATTACTAAGAAGCTTTTTCAGTACGTAACAGATATTTAACTGTTAGAATAACAGGAAACTTGTATCATTAAATGTTTTTCTAATTTTTCCTTTTTTGAAAAAGGAGCAGATGTAGTATTTTAACAAACTTACTTATGGCAATACCCTGCATATAATTGACACTATCTCCATGTATTCACCTTGAACCCCAGCAGCCAGTGCGCATGCTCTGTGTATATCTGTGTGACTGCAACGGCCACTGAATCGTTACTACATTTAGTCTTAGTAATATATCCAAGCAGTAAACACGTCTTGTTGTTTCACTCATCCTACAGCTCAGTGGTTAAGCTAAGGCTCACAAACCCTCAATACAGGGTATACAAAAATGCAGATTTCTGTTCATTGAAAATGTTGACCGTTATATACATTTTTTACACGAAGACGCATCAGAGATACACATAGCTACACTAGTATTTTATGAGCAGGTGACAATGTTAAAGTCACCCGGACAATATAAATTGTCCGGGTGACTTTAACATTGTCACCTGCTCATAAAATACTAGTGTAGCTATGTGTATCTCTGATGTCAGATTGTGTTCCTCTCGCTGCTGCAAATCTGTTCCGACGTCCAATAAAAATAGTTTCCAGTGACATGTTGAATCCTGTGTATGATGTCAAGCCAGCTCCTGGTGAAGGTGACACACGTGGAAGTTACATAAATTTAGCATATATGAAGATAAAAGGAAGATAACACTATGACAGTGTCGTGACGAGTGATAAGTCAAGTGTTAAGAGTTACTGAAAATACACAAAATGACCAAATGGCAACACCAACAAAGCAACGCCAACATCGTGTTCCAAAATTGACTCCACACAATGAAGTTGTCTACCACAGCCCTCAACATAAAAAGCTTAGCCGAAAGAGAGTGATTCGTCGTGAGCTGTGGAAAGAAAATGTTAGGAAACAAAACAGAGCATCTGGTCGAGAATATATATATGTGAAAGGAAAAACTGTTCCTAAGTGCACAATGAAATTACAAACGTGTGGAAAATGTAAATTTAAATGTACATCCAAAGTAAATGAAGACACTAGACAGAATATGTTCACATCATTCTGGGACTTACAATATTATAATCGACAAAGGGATTATATTTGCCAACTTGTTGAATATGTTGAAAATTTGTCACAAATTCTGGAGTGAATCAAATTACATTTTACTCAGATACGTGCGGTGGACAGAATCGGAATCAGTATGTGGTATCTGCCTATCTATTTAATATTAACAAATGTAACAGCACACTGGAAACCATCAACCATAATTCTTTGGGTCTTGGCACTCACAGATGGAATCTGACAGTATGCATTCAGCCATTGAAGGAGCAAAAAAGGAAACAGTTGTTTAAGTTCCATCTCAGTGGCACACAGTTATATCTCTTGCTCGACGAAAGAAACCTTATGTCGTTGTAGCAATTAAATAGACCAATATAGTCGATTTAAAATCATTCACAAACAAACATTGTTCAAACATGAAAATGAGTACCTGGCATCAAAATAAATTGGTTAAAACTTGTTTGGATAAAAATACAGACGTCATCACCAGGTAGCATCTTTGTGAATGAGTCGTACGATGAAACACGATTTGTAAATAAAATCACAATCAGAGCATCAATTATGCAACATACAAGGTGATCTTTCACGGTGTTACAATGTAAAAATACCAATATCTAGTGCCAAGAAAATAGACATAATTTCACTGTGTAATAATGGATTGATTCCCAAAGACCTTCGCCAATATTATAACAATATTCCCACCTCCAAAACAGTTACAGACCGCCTCCCGATGCCAGATGTTTCAGAGTATGACGAGAACTTGTGATCATGCAGATGACGATGAGTAATGCCAGTGACTATTAAAACTATGTCTGTAACATGGCTAATACAAGGCCATGTTTGATTCATATTGCTAGTTTTTGACAATAATATTCTTCTTTTTTGTATATGCAATAACACAATGGGGGTGTTGGTATTCAATTGAAAGCAATGTGTAGTAACCTATTGCTTCACAAAATAGACATACTTATGTAAGTCAATATTGAATGTGGAAACTGAAAAAATGTGCCAGACATAATTTTGTTGTGGACGAGAAATTAGATAAATAAATATAATACATAGTGTGTAGAAAATATAAGATTTATCAAGTTATTTTCAACATAATTACATGATGTAAATAGTTATCTTTGGCTTGCATGCATCATATTAGTCAGTAGAATTGTGTAATCATACACAATTAATAAATATCCATTACTGTGGACATCATTATTATTGCTAATTTAAACCAAAAGGTATTATTTGGAAATAGACGCATTATATATTGAAACAGTTTGCCTGCAAAAAAAGTGCTATTTGGCAAATAGCACCTTTGTGCTTCATATATTATATCATTTGTTTGTGCAAAAAGGAGCTATTTGGCAAATAGAACCTATTTGCATGGAACATAAAGACAAAGTGCATTGTGCAAAAATGTGATATTTGTCAAAATGATGTTAAACTCATTTTTTTCATAGCGAAGAAGTATGCTTAGCTTTTTGGATATGAAGATGAAAACCACGCCATCGCATCTTGAGCTATATAAGTATTATGCTAATGTCCACATTAGTGCGCTATAGAAGACACTGAATTGCATTTGCATACGTTATATTCCCACAATTTATACCTGAAAAGTATTTACCGACACATTTATTATTTTAACAAAGTCGTAATATTGACGACAGTAACATGAACATGAAATACCAATAACTTGGAAACACTGCACATGGACACTGCGAGTGTGCTTGTCGGTGTAGCAAAAGACATAATCAATTACTTGAAAAATGTGGAATTATATAACATATACATATCGTATATATGTAGAGTCAATGGTGTGATCATGGTCATCGAATCTCAGTTTATATACGTCATATAATGTTGTTATTGCCCAAAATAAAATCAACTTTTGGATGACGTATCATTTAAGTAGTCATATATACCGGTAGCCATGTGCTAGACCATGTCAGTACATGCATGAATAGGTTAATAACCAGTATTAATAATCACATTACTCTCTATTCTACGAATTCAATGCAAGGTGTCATCCAGACCATTACATCTCAGTTCATAAACGGCATATGCTGTGTTTATTAACAATAAAATCGCGTTTGGATGACCTATAATATCAAGAAGTCATATACAGGTAGGCATGTACTATGTACATAGGAAGGATTTAATGAGTCAGTATTTGTGAGTCACATAAGTATGGATATTAAACTATAAAAATGCGATCGAGATCAATATGTTGATGTTGATCATATTCATGATGGAACATATGTTGAGGTCATTCATGAGATTGTTTGGTACATAGAAAGAATAAAGGTTATACAAATGTATGATGCGTTCATAATACAATCTATATTGAATGCATATGTATGTATATGTATACAGTTATGAAGGGCATTGTTTCTGGGGAGTACCATACACTGTAATCATGCATGTGTCCTATTGTGGCTTGCTTCTTTCCTTATTTTTTTTCCATTTCATGTATCACGTAATTGATTATATACAACCTATTTTCTATACATTTGCGTCAATACTACATTTTTCGGAAATTTTAAATGTAATTGCTTTAATGTAATTGCCGTGTATCAGAGGATGCTGAAACCAGAACAACCTATAATCCAAAAAATATCAATTATTACAGAATATAAACTGTTCTAAAACTGATCGCTGATGGCAGGAATGTCTTGGTTTCGGCATCCTATGATATCTAGTCACATTTAAGGGAGAGGATTTAAATAAGCTTGCTTTCAATCCAATCCCATTTGTATAGTACTGTATATAGTAACCTTGACATTGACAATGAGCTTGTAAACAATATGCAAATAAAATATGTTTAAACTAAGTGTTATAGCTGTGTATTATAATATCACAACCATATGTGTCATATAATATATAATAGATGTACTTTAAATGCATTAAAATGAACATAGTTGATTATTATATGCTAATCTAGAATTATATCAGAAAGTTCCCACCGTCCGTGTTATATACACACCAACATAACATATACTTAAGATCGTAAGAGACCAAACAGAGACACTTATTTTCACATGCACGCATTTGGGTAGTTGCAATTGCGATTCATGGATAAATAATGTACACAAATCAACCAAACATCCACTTTTCAGTACAACACCGCAATTCCCGTGACTGGAATTTCAACTAACCGGGTTTCAGCTAACCTGGAAGCAAAATGTGTAAAGCTAAATATTGACACATCGCTGATATGAGGCCTCTAAATCACGAGCATTCGTTACAGCATATTATGTGTTATATATGTGTTATATCTGACTGTAATGCGAACATGGACGAACTATAGCATATGTACCAATCGAAATACGTAGTGTATACATATATGGCATTATAGTGCTATTTACAACGTATATGATAACGTAAGACACAATACAATACAATATGTAAAACAAACGGTACATATGTTTTAATATTCTGACTCTACAACGAGTGTAGCCTAATTTGAGCATCACCAAGTGTATTATCAGCGATCTACTAGTCTGAACACATGTGAATTAGTCATATAAAGAAATTTTAAAAGTAAATGAAAAGAAACGCGCAATTGCTAGTACCACACTATATTAGAATAGCCTAAATGAGGCGACCATTTTGAATAAACACAATTATAAATGACTTCAAGATCAAAACTTACTGATTTAACCGCCTAACAGAATGCAGTAGTATCCATAAGTAAAGCAAAAGTAAATATTATATTCAATAACTTTCGAGTTTTTTGGAAAATATGGCGGCCATTTTGAAGTAAACACGCTCTTTAAGAAGAGCATACATATTGATCTATATTTTTAATATCGTATCTCAGATGAAAATCAAACTAGTATGTGCATATCTAGCTTAGTACTAAGATATGGTCCACCACAGTGTAGATAATTCTGCCTGATCTTGATGCATATTTGGCGTCCATCTTGGATTCATATGGATTTGATAGCCTCCATCTATGTTTAAGATTAATGCATGGTATCCAACGGGTGTTCTGCGTTCGTCCGATCAAGATACAAGTGCCTATTTGTTTTCATTCATCAAATAAATACACATTTCAGGCTAAATATTGATGCTTGGCGGCCATCTTGAATATGTTGATACTCTCAACGATAGAGACGTCAGAGCAACCCGAATTGCTTTGTATATGCCCCATAAAACAATAATCACCGATAAAACATGTTCTGTAATGTTATGCAAGTACATATTGTATTATCAAAATAGAGTGAGCTGTGCACTCATTTGACCCATGTGCACTTAATGACCCCAACAATGACATTGTCCCACCTGATTTGATTGACCGACACCGGATTCGTGTTCAGGATGATATAATGCATTGATTTAAAGTAGTCGTTGCTTTTGCTCTCTCGGGTTGAACATAATTCATTTTATGGATGCTTGCCCCCCTACTATTACTCTTTAAGTTACTAGATCCGTACCGTGACAGTTTTTGAACCGCTTAGCCAATGTTGGTCAAACTTCACAGGGATGATCTATGGGTGGGGGCAGGCCATATTTGTAAATGTGGAGGTCGTCGCCTAATGCAAGATGGCCGCTATTGAAAAGTAGGTCAAATTCTTAAAAAAAATTATAAATAATAACACGCACTGTGGACAAGTTCACACGTTACTCTGACAAGACAACATAGCAGTTAGACATACATACACGCACTGTAGACAAGTTCACACGTTACTCTGACAAAACAACGTAGCTGTTAGACATACTAACACGCACTGTGGACAAGTTCACACGTTACTCTGACAAGACAACGTAGCAGTTAGACATAATAACACGCACTGTGGACAAGTTCACACGTTACTCTGACAAGACAACGTAGCAGTCAGACATAATAACACGCACTGTAGACAGGTTCACACGTTACTCTGACAATACAACGTAGCAGTTAGACATAATAACACGCACTGTGGACAAATTCACTCATAATAACACCGCACTAAAGTAGACAAGGTTCCACACGTTACTCCTGAACAATAACACCGTTAGCAGTTCAAGACAATAACACGCACTGTAGACAATTTCACACGAACTAGCTTTGACAAAGACAACGTAGCAGTTTTCAGAACAAATAATCCCACACGGCAATGTGGACAAGTTCAATCACGGTTACTCTGACAAACCACGTAGCAGTTAGACATAATAACACGCACTTGCAGACAAGTCACACGTTACATGACAAGACAATGTTCCCAGCAGTTAAGACATAATAACACCACTGTAGAAATAAGTTTCACACGTTCTCTGGACAATTACAACGTAGCAGTTAAAGACATATAAAACACGCACTGAGACAAGTTTCAACAACGTTAACTCAGACAATACCAACGTAAGCCAGTTAGAACATTAAAATACACGCTGTGACAAATCACTTCATAATCTGGACGAAGACAACGTAGCAGTTAGACATAATAACACGCACTGTAGACAAGTTCACACGTTACTTTGACAAGATAACGTAGCAGTTAGACATAATAACAGGCAATGTGGACAAGTTCACACGTTACTCTGACAAGACAACGTAGCAGTTAGACATAATAACACGCACTGTGGACAAGTTCAGACGTTACTCTGACAAGACAACGTAGCAGTTAGACATAATAACACGCACTGTGGACAAGTGCACACGTTACTCTGACAATACAACGTAGCAGTAGACATAATAACACGCACTGTGAACAAGTTCACACGTTACTCTGACAAGACAACGTAGCAGTTAGACATAATAACACGCACTGTGGACAAGTTCACTCGTTACTCTGACAAGACAACGTTGCAGTTATACATAATAATACGGACTGTGGACAAGTTCACTCGTTACTCTGACAAGACAACGTGAGCAGTTAGACATAATAACCCTCACTGTAGACAAGTGCACAACGTTTACCTGACAATAACAATTTAGCAGTAACATAATAACACGACTGTAACAAGTTCACACGTTGTAGTCTCTTTGACAATACACGTTACAGTAAGACATACTAACACGCACTGTGGGATAGTTCACAACGTTACTTCCTACAAGACACATTAGCATTAATGAGCATAAAATAACACGCACGGTTGACAAGTTTCACACCATTATCTGACAAGACAACGTAGCAGTTAGACATAATAACACGCACTGTGGACAAGTTTCACACGTTACTTTGACAAGACAACGTAGCAGTTAGACATAATAACACGCCAATGTGGACAAGGTAATTTCCACACGTTACTCTGACAAGACAACGAGCAGTTATTTACATAATAACACGCACTGTGGACAAGTTCACACGTTTACCTACAAGACAACGTAGCAGTTAACAAATAAATTAATTCAACCACTGTATACATCTCCGTTCACAAGTTACTCTGTCAAGACAACGTAGCAGTTAGACATAATAACACGCACTGTAACAGTTCACAAGTTACATTGACAAACAACGAGCAGTTAGAAAAACAAATAAACACGCAATGATTTGACAAGACAATACGTTTTCTCTGACAGACAACTGTACATGTTACATAATCAAACACGCGATAGTGGACAAGTTCACACGTACTCTGACAGAGGGAAGGACAACGAGCAGTTAGACATAATAATTACGCACTGTGGACAAGTTCACACATTACTCACGATACAACTAGGCGTTAGACATAATGATACGCAACTGTGACAAGTTTAAAGACGTTACTTCTGACAGAGACAACACCGCAGTTTGACATAATACGGACGCACTGTGGACAAGTTTCACACGTTTTATCCCTGACAAGCACAATAATACATAGACATAATAACACGCACTGTGGAACAAGTTCAACTCCGTTACTCTGGACAAGACAACGTCAGTTAGACATAATAACACGCACTGTGGACAAGTTTCACAACGTTTACTCTGACAAGACAACGTATCAGTTAGACATAATTAACACGCACTGTAAGGACAAGTCCCACAGGTTACCTGGACAAAGACAACTAGCAAGTTAACATAATCACAGCAATGTGGACAGTTTCAATACGTAATTACACTGAACAAGAACAACGTTACAAGTTAAAATTAATAAACAACGCAATGTTGGACAAGTCAACACGTTACTTTCTGACAGACACGTAGCAGTTAGGACATAATAAAACGCCACTGTTGGACAAGTTCACACATGTACTCTGACGATACACGAAGCAAAGTTAGACATAAATATACGCACTGTGGACAAGTAAAGAACGTTACTTACTGACAGAGACCAACACCGCAGTTTGTCATTTAATAAAAACAGCACTGGTGACAGTTCACGTACCTCTTGACATGCAACATTAATACTAGACATAATAACACGCAACTGTTGACAAGGTTCAACTCGTTACTCTGACAAGACAACTAATCAAGTTAGACAATTAATAACACGCAAACTGTGACATTTCCTTCGTTACTCTTGACAAGACAACGTAGCAGTTAGACATAATATTACGCACGTGACAGTCCACTTCGTTACACTTGACATGACACGTAGCAGTAAGACAAATTAAAACACAGCCTGTAGACAATGCACACGTTACTCTGACAAAACAACGTTAGGCAAGTAGACAATAATTTAACAACGCACTGTGGAACAAAGTTCAACACGTTACTCCTGACAATACACGTAGCAGTAGAACATTAAATAACACGTACTGTGGAATTAAGTCAAAACACGTTTACTCTGGACAAGTACAACATTAGCAGTTAAGAACATAATAACACACAACTGTGAACAATTCACACATTACTCTGACGACACAACGTAGCAGTTAGACATAATAATACGCAATGTGGACAAGTTCACATGTTACTCTGACAAAGACATCATCGCAGTTAGACATAATAACACGTACTGTGGACAAGTTCACACGTTACTCTGACAAGACAACGTAGCATTTTGACATAATAACACGCACTGTAGACAAGTTCACACGTTACTCTGACAAGACAACGTAGCAGTTTGACATAATAACACGCACTGTAGACAAGTTCACACGTTACTTTGACAAGACAACGTAGCAGTTAGACATAATAACACGCAATGTGGACAAGTTGATACGTTACTCTGACAAGACAACGTAGCAGTTAGACATAATAACACGCAATGTGGACAAGTTCACACGTTACTCTGACAAGACAACGTAGCAGTTAGACATAATATTACGCTCTGTGGACAAGTTCACACATTACTCTGACGATACAACGTAGCAGTTTGACATAATGATACGCACTGTGGACAAGTTAAGACGTTACTCTGACAGAGACAACACCGCAGTTTGACATAATAACACGCACTGTGGACAAGTTCACACGTTACTCTGACAAGGCAACATAATACTTAGACATAATAACACGCACTGTGGACAAGTTCACTCGTTACTCTGACAAGACAACGTAGCAGTTAGACATAATAACACGCAATGTGGACAAGTTCACTCGTTACTCTGACAAGACAACGTAGCAGTTAGACATAATAATACGCACTGTGGACAAGTTCACTCGTTACTCTGACAAGACAACGTAGCAGTTAGACATAATAACACGCACTGTAGACAAGTGCACACGTTACTCTGACAATACAACGTAGCAGTAGACATAATAACACGCACTGTGAACAAGTTCACACGTTACTCTGACAAGACAACATAGCAGTTAGACATAATAACACACACTGTGGACAAGTTCACACATTACTCTGACGACACAACGTAGCAGTTAGACATAATAACACACACTGTGGACAAGTTCACACGTTACTCTGACAAGACAACGTAGCAGTTAGACATAATAACACGCACTGTAGACAGTTCGTTCACACGTTACTCTGTCAAGACAACGTAGCAGTTAGACATAATAACACGCACTGTAGACAAGTTCACACGTTACTTTGACAAGACAACGTAGCAGTTAGACATAATAACACGCAATGTGGACAAGTTCACACGTTACTCTGACAAGACAACGTAGCAGTTAGACATAATAACACGCAATGTGGACAAGTTCACACGTTACTCTGACAAGACAACGTAGCAGTTAGACATAATAACACGCACTGTGGACAAGTTCACACGTTACTCTGACAATACAACGTAGCAGTTAGACATAATAACACGCAATGTGGACAAGTTGACACGTTACTTTGACAAGACAACGTAGCAGTTAGACATAATAACACGCACTGCAGACAAGTTCACACGTTACTTTGACAAGACAACGTAGCAGTTAGACATAATAACACGCACTGTAGATAAGTTCACACGTTACTCTGACAATACAATGTAGCAGTGGACATAATAACACGCACTGTGAACAAGTTCACACGTTACTCTGACAATACAACGTAGCAGTTAGACATAATAACACGTACTGTGGATAAGTTCACACGTTACTCTGACAAGACAACATAGCAGTTAGACATAATAATACGCACTGTGGACAAGTTCACACATTACTCTGACGATATAACGTAGCAGTTAGACATAATGATACGCACTGTGGACTAGTTAAGACGTTACTCTGACAGAGACAACACCGCAATTTGACATAATAACACGCACTGTGGACAAGTTCACACGCTACTCTGACAAGGCAACATAATACTTAGACATAAAAACACGCACTGTGGACAAGTTCACACGTTACTCTGACAAGAGAACATAATACTTAGACATAATAACACGCACTGTGGACAAGTTCACTCGTTACTCTGACAAGACAACGTAGCAGTTAGACATAATAACACACACTGTGGACAAGTGCACACGTTACTCTGACAATACAACGTAGCAGTAGACATAATAACACGCACTGTGAACAAGTTCACTCGTTACTCTGACAAGACAACGTAGCAGTAGACTTAATAATACGGACTGTGGACAAGTTCACTCGTTACTCTGACAAGACAACGTAGCAGTTAGACATAATAACACGCACTGTAGACAAGTGCACACGTTACTCTGACAATACAACGTAGCAGTAGACATAATAACACGGACTGTGAACAAGTTCACACGTTACTCTGACAATACAACGTAGCAGTTAGACATACTAACACGTACTGTGGATAAGTTCACACGTTACTCTGACAAGACAACATAGCAGTTAGACATAATAACACGCACTGTGGACAAATTCACATCATTAACTGACTTACAACGAGCAGTAACATAATAACACGCATGAGACAATTCACACTTATCTGACAAGATAACGTAGCAGTTAGACATAATAACACAATGTGGAATTCACACGTTACTCTGACAAGACAACGTAGCAGTTAGACATAATAACACGCACTGTGGACAAGTTCACACGTTACTCTGACTCTGACTCTGTCAAGACAACGTAGCAGTTAGACATAATATTACGCACTGTGGACAAGTTCACACATTACTCTGACGATACAACTACAGTTAGCATAATGATACGCACTGGACAACAAAGACTCACTCTGACAGAGACAACACCGCAGTTTGACATAATAACACGCACTGTGGACAAGTTCACACGTTACTCTGACAAGACAACGTAGCAGTTAGACATAATATTACGCACTGTGGACAAGTTCACACATTACTCTGACGATACAACGTAGCAGTTAGACATAATGATACGCACTGTGGACAAGTTAAGACGTTACTCTGACAGAGACAACACCGCAGTTTGACATAATAACACGCACTGTGGACAAGTTCACACGTTACTCTGACAAGGCAACTACTAGACATAATACGCCACTGTTGGACAAGTCACTCGTTACTCTACAAGACAACGTAGCATTTAGACATAATAATACACTGTGGACAAGTTCACTGGTTACTCTGACACAACGTACATAGACGATAACACGCACTGTAGACAAGTGCACACTTACTCTGACAATACAACGTAGCATAGAAATAACCACGCACTGTGAACAAGTTCACACGTTACAATCTGACAATTAACGTACAGTTAGACTAATAACACTCGTGGATAAAGTTCACACGTTACTCGACAAGACAACATAGCAGTTTAGACATAATAACACAAGCACTGTGACAATAGTTCACACGTTACTCTGAACACACGCACAAGAATACATTAGACATAATAATACGCACTGTGGACAAGTTTCACACATTACTCTACTGACAGAGACACGTAGCAGTTAGACATAATGAATACGCACTGTGGACAGTTCACGACTGTTACTCTGACAAGACACGTAGCACGCTAGACATAATAACACGCACTGTAGTACAATTGGGCAAGCACGTTACTCTGACAATACAATCATAGCAGTAAGACATAATAACACGCACTGTGGAACAAGTTCACTCGTTACTCGACTACAACGTAGCAGTTAGACAAAATATACACGTAGCTGTAGATAGACATTAACACACTGTGACAAGTTCACGTACTCTGACAATACAACGTAGCAGTTAGACATAATACACCACTGTGGACAAGTCACACGTTACTCTGACAAGACAACGTAGCAGTTAGACATATAACACGCACTGTGGACAAATTGTTCACAATGTACACCGACAGACAATCAATAGCAGTAGACATAATACACGTAACTGTGACAATGTGACAAGTTCACACGTACTCTGACAAGACAACGTAGCAGTAGACATAATAACACGCACTGTGGGACAAGTTCACACACTGACTCTGACTCTGACAACTAGCAGTTAGACAAAATATAGCACCCTGTGACAAGTCACACTACTCTGACATACAACGACATTAGACATAATGAATACGCAACGTGACAAGTTAACACGTACTCTGACAAGACACAATAGCATTTGACATAATAACACGCACTGTGGACAAGTTCACACGTACTCTGACAAGACAACTAAGCAGTTAGCATATTTACGCACTGTAGACATACACGCGTACATTACGTGACAGTCACATGTTAATCTGACATCAACAGCAGTTTGACATAATAACACGCATGTACAAGTTCACACGTTACTCCTGACAAGCAACTAATACGTAATACATCGCACTGTGACAATTCACGTTACACTGACAAGACAACGTAGCAGTAGACAAATAATACGCAGTGGACAAGTTCACAGTTACTCTGACAAGACAACGTAGCAGTTAGACAGAATAACAGCACGTGACAAGTTCAACACGTTACTCTGACAATACAACGTAGCAGTTAGACATAAAATAACACGCACTGTGACAAGTTCACACGTTTACTCTGACAAATAGACAAGCAGTTAGACATAATAACACGTACTGTGGATGTTCACACTTTACTCTGACAAGCAACTAGGCATAGACACAGTGTCACAAAATTACTCTGACACACTCGTAGATTAGACATAAAAATTACACGCACTGTTAGACAAAGTTCACGTACTACTGACAAGACAACGTATGCAGATTTAAGACATATAACAACACCACTGTAGACAATTCACACGTTTACTCTGACAATACAACGTAGCCATTTGACATAATAATCACCACTGTAGACAAGTTCATCAAACGTTAACTCTGACAAGTGTAACATAGTATTATACATAGTAACAGCACTGTGGACAAGTTTCACACTTACTTTGACAAGACAACGTAGCAGTTAGACATAATAACACGCACTGTGGACAAGTTCACATGTTACTCTGACAATTCAAAGTAGCAGTTATACATAATAACACGCAATGTGAACAAGTTCACATGTTGCTGTAAAAAGACAAATTCGCAGTGAGACATAATAACACGCACTGTGGACAAGTTCAGACGTTACTCTGACAAGACAACGTAGCAGTTAGACATAATAACACGCACTGTGGACAAGTTCACACATTACTCTGATAATACAACGTAGCAGTTAGACATAATAACACGCACTGTAGACAAGTTCACACGTTACTCTGACAAGACAACGTAGCAGTCAGACATAATAACACGCACTGTAGACAAGTTGGCACGTTACTCTGACAATACAACGTAGCAGTTAGACATATTAACACGCACTGTAGACAAGTTCACACGTTACTCTGACAAGACAACGTAGCAGTTAGACATATTAACACGCACTGTAGACAAGTTCACACGTTACTCTGACAACACAACGTAGCAGTTAGACATAATAACACACACTGTGGACAAGTTCACACGTTACTCTGACAATACAACGTAGCAATTAGACATAATAACACGCACTGTTGACAAGTTCACTCGTTACTCTGACAATACAAAGTAGCAGTTAGACATACTAACACGCATTGTGGACAAGTTCTCACGTTACTCTGACAATACAAAGTAGCAGTTAGACATAATAACACGCACTGTGGACAAGTTCACTCGTTACTCTGACAATACAAAGTAGCAGTTAGACATAATAACACGCACTGTGGACAAGTTCACATGTTACTCTGACAAAGACATCATAGCAGTTAGACATAATAACACGTACTGTGGACAAGTTCACACGTTACTCTGACAAGACAACGTAGCAGTTTGACATAATAACACGCACTGTAGACAAGTTCACACGTTACTCTGACAAGACAACGTAGCAGTTTGACATACAACACGCACTGTAGACAAGTTCACACGTTACTCTGACAAGGTAACATAGTAGTTATACATAGTAACAGGCACTGTGGACAAGTTCACACGTTACTTTGACAAGACAACGTAGCAGTTAGACATAATAACACGCACTGTGGACAAGTTCACATGTTACTCTGACAATTCAAAGTAGCAGTTATACATAATAACACGCAATGTGAACAAGTTCACATGTTGCTGTAAAAAGACAAATTCGCAGTGAGACATAATAACACGCACTGTGGACAAGTTCAGACGTTACTCTGACAAGACAACGTAGCAGTTAGACATAATAACACGCACTGTGGACAAGTTCACACGTTACTCTGATAATACAACGTAGCAGTTAGACATAATAACACGCACTGTAGACAAGTTCACACGTTACTCTGACAAGACAACGTAGCAGTCAGACATAATAACACGCACTGTAGACAAGTTGGCACGTTACTCTGACAATACAACGTAGCAGTTAGACATATTAACACGCACTGTAGACAAGTTCACACGTTACTCTGACAAGACAACGTAGCAGTCAGACATAATAACACGCACTGTAGACAAGTTGGCACGTTACTCTGACAATACAACGTAGCAGTTAGACATATTAACACGCACTGTAGACAAGTTCACACGTTACTCTGACAAGACAACGTAGCAGTTAGACATATTAACACGCACTGTAGACAAGTTCACACGTTACTCTGACAACACAACGTAGCAGTTAGACATAATAACACACACTGTGGACAAGTTCACACGTTACTCTGACAATACAACGTAGCAATTAGACATAATAACACGCACTGTTGACAAGTTCACTCGTTACTCTGACAATACAAAGTAGCAGTTAGACATACTAACACGCATTGTGACAAGTTCTCACGTTACTCTGACAATACAAAGTAGCAGTTAGACATAATAACACGCACTGTGGACAAGTTCACTTCGTTTACTCTGACAATACAAAGTAGCATTACAATAAAAATAACCCACTGGGGAAAAAGTTCACTCGTTAACTCTGACCACAAAGTACAGTTATACAAATAACACGCAATGTAACAAGTTACACATGTTGCTGTAAAAAGACAAAATTCCGCATGAGACTAAATAACACGCACGTGGACAAATTGCAGACGTTACTACCTGACTGACAAGACAACGTAGCATGTTTAGACCATAATAACACTCACAGTGTACAAGTTCACACGTTACTCTGATAATACAACTAGGCAGTTTAGACATAATAACACGCACAGTAGACAAGTTCACACCTTACTCTGACAAGACGAATCGTAGCAGTCAGACATAATAACAACGCACTGTAGACAAGTGGCACGTTACTCTGACAATACAACAAACGAAGCATTTAGACATATTAACACGCACTGAGTAGACACGTTATCACACGTAGTTACTCAGACAAGACAAACGTAGCAGTCAGACATAATAACACGCACTGTAAAACAAGTTGGCACGTTCTCTGACATAAAAATCGAAGCAGTTAACATGAGTACACGCACTGTAGACAATTCACACGTTATCACTGACAAGACAACGTAGCAGTTAGACATATTAACACGCATGTTGACCAAGTTCACACGTTACTCTGACAACACACCTAACGTAGCAGTTAGACATAATAACACACACTTGAGACAAGTTTCGCACTTTACTAACTCTGACAATACAACGTAGCAATAAAGACCATAATAAACACGCAACTGTTGACAAGTTCACTTCGTTACCTGGACAATTCCAAAGTAAGCAGTTAGACATACTTAACACGCATTGTGGACCATTAACTCACGTTTAAACTCTGACAATACAAATATGCAGTTTAGACATAATAACAACGCACTGTGGGACAAGTTTCACTCGTTTACTCTAACAATACAAAGTAGCAGTTAGACATAATAACACGCACTGTGGACAAGTTCACTCGTTACTCTGACCATACAAAGTAGCAGTTAAACATAATAACACACACTGTGGACAAGTTCACACGTTACTCTGACAATACAACGTAGCAATTAGACATAATAACACGCACTGTGGACAAGTTCACTCGCTACTCTGACAATACAAAGTAGCAGATAGACATAATAACACGCACTGTGGACAAGTTCTCACGTTACTCTAACAAGACAACATAGCAGTTAGACATAATAACACGCACTGTGGACAAGTTCACACGTCACTCTGACAACACAACGTAGCAGTTAGTTTGACATAATAACACGCACTGTGGACGACAAGTTTACACGTTACTCTGACAATACAACATAGCAATTAGATATAATAACACGCATTGTGGACAAGTTCACACGTTACTCTGACAAGACAGCGTAGCAGTTAGACATAATAACACGCACTGTAGACAAGTTCACACGTTACTCTGAGAAGATAACATAGCAGTTATACATAATAACACGCATTGTGGACAGGTTCACTCGTTACTCTGACAAGACAACGTAGCAGTTATACATAATAACACGCACTGTGGACAAGTTCACACGTTACTCTGACAAGACAACGTAGCAGTTATACATAATAACACGCACTGTGGACAAGTTCACAAGTTACTCTGACAAGATAACGTAGTAGTTAGACATAATAACACGCACTGTGGACAAGTTCACACGTTACTGTGACAATAAAACGTAGCAGTTAAACATAATAACACGCACTGTGGACAAGTTCAGTCGTTACTCTGACAAGAGCAGTGGAATATAAATTAAATTACACGATATAAAAAACTGTCATAAAGTCCTTTTCGATGGATTTCTTACTCCATATTTAGCTTGTTTTCGTTTAATAAAAAAACGAAATGTTCATTTACGCCTTTATATTAAGACTGACTGTAGAAAATCGAATCTCTGATTATTTTTCTTCCTGAAAAAATGCAAAGATCAAAAGAGAGATATGTTTATACGGCCAAATACAGGATCTGCGGTATGACAAATACGTTATTTTGATAGCCTTGGGTGAACATACCTCCAGACGGGCAATATAACACCATATAGCCTGTGTAGAATCTTAATAACTTATAATGTTGTTGTAACAAGACAACGTAGCAGTTAGACATAGATGATTTAGAGAGAGCATGAATTAGACGGGCATTTAGATACCCTGATCAGACTGCACATGCTGATCTTAGGATACGCTGGTAGTGCATGTCGTAATGTCTCTTTTCCTCCTGAATGTTTAGTATTTGTCTCTCACGGGCATTTCAAATGAGACACCGCAACGTGAATTTTAGGTGAAATAAGAAAGATGTTTTGTGTTTCCTGACTATCAGTACTAAACGTGTGGCAAAATGCCCGATTTAGTTCATCCATGGTGTACACATTGTGCAATATTACAGCTTAATAAACAAGGAAACTATTGATTTAGCGATGAAAATCGTAGAAAGGCAAGGCATTAGAAAACATGTGAACATAAAACAGTACAGTAATTTATATTCGGCTGCCGGAGACAACCAATAACACATTTCAAAGCTAGAATATTCAAAATGACCAAAGTAGAGCCAGTATGTGTTCCTGGTTCCACAAACGGACGATTGTCTATGGTTGATCAAAACGATGTGTATAGGAAACAAAGACGAGACATGCGTTGCAAGAAACAACATGCGTTTAAATAGGCGGGAGCTATGTATTTAAACGAACATATCGTTTTCATTTAACAAATAATTAACCAAACTATAATTGTATTCGTTTCTATGCATATCGTTATACAAAACGATCGTTTTCACTGTCGTTTTCCTTTCGTGATCGTTTGTTTCCATTTGGGAACCTTCAACAAATCGTCGATGTAGGTTGAGATCGATATGATGATGATGACCAGGGATTCCATATGTCCTTAATTTAAGGCGTTGTACTATTTGTACCAGGGGCACATACCGGTATATCTCCAAAGTAACAAGTTGTATGCTTTTTGGTGTCAAACTATCGCGAAAGGGGTCAATGGAAGCAGGGGGCTAACTCCATGATGGAGTTAGCCCCCTTCTTCTACTGACTCCTTTCGCGATAGTTTGACACCAATTAGCATACAGATGGAGTCAGCCCCCTTCTTCCACTGACCCCTTTGCGATAGTTTCTACAAAGTAACCAGTTGTATGCTATTTGGTGTCAAACTATCGCGAAAGGGGTCAGTATTAGGCCGTCTGCCAGAAATGGAAACCCTCCCCCTCCCCTGTGTGATTTTTGCAGACATATGTTTTCTGAAACTACATTCAATTACGAATGTTATGCCGTATGTCTGCGCTCTGTCACCCGCTGGATGAATATTTTGCACCATTTTAAAGTATACCACCTTCAGACTTTTCGCAATTGTGACTGTTTGTTATCATTAGAAACAACTGATATGGCAGTTTTGTATGTTTTTTGATGTGTTCATAACCATACAACTGAATAATGTTCAATTAAATAATTTCCGCTAACAGATATAAAGAATTGTGCACGTTTTGTTACGCCACCCACTGAATTTCGGTGTCTATTAATTGTACCAATGGTAATTGTACTTACTAGTGTGTTCAATATATAGTGATTACCCATATTCTGATTACATAATGTCTACAGCAGATGATGCAATGTTAAAACAAAGTAGTTTTAACTATATATTCCCCACCCACTGAATTTACAATGACCATTTTACATGTAATAATTTTTCTTACTTTATACGCTGCCAGATACTTATGAACTGTTCACATGAACGTGTAGCTACTAACACCTGTATATGTGGCTATGACTGGAGAAATGGGGCTTGTTTGTTTTGTGACAAGTGCAGATCCAGATCAGCATGTGTATCCGCACAGTCTGATCAGGATATGCACGGTCCGCCATTCCATCAGTGAAACACACATTATGCTTCTAACGAGCATGACATATCGTTATCAGTGTACATGAGTGTCCTATTTGATCGGAGCCACACTGGTCACAAATCCCATAAGCCCCATTTCTCCAGCCACAGCCACATATTAATTATCCACACACATTTCAGATACATAATGAATGTCTGTTCGTCTCTCTATACATGCTATATGTCCATTCATATGTATGCAACCATGACAATTACCATGTTTACTGCTGTGTATTCCAACATGAACATCTCTTTAAACACCATTAAATAAAATAAATATGTATATATAAGTATTACTATCAATAGTATAGGTCGTAGGTACTAATTTGCAAATTGGATATATAAAATATACCTTTTCTACCATGCTGAATGGATGATTTGTAGCACATATTACTCCATGTATGACACAGTAAATACTAAAATACAGAACATTAAGATAGCTGTAAATAATACGAACAAGCTAAGCTGGAGTAAAACAGGACAAATATATTGTTATACACTTTCAAGATGACAGCCAGCAAGTAAATGAGTTTGTGTGACATAAAAATAAAAGTAGGTAGTAGAACCGATGAAACTGAGATATATCCCGGTTCCACATATGTACACACTATTTATCGTGCATTCCAATAATATTCCCTCAACCTATTCCGAGTCATCAGCAGCAACATGATTCAAATTTGTAGTTGGCACCTGTACTTATATAATCATGATAATCATATATATAGTAAAAATGTATAACTTGTGTAACTACTGAAATACACTATGTGCCATACGAGAACATGTGTGTTCCAATGTGTATGACCGTCATCCATTACCAGTGTAAATGCACACCAAATGCATGCATCATGGCCATTGCCTAATACATGCAGGTATATTGCTCCATTAGTCTTATTTGAGAGGCACCCATGACAATATTGTGTAAGTGAGGCGTTGTAAGTAAATATTTAACCATGATTTCATAACAGTGACATTTGATAACCTGTAAGGTTGATATGCCATTCATAATGTTCATATAAACAAATACATTGAAGGTGCATGATCTTTCTAAAGGCATGCATATGCTCTTCAAATATATCCACTATATTCATATAGCTGTTCTGTACCCATACATAAACTATGTTGTCCAATATGTTTCAACAGTCTGTGTTCTTAATTATAGCACACGTGTTATTCTACACCTGTTGTGTCAAATTACCAAAACCAAAACGGATGTAGGTTTGTAATCAACTTGTAATAATTCCGATTGGCATATACCTGCAGAACATTCGGATAACAGCATCATTACATATTTCATATATACAAGTACATCGCATAAATGTAGTTTTTGCATTTCTTACTGTGCCGAAATAAATATTTGACAAATGTGGCTAAACGTATGTATGCCTTCTGAAAAGTTGTATATGTCCTCCAAGCTCATCTATATTATATACAAGCAAATATTAGTACATGTATGTATGTAGTATAAAAAAGCCATTCCGGGGTATTCAAACATCAATCTAGTCCAGTTTAAGAAGTATGCACATCTACCACGTGTAGCCACACACACTCATAGGACCATCAATATACGTTTAAATCCCATGAATGATAACGTATCCCCATAACATATTATGCAATGTATCAAAATGTTCATCTAAACAATATCACATAGCCTCTATCGAGACACATTAAATTTCGGATTTTACTATGCAATTGAACTATTGTCTACATAGCATTCTAACTATTTACGCAGGCGGTAAGGATCAGGTTTGTGGAAGGTGTTTTCTGCCGCATTGTACCACAGTTGTGTGTTTTGCTGGCACTTTGGTGTCGTCGGAATATATATTCCTCTATTTGACAACAGGTAATGTCATTCTAATGATCAAACAACTCTATAATCATGTACCATGTGTACATTTATTTACTGAATGCATAATTATATTTACATTTTACCTGTTTAGCACATATATACACATGTAGTTTGTAGCTAATATACACGTCTTTGCCTCCATATACCCCTATGTGGCATTGAATCCGCATAACAGTCCTTATGGTTGTCTTTCAAATGTATTACACCGTTGATAGACAATCATATTCCATTACTATAGCAACCAGAGACATGTATTTGAGTATATGTCATGGGCTAGCGTTTGGTGTCATCGCAAGAGGTGGGACCTCCTCGGGCATATTAAGGGTATTATCAACTATTTTTAGAAATATAATCTGTATTAAAAGTGTACATATAGATCCGTAAATATCACATATCCTAATTGCAAAAGCGACCATGTTGATGGTCATCTTGAAACTGATTGACAGTCATGGCGACACTGTATAATACAAAAAAGATTGGGGCACTTGAACGTACGGTGGTGAAAAATGCAAAAAAACTTAGATTTTTCTGAAAAATATTTCAGAATTTGACGCATCGGGCATAGAAAGTGCATTAAGATGACACATTCCAGACGTTGTGACACCACCTACCCCTGTCTAGTTTGTCGTATATACATGTATGTACATAAATGATACGCAAATGCTTGGGGCACTTGAACGTACGGTGGTGAAAAATACCAAAAACCTTGATTTTCTTGAAAAATAATTCAAAATTTGACGGATCGGGCATAGAAAGAGCACTAATACACACATTCCAGACGTTGTGACTCTACCTGCCCCTATGTGTTTTGTCTTATATACATTGATGTACATAAATAATACAAAAATGCTTGGGGCACTTGAACGTACGGTGGTGCGAAATACCAAAAACTTTGATTTTTCTGAAAAATATTGTCAAATTTGACGCATCGGGCATAGAAAGTGCTATAAGGCGACACATTCCAGAGTTTGTGACACCACCTACCCCTGTCTATGTTGTCTTATTTAGATATATGTACATAAATAGTACAAACATGCTTGGTGCACTTGAACGTACGGTGGTGAGAAATACAAAAATTTCGATTTTTCTAAAAAAAATTGTCTGACTGACACCACATACCCATGTCTATGTTGTCTGATAGACATGTATGGTCGTACATGTACTTAATACAAACACAATTGGGCCACTTTGAACGTACGGTAGTGACAATTCCAAGCTCCGGTATGCATGTTAGAGCAGGTTTCGACCGGCACCAGACCATCATCAGTGCGGCTGTCATTTCACCATACCCCCTCGTCACTTTTAAATATGAAAAATATTAATTTATTGAACTGGGTGTTAAACAATGTTACATGGTGACGGACGGACGGACAAGGGTGCCACTAAACAAAGGCGTAGGAGCGTTTCGATTATTGGGGGGCCAAACTATATATGTTCGGTATAATATGCTACAGTACACTGTCCTGTAATACATGACATTTTGTATATATAGCAAAGATATACATGATGTAGTGATGCATTTAAATATACCGCATGATTGTGTTAGTTTTATGTTATGTAACCAGTGTAACATGTAACCAGAAATACAGAGTACAATTTTACATAACCCATTACACGTAATAAGATAAGGCGTAAAAATAGTCAGCTTACACTTACACTCCAAAATATACATAGAAGGTAAGCTTTTTTATTTTCTAAAATACCGATGATGTTATACATATTATCAGTACATACATAAACTGTTTGTAATTCCCTCTAACGATACATTATTGGATGAATAAACGTTTGCAGGCTGTGACATTGGTCAATGTATGACATACCGAGAGGGTACGTTGTAATGAATTGGTGTCCGAATGAGATGTTTTGTGACAACGATACGTTATTCTATTTTGATTAGCGTTTGAGCAGCAATCCTGATAGAAAAACCTGCCAAATGGATATGTACAAAACCTTAAGGACCCGTTCTATACATGATCATCGTTTGATTCAAAGATAATTGCTTCGTAAACATGATAGAATATATGTATAACATATATGTGAATACCGCCTTGTTACTGTATCCTATACGGCACATGGAATGGCCAAGTCGGCCGGCCATCTTTGTGTGTTCCAGCCATCAGCCAGTTTCACCTGTTCTGCAGTTTGACAAAGAACTCAAAATGTGAAGTACAACATATGATATAAAGTAGCTAATCACATGTAGAAAAGAAAGGAGAACGGACTCCTATCAATTATATTATACCAAACTGTAAAATATGTCAGTTTTCTGGACAGGTTTGTGCCTGTGTTTTTTTTACAACATGAACCACCATTATAAATAACTCATACACAGAAAATCGCACAGTGTATCACTTTTACCTGGCGAACCACACAACACATACCATATATACCCACTACTGTACTCTGTTATTAGCTATCAAATCCAGTGACATGTAGGTAGTTACCTGAGTGTATTGTCCCTGGTCTCTACTCACCTAATATGCAAGTAAATATGGCTTTAACTATGGTAGCATGTACAATAACTACATTGTTGTAGCATCAGATTGAGAAGTTTATACATCAACATTTATTTTGATATTGATGGGAGAAATGCTCAGATATATTGCCTTTTGTATAATTTGCTGGCATAATATTTATAGCTTGTCGTTGTCATTTATGTCTAGTATGTATTGCACCAATATGAATAAAACATATGTGAATATTGTCGTGTCATTGTATACTATATGGAGCATTGAGTTGCCATCTCCGCCATCTTTGTATGCACAAGCCATCGTACAGTTTCACCACTTTGTGCGTGTGACACATACAACAAATAATATGACAGTAAACCAAATAAAAGCTGGTGCAATACATAATAAACAGATGTAAGAACGCCAAGCTATACATATAATGCCAGCAAACTGTACAAAAGACGAGATATCTGAGCATTTCTCCCATCAACCTCAAAATAAATTGTGATGCGTCAACCTTTCAATCTGACGCACAGCCTATTGTTAGTGTACACATTATACATAGGTAAAGCCATATCTACTCGCATAGGAGGTGAGTAGACACCAGGGACAAAACACTCAGGTAACTGCTTACATATCACTGGATTTGATAGCTAATAACAGAGTACAGTAGTGGGTACATGTATATATGGTGTGTGTTTTGTGGGTATATATGGTATGTGTTGTGTGGTTGGCCAGCCAGGTAAAAGTGATACACTGTGCGATTTTCTGTGTATGAGCGTATTAACAATAGTGGTTCATGTTTTTACAAACACAGGCACAAGCCTGTCCATAAAACTGACATGTGTTACAGTCTGGTGTAATATAATTGATAGGAGTCTGTTCTCCTGGTTTTTCTACATGTGATTAGCTACATTATACCATATGTTCTACTTCACATTTTGAGTTCTTTGTCAAACGGCAGAACAGGTGAAACTGGCTGATGGCTGGAACACACAAAGATGGCCGGCCGACTTGGTCATTCCATGTGCGGTATAGGATACAGAAACAAGGCAGTATTCACATATATGTTATACACATATTCTATCATATTTACGAAGCAATTATCTTTGAATTAAACGATGATCATGTATAGAACAGGTCCTTATGGGCAACAAAATAATTCCACATATATAAAATAGAGCGTAATATACGCAATGAGATTCTCGGTTGTTTAATTCTTCAAATAAGTATATTACACAGGTTAGTTTCAACACATTGGTGTCAATGTGAACTTTAACAAGAGTTGTCAGAAGACAACGAAGCTCGCCTGTTGGCAGCCTTCACTCAAACTTGGCACAGTTGTATAAAAAACATGAATATTATATAACTTGACCTTGGGTTAAGGGTTGTGCGGTGGACCTTGACATTGGGGTCAGTGGTGGAAGGTGGGTCGTGGATTTGTTATAGCATGATATAGCATATTAATATGGATGCAGTATGAAATATCAATGCGCTCCCTGAAAACAGAAGTAAAACAAAATTTAACCCAACGTTAAGTTTATGAACGCACTAAGTTGCTGATTTTCTACAGCATGATAGCTACTCACATGAGGAATGCATGTATGAATGTGCTAAGTTTGTGACCTTGACCTTGGGGAAAGGGGTGGGAGTGGGAACATGGATTTGCTGTAGCACAATAGAGGATCATCAAATGAATGCATGTATGAAATATCAAAGCGTTCCCTGTAAAGAAACAGAAGTTACACAACATTTACCCCAACGTTAAGTTTATGAACATGCTAAGTTTGTGACCTTGACCTTGTGGTAAGGGTTGGGTGGTGGGTGGTTGGTTGTGGATTTGCTACTGCATGATAGAGGGTCATCTGAGGAATGCATGTATGAAATATCAAGGCGTTCCATAAAAGGAAACAGATGTTATAAGACATTTACCCCAACGTTACGTTTATTAATGTGCTAAGTTTGTTACCTTGACCCTGGGGTAAGGGGTGGGCGATGCGTCATGGATTTACTATAGCACGATAGAGTATCATCAGATGAATGCATGTATGAAATATCAAGGCGTTCCATGAAAGGAAACAGATGTTATAAGACATTTACCCCAACGTTGAGTTTATGAATGTGCTAAGTTTGTGAACTTGACTTTGGGGAAAGGGGTGGGATGGGTCATATATTTGCTATAGCGCAATAGAGTATCATCAGATGAATACGTGTATGAAATATCAAGGCGTTCCCAGTAAATAAACAGAAATTATAAAAAGACATTTACTCCATTTGAACGTCAAGTTTATGATGTTGATCTTGGGGAAACGGGTGGGGTGGGTCATGGATTTGCTGTAGCACAATAGAGGATCATCAGATGAATGCATGTATGAAATATCAAAGCGTTCCCTGTAAAGAAACAGAAGTTACACAACATTTACCCCAACATTAAGTTTATGAACATGCTAAGTTTGTGACCTTGACCTTGGGGTAAGGGTTTGGTGATGGGTCGTGGATTTGCTACAGCATGATAGAGGGTCATCTGAGGAATGTATGTATGAAATATCAAGGCTTCCATGAAAGGAAACAGATGTTATAAGACATTTACCCCAGCGACAGCGTTAAGTTTATGAATGTGCTAAGTTGCGACCTTGACCTTGGGGTAAGGGTTGAGTGCTGGGTCATGGATTTGCTACAGCATGATAGAGGGTCATCTGAGGAATGCATGTATTAAATAGCAAGGTGTTCCATGAAAGGAAACAGAAGTTATAAGACATTTACCCCAACGTTATGTTTGTGGACGCAGACGAAGCCGGGGGTATGCCATAAGCTCTTCTGCACTTCGTGCAGGCGAGCTAAAAACAGGTCGTTGAAAATATTCATCCGAATCTCCACAAAAAGTAGTCCTTCGATCTGGTTCACACGAACGAAACTATAACACAGGCTGTAAACATCATATGTAAACAGAAACAAATGGACATACATGTAACTCCAAAAGAGATATCTATGAATGTGTGAATTTATTTTTTTTAAATATTCCAAACGATATTCAACTTATGCTCCGGACAAGAAATAAAAAAAAGAAAAGAAAAAAGAGCGATAACTAAAAGAAATAGCGATGAAATTATCCAAATTAGCGATGTTAATGCTAGACCTTTGACTCAATTATATATTGTATGTGTCACTGCGTGTGTGAAGTTTTGTTAAAATATTGCTCACGCTATTCAACTTAACCCTTAACCGCTATCTTAATTTGTTGTCGTCTGTTGTTTATTTTCCAGTTTTATCACCGTGCTTTAACAGCACATTAGAATAATTTACAACATGCAAAGTGCTGTCAAAACATGTTTTTTTTTACTGAGAAATAAGGCAAGATATAAAAGTAACAGCAGACGATAATTGTTGTGCGTAGCGCTCTAAGGGTTAAGATGGTACAGACGTGACTGCTTGACCACGTCAAATTCATAATATTTACACGGTCCTTAAATTCATAATGGAAACACCCATTCAACGTATTGCGTTTATATCCCAGTTCATTACATTAGCCCCACGTGACGTCGCATCCGTGTTCTATGAACACATTTTCTAGTTTACTATAATTGTTATAAAGCTGACAGATAATCCACTTACTACAAATTTGGCTGCATTTGAACTAAGATTTGTAAAAACCATAGGCCTAAAATTGATCTAAAATCAAACTATAGTTTCGCAGAAACTTTGTTGTTGTTGTTGTTGTAGAGATCTGCATGTCTGTGTAAAACCCGCATTTATAATATCGCGGCACCAACATACTTCCAGTAAACGCTTGCTCTTGTGTCAGTCTCTGCATGATAAAAAGAACTGCCGCACGAACTTAGGGTGAAATTATTCACAAACTCTAGCTTGTATATGTATATGAACAGTATAAATGACGATACATACACACAATGTAAATGTTCTGTTATCATGGTTATAGTGGTATTCATTTGCTAGCAGCAATTTCGTTATTTACCAACGTTCATACCATGTATGTTAAACGGCACATAGAGACTACCAGGTTCGTGTAAACACCTAGGATTACTCGGTACCCTTCCTATATGTCCTAGCCGGATATATATGTCAAGTCAGATAATAATATTATCCAATGCAGAGTTGTTTTTTTTCCTAAGAAAAGAAGAGATTACTATATTATTCCACAGGTGAATAACGCGTAGAAGATCGAGTTTCTAAACAATACATAATTCATGCAATTATAACACTTTTATAATCCCCGATACGATTCACCTGTAAATTATACAGTGGAGCCTCTCTAAACAATTAATGTGTGAAGTAAATTTACATAAATCGTCGTGCGAATATGTTTATCGTATGAAGTTTAGTGAAACGGGTCTCGGGTATATGCGCACTCCAGGTAATGTCAATGATGTGAAATCATGAAGCAATATCATCGTTAGAGATATGTTACAGCGATTCCGTTCAACATTGAACACACTGGGTTTACCGGTGTCCAGTTTAGATAGGTTCTACTGTACATATTTTATAACGTTTCTTTATGTTGACGGCTATAGCCGCTATTCTGTGCAGACGACAGCATTTACAAAGTGTCATAGTTATTTATAGTTTCAGCAACGCACATAAGCTAAGTTACTGCTGACAGATCAATATCTGAGACGACGCATTATCAAATGTACCGCGTCCATATGTTATTAGTGTAGCCCCAGATCATTAGACGACAGCCACAGTGTGGCTGTGGTCGACACCGTTGGTTCTGCATTGTCAATGTGACTATTTAGCTCAGGTCACACGATTCTACTACACCAGACACTACACGTAGTTCATGTAGTTGTGCATGGGTAAAACTGGCCCATTGAACAGTAGACTACGAGTCCCATAGCGTGACCAATATTACAGTTCGATCACCAATGCATACCGCGTGTATGGGTGCTATGTCGCGATATCCAGTATAGCAATATGTCAGAGTGCAATGAAGTCCTACTACAAAGCATTTTCTGCAATCTCAATAATTCCGCTCGCCTTAATATCGGTAATACAACATGCACCTTTCCAGTTACAATGTACAGAGATACACTCGTTAGGCTGGCCTCCTTTTTTCACACCGAAGCTTACCCGTCGTTACGAACGGTTTATTGATACGTCCGATATTGGATTGCGCAAGTCTGTAATTGCTAAATATAAACCTGCTGACAACGTACACGCGATCGGAGTATATATACCAGGCGAATTCGCCCAATACTTCAGATTCAGAAATATACGGATTGGATAGCTTGTCTATCCCGTCCATCTGAAACTCAGCGCTTACTTCGAAATGGATAAACTACCCGTACACAATAGGCAATACTGTCAATAAGCTTACTTCGTGATGGGTCCGTTTTTTAACGGCCCACCCTTCGTTTTTTAAACATTTTTTTGGTCTGGGCGGTGAGTGATCCCATAGCGACCGCGCTACCACGCTTTCGGGCGTGCTTTGCGGTGGGAGAGCGAACTGCCCGGGCCCCAGTTGGACCTCGGTGTTGGCGTGACTCGGTCACCCGCCGCGCTACACCCGCGGGTTAGACTGGGGGTCAATAGCGTCGCTGGAGGCTCACAGACTGGGGACCGTACGGCGCTGGACGGACACGACGGCGCTGGATGGACACGGCACTCGACGGACACGACGCTGGATGGAGGATACAACTTTGGCTGGAATGGAGGATTCAGCGCTGGAGCCTATTTCACGAACGTCCGTTAGTCGGCTAAACTCAGTCGGCTAACAAAATCGTTCGTGAAATGAAAACATACAACTTAGCCGACTAACTGACGTTCGTGAAATAGGCTACTGGACTGGAGGATTCAGCGCTGTGTCAACGCTGGGAGATGGCGTTGCCAAGTTGGTGCACACGGCACATAGTTTGATATGCTGTCCATGGGGGTCACATGGTTGGGAAAGTACAACGCAGGAATGGAGGATCGACGTTGGAATGGAGGATTCGACGCTATACTGGAGGGTTCGCGCGGCGTTGAAATCCTCCGTGCCAGATCCTCCAAAATCGAATCCTTTAATATTCGATACTGGAAGATTCATTATTTGAAGGATTACATTAGGATTCGATACTGGAGGGTTCAATGTTTGGAGGATTCGATGACGGAAGAAGTCCATGCTGGACTCGCAGAACACATAACATGTCGTATGCACATTATGTTCTTACTTGTCATTGTTTCTCCAGAAAGGTATAGGATATCCATACGAAAATTATTCTCGTCTCCTAGTCAATTACAACAATAGTGCCGAAGGTCACAATATACGCCCGTCAAGGCATGGCCAGTCAACAAGGGGAAATAACTCATTGAACTACTTCGATCTTTCCATAATAAATATGTGTAGACTTCTAGATATGTGTGGAAAAGCTGTACCGACCATACGAGGTGAATACATACCGGTAATACGTCCCGTTTTTAAAGTGGGCGTATACAATTTAAAGTGGGCGTATACAATTTAAAGTGGGCGTATACAAATGAATAATTTAACCATCATAGGGAATATATCACAGACATTTTGGAGAGAAATTGTCTATTTTCTAAAAATGTTTGTGAAAACCTCTCCCTATTTTGAAGGGCATAACTTGTCACCTGAGTGGCATTGTGAAAAATCTACTTAATTGACTTTAAATGATCTAGTAGTAGGAAACTAAAGTATATTATCCCGTCAACACAGTGCGTATGTGCCGTGAAACACGGTGCCATGAAACATTTTGGATATCCAGTCAATACTTTTTTTGCATTTTACAGCCATTTGAAGGTGTTGACGGGATAAATAGAATAGTAGGTTAGTGCCGTGAATGGGAAAACATATCTGGCGCGGCACAGAAACGGGATGTGCTCGGCAGAGCCTCGCCCATCCCGTTTCCTGAGCCTTGCCAGATATTTTTTCCCATTCACGGCACTAACCTACTATTCTCTATTTACTTGAAAAACAAGAAGACATCGAGAATACCAGACTAAGGTTTTCTGATATCTAGTTTATCAGACAAGGTTAGGAAATGCGTAATAAATCTGAGGCTGATACACTTTACATGAAAATACGTTAGCATGATGTTCTATTTATCAGCATTTATGCTACATAAGAAGCAATTGTGATGTTTGTGTTGTTGAAAAGAACACAGAGTCGTTTACATTGCGTCGTTACATTGATGTCATTCAGTAAGGTCATGTCATGTCATGTTGTTCGACCAATAAAGCATCAGTTTTTAATTTCGCAGTTGTGATATCAACAGACACTAGGTTGGTATTTTATTTATCAGGTAACATTTTATGCTAGCAAATGTTCAAATATAAACTAGATTGGTCAGTAAGCGATGCTTACAGAATACCACCGCGTGGGCCCATGTACCCCTAAATATGTGTGTGGGTTGTGAGCTTGACTCTGGGCTTAGCGGGGAGCGGCACGAACGTGAATTTGTCACAGGGTGGTAGAGGTCCATTGGAGCAATGCGTGTGTGAAATGTGAAGCAGATCCGAGCAAGGAAATAGAAGTTATAACCGAGTTATCTGATGTTAGTTAAGTAAAGAGACTAAGTAGGTGACATTGACCACCAGATCAGCGGGTATTTGTCACAGCATGATAGTAGAGCCTTAGAGGAATGCATGCATGAAATATTAAAATAATTTGATGAAAGAAATAGAAGTTATAACATATTTCTCTGATGTTAAGTTTTGTAAAGAGACTAAGTATGTGACCTTGACCTTGGGAACAGCACGGATCCACGGTCATGGATTTGTCACAGCATGATAGTACAGCCTTAGAGGAAAACACGAGTGAAATATTAAGAATTTTCAATTAAGGAAATAGAAGTTATAACTTATTTCTCCGATGTTAAGTTTTATAAAGATAACAAATATTTGACCTTGACCTTTGGATCAGCGGGGGTTGGACGGTCATGGATTTGGCGCAGCATGGTAGTAAAGCCTTACAGGAATACATAAAAAGTGCCATAACACAGCAAAATGGGGTTGTAGATATCAAAAATATTCCGGAGGGCATACCGCTGGACCAACCTAGCAGTCTCCCCAGTCGCCGAACAAACGGTGCTAGTTCTAGTTCAAAAATATAGTAAACTATTTCAATAGTAAACTATTTCTAATGCACCCCCCCCCCCCCTAAACTGAACCGCCCCTGAGTTACATGGTGACGGACGGACGAAAGGACGGATTCCACTGTCGTCGTAGGGCATAACAATAACAAATATACGTGTATTTTGTTGTTGTTGTTGTATCTTCCAAGAAGTAGCAAAGCCAGAACCGGAAATAGAACGGAAAACGTTACCATGATGTCGTAATCGTTCGTCAGTCGGTGGTGCGGGATTTTTTACAACAACATCTTGTTGGTAGAAGTTGGTGGTAGTATGCTTGATTTCGGTCTATCACTCTCGAAAATATGTTGTATTATGTATAAATTATTATACTCAATGCATATAAAAAATGTTTACCATTCACCGTGGATAAAATTACGGCGCGTGTTAATTGGTGTTAAATCGCATTTTATATGCCGCGACCAGAAAGGGTATTTTCGGAATACATAGAGATAATAGATTATGTAATATATGTAATAGAAAGGAATTAGGTGATGAATTCAACTATCTTTTTAATTGTGTCCAAGAAAGAAAAATGTATATTCACAAAGATTTTTATACATCGCCTATAGCTATAATAACACTTTCAAATTTAATATAATTTTGAATTATTCTGATAAACAAACGCTAGTAACGTTAGCATTGTTTATGAAAGTTATATCAAAATTTAAATTATGCCTGTCCTGACAGAAGCAGTCTTAGAGGTTAGTGGTGAACACTAGTCTGCATTAAATTAGCATGTCATGGTAGGGATCTTCACCGCTCACTTCATACGATACTGGTTTTGTCAGAACAGGGTTCATTAATTATCATGTTAATAGTATTAAGGTTACATCATCTTCCTTGACTTCATGTATGTAGAATCACATTGTTTGCCATGTTTGATTGTTTAATATGTTATATTTTCTTCTTAGCTCAGATGCTCAGATGGGCCATGAGTAATAAAACTTGAAACTTGATTAGATTTTCCCATCTTATAACAACAACAACACATGAGTGTGATTCACCCAATAACTGATATGTGTAACTTGTGGATAATTATTAATATTATAACCCTAGGCGGGGGTAGGGGGGTTGATTGACTGATAATGGTAACAATAAGTGTCCTTGGTAATTGCCATATAAACATACGGTGCGGGAGTCTGAATTATGTTCAAAATTGGGGCCCCCATCCTCTCGCAGATCAACTGTTGGTAACACTGCAGATAGTAAATGCAGCAATGGCGACACTGATAGCAAGCTGTGTATAACCATGCCATCCCCTCACAGATCAACTGTCTATGTAAGGGCGCGAGACGATCTGACTGTAGTAGAATTCTGCCCAATTAAACTTGTGATAAAGGCAGCTTTGGCGACAGTGACAGCTATGCATACAGTATTCATATTTTAACATATATGTAAATTGTTCTTAAAGGTACATGCCCACGCAGCAGGTTACACTGTACTACAACTTTTCATTTTCTGTCATGCCTTATACGAGCCATTTGTCTACCCACTAACGAGTTATTTTTAATTACGGCGCGTGTTAATTGGTGTTAAATCGCATTTTATATGCCTCGACCAGAAAGGGTATTTTCTGATCTTGTGCTATTTTTACCAATACGCGTCACGTGACACGGTCAATCATATCACATCTTTGACATGCGCAGTGAAGTATCGGAAGTTGAGAAGAAACATCTCTGTTCGAGTCCAAATCTAAATTTCCACGTAACTCTTTCCATTTGGTGATCTGGTCGCCAATATTAACTACTCTCTGTCTCTGTACTGCCTGTCCCTCAGACATTTCGCCTTTTTCTTTTGGCCGACGCTGTTTCATACAATTTCCGTCCTGGACGTTTCGACATGTTGATATTCTTGTTTACATATTTGGAAGCCTACTGGCGCGCATAGTATACTGCGCACCGCAAGCCGTGATGTGAAAGTCGTAGTCCCCGCACATTATCAAAATAGACTGTTACCGCCGCGCGTCGCTAACCGTAAATTGATAATTAATAAATGATTATATTTGTATAGCGGGCACTCGTAATTTTTAGAACTGGTGGAATAGTGACATAATTATACACTTATTTAATTCCTATAAAGAACATGTTGTGCCTACTGCGTCTGCATGTACATTTAAGCGAATCGTGTTCATATTTTTATTATAGACGACCTTGGGCCCATGCCTCTCCAAACATTTTTTTTATTGCTACTCAAAGACTGTGCCAAGTTTTAAATTTTAAATTAGTATACAGCTGGAATACGGTTAATAGGTTTGATGAATATATGTGATGATCTCGATCATGTGTATGCTGTAATTTCAAATATGTGATACCGCCTTGGACTTGTATTTTAATGTTATGGTTTTATATCAAGCTTCTATGGCCTTGAACAATGTGAATTTGTGCAAGTCACTAACACTTTGCAACGATGCATTTTATTTTTAACTAAATATATTGCATACTTTTATCAATGCTTTTATTTAGTTGTTAATTCCTTTATACTTTTGGCACACAGAGGTGAGGAAACAAAATTGCGTAAATAAATATACATGTATAAGCTACATAGAACAAAATTCTGTAGTAACAAATGTGGGACCAGTGGTTGCGAGTGTCTGGCAATAAGGAATGTAATACGAAGTGTCGAAAGGATACAGATGATGCATCGGCCGACTGCACGGAAAGAATCCCACCCACCGCTACAAGCACATAATAATACCAGGAAATAAAATATAGACAGAAACCCAGTGCCAATGTATATATGTAACGTAGTTATGATTTATGTGCACATTTTATTACAAAATTTAAATACGATTTTAATGTGATTTTAAAACATACCTTACGTATTTTATCATTTTATACGGTGCCACGATAAGCCAGCGTGGGAACGTCAACAACAACAACAACAAAAACAATATTGCTTCCGGATTTTTAGGCATCTGTAGAAACAACAGAAAGAAATGACAACTCTGCGATGATCTTAGGCAGACAATAGAGCTCTATTGTATGTAATATGTTTCAATATTCTTAACCGTTTATAAAAAATGTTTGTTTTTGTAGCAATTGCAGATTTGTAGGTGAATCTTTAAAACCTTTGAAAATACCCATTTTCGGCGAAACCAGTACTCGACAAGATATATCACTTGTGTGTTTGGAGCTTTTTTACAAAATAATAATTGTATTTCTTTTGTCTCAATTACTTCCCGTAAAGTCTGCAGAATCACTATCATTTTCAGCCAGCACATGTATTTCAAGGCAAAGATGTGACACACTGCACCCATAATGCCATATATTTCATATATTTTTTCGGCGTGACATCACAGCCCATATCTGCCATTGTGAGATGGTGGAAGGCTGACTGAAATCACTATATGAGACATCATATTAATGACTAAAATTATTTAAAGCAGAATGATTTAAGCATCTAATTATGTCAAGTGGTTATCAAACTTTATAAATGTCTTCAAACTTTTCCACAAAGTCAGAATTACATTGTTTCAAGCATTCAAAAATGATTAAATTATATAGGAAAACAGATCATATTTCCCCAAGTGCTCCTCGGCACGGGACGTAGTTACGGTATACTTATGACGACCTTAAATGGGTCGAGATGTTTACACTGACGGTGGAAAGTTTAACAGTTTAAGAGGGCGCCACTTAAAATTTAAATACTAAAAAGACGAGTAGAATCAATTAACGAACAATACCTTCTCTCAAAGATCAGTCAACTTATGAAATAAGCTATCCAAGGAATTTGTATCGGCTAATTCAGTGAAAATTTTGAAATAGCTGGTATATAATTGCAACTGGAATGAGAATAAATTTAAGCCATCATATTAGTCAAATGGCGTCTATACTAAGAAGAGTAACCAGAGGGGTCAGATAAGCATTATGCTTAAAATATGACTTGAAGATTCATGTAACATTCACCAGCTCCAGATAAGCTGTGTATTTGCTTAAATACCCAATTAAAATTGCCAAAACCCAATTGAAATCAGAAGTTGTGAGTATCAAAAAACAATAGAAAAATTGTGGTACCTTTATCATGCTGCAGAAAACAATAAACCGACCATAAATATAGCATATTTTCATATGAAAACACATCTTGGTATTTCATTATAATTGTCTCCTTGAAATGCCAAGACATGTTTTCATTTAGAAGCAAACTATTAAATAATTGCTATCTGCTGATGTGTAAACAGCAGTGTGTTTTATTTTACCAAATTAAAATTTTGAAATACCCAATTGTTTCAGAAATGATGGAGTGACAATACTCAATTATTAATTCCTTATCTGGAGCCCTGATTCAAGTAACAAATAACCTGCAGGTGTGCGAAAGGGACGTCTTCCAGAATGAAATTAATATTTTTACCCTAATAACATACTATTATTTTTATTCTTCATCTAAATTGCTTGTCACTATATGATACTCTTTTGTGTGGGTGGGCCGTTAAGCACCATTCAATTCCAGAATGAAAGAAACTTATTGTTATACATGTACCTTATCCTGCAGGTCCACAATGAAACAGCCATGATCCATAATCTACTTTCTTCAGGTTATTGTGTATTCACGACAATGGTGATGCAGTCAACTTGCAGCCATATACAATGGTCACAATGCTGATCTGGGTCTGCAATGGTCACACAGGCTGATCTGGGTCTACAATGGTCACACAGGCTAATCTGTGTCTATAATGATGACACCGGCTGATCTCGATCTACAATGGTTACTGGCAGATCTGGGTCTACAATGGTCACGAGGCTGATCTGGGTCTACAATGGTCACACAGGCTGATCTGGATCTACAATAGTCACACAGACTGATCTGGGTCTACATTGGTCACGAGGCTTGTCTGCATCTACAATGGTTACACAGACTGATCTCGGTCTACAATGGTTACAGGCTGATCTGGATCTACAATGGTCACACATGCTGATCTTCATCCACAATGGTCACACAGGCTGATCTGGGTCTACAATGTCACACAGGCTGATCTGGGTCTACAATGGTCATAAATGCTGATCTGTGTCTACATTGGTCTCACATACTGATCTGGGTCTACATTGGTCACACAGGCTGATCTGGGTCTACAATGGTCACACAGGCTGATCTGGATCTACAATGGTCACACAGGCTGATCTGGATCTACAATGATCACACAGGCTGATCTGGTGCTACATCGGTTACACAGGCTGATCTGGGTCTACAATGGTCACACATACTGATCTGGGTCAACAATGGTCACACATACTGATCTGAAATTTGGAAAAATGGGAATATTTTTTTTTCAAGTTTCAATTGAATTTATCATGCCAGTGATCTTTCGTTGGCTGTATGTGCCATGAATTTCATGCAGATCATGTATCTGTTGAGTTGCAGAGAAATACAATGTATGTTTACTGGATGCTAGATGGGATTCCAGTACAACCCACTCAGGTAATACAGAGCTCCAGATAAGGTGCGTATTGGCGTGTTTTCCGCAATTATTTTAGGTGAATACGCATTGATTATCAAAAGTGGGAGTACAAAATACGCACAGCAATGTGAAAATACTCATTGATTTTCAAATTGAGTAGTGAAAATACTGTCATAAAGTTGAAAATTCAATTATTTGAGCTGCAAAAAGCAAACAATGTTTGCTTTTTTGCAGCTCAAATAAGTGAATGTTTAGTAATGAAAAGATCAATAATCCATGTGTAAAAGTAAAATACGCAAGGATTTTGAAATCAGGGGGTATAGTACGCTTTAGACACAAAGCTTATCTGGAGCGCTGTAATAGCATGGCATTGTAATTTCACTGCTGTGAAATACATACAAAGGTTTGATGGGTTTATGTTAGTCAGAGCTCCAGATAGGTTTTGTATCTAAAGAGTATTATACCGCAAGATTTCAAATTCAATGCGTATTTTACTTTTACAAATGTATTATTGATTTTCTTCCTTATTAAATACGGAGTAAATGATAAAAATGAAAGCAAATGTAAAAATTCACTTATTTGAGCTGCAAAAAGCAAACACTGTTTGCTTTTTGCAGCTCAACTAAGTAAATATTTAGCTTTATTACATTATTTTCACTACTCAATTTGAAAATCAATGGGTATTTTCACATTGCTGTGAGTATTTTGTACTCCCACTTTTGATAATAAATGCGTCTTCTGCGAAAATAAGTAGGTAAAATACGCCAATACGCACTTTATCTGGAGCTCTGTGTTAGTGGAATTGTAGCCCAGAGGTTATGACCTCCGACTGACAAAATATATCACATTTTCTGGCAATATTTTTCATGCACATGTTCTTGGGCACAAAATTACAATTGAATTTCCCTGAGCCTACATTCGTTTCTGGTCTGTTGACAGCCAATTATCATTGTAGCCCAGAGGTTATGACCTCCGTCTGACAAAATATATCACATTTTCTGGCAATATTTTTCATGCACATGTTCTTGGGCACAAAATTACAATTGAATTCCCCTGAGCCTACGTTCGTTTCTGGTCTGTTGACAGCCAATTATCATGCAATTATCACAATTATCACATGGTAGCCTGTTGTTGCTTATACTGGGTGGCAATTATTGGATTTACATTTATTGAGCATAGGCTGCATATGCAGCCTATGCTCAATAAATGTAAATCCATCAATTGGTCATATGGCAACATCTGTGTAGGTCACTGCTCACCTGGTAATGTTATGCACCTGACGATGTTTGTTTTGTTTTTTGTGTGAGGGTGGGGGGGGGGGGGCTCACCCAGGTGACTTAGTCTGCAATACTGCAATTTTGTACAAGGATTACTTTCAACACAGTATACATGTGAACAAATTAAATTCCACACATCCATGCTGCCCTTAAAGGTACATGCCCACTCAGTGGACACAAACTGCTTTTTATATTAGAGACATCATTTGAGACATTTTCTGACAAAATAACAATCATTCACCATTATCCCACGTATTAAATGGCATTATTATACATTTTATATCAGTCGTTAATTTTCACACTGATATCAGGGGCGATAACCGTGTTTCCTTAAAATGTTAACAGACATTACTATTTATTTTCTGTATTTATTTTTTGATGTGCAATGATCATGCTTTATAACCTGTCAAAAATATTATTTTATCAGGTGATGCATTTAATTAGTATAAATAATTAAAATATATCATGCCTCATTTGCACTCATACGACCGCGCGATCAGTAAAATAAATATTACTATAGTCTGTTTCACGAAAGCTGCCCAAATTTTACGGCCATATAAACAATTCAAAAACAATATTTTTTTCGATAATGTGTTAAATTAAAGGAAAATTTAAGAATGAGCCTTCTTTTTAATTCGTGAAATTTGGTCAAATATTGATTTTATTGCGAAAACAAAATTTTCCCATGTTAAATCCCCATAGACATCTTCACGGAGTGAAGATGTCTATGGGGATTTAACATGGGGAAATTTTTTAGAATTTCAGTAATCCTGGACCGATTTACAAAATTTAACTTTTGTTTTCTTAGTTGGATCATTTCCAAGCTATCTAGCTAGGTTTCGGAGTCAATTTCCAAATTTTTTCGTTTTTTGACTCCTCCCACACTCCTTTGCCTCTTTTTTCCCATGTTAAATTCCCATAGAGAAATAAATTTTTCGTAATAAAACCAATATTTGACCAAATTTCACGAAATAAAAAGAAGGCTCATTCTTAAATTTTCCTTTAATTTAATACTATCAAAAAAAATATTGTTTTTGAATTGTTTATATGGCCGTAAAATTTGGGCAGCTTTCGTGAAACAGACTATAAATTATTATATCTGTATAGCACTGGTAATATTTAGAACTGCTGGAATTGTGACACAATTATACACTCATTTACCGTAATTCCTATAAAGAACATGTTGTATCTACTCGGTGGGCATGTGCCTTTAATATGCATGTGCAGTTTGTTATGTTGCTTCAACAGACCGAAGTATGAGAACCAGATATATGGTGTACAGGTTGTTAACCCTTTGCATGCTGGGAAATTTGTGGGCTATAAATAGTTAAAAAATAGCAGATGACAATTCAGTATATTTTCTTTTATTTCTTCTTATGAATGTCATTCTTGGAATTTCATTAGAATTGTGTCTGGAGGACACAATTCTAATGAAATTTCAAGACATATTTACAGAGAGAAATAAAACATACTCCTAATTCGTTTGGCGGATATTTTCACCGCTAGCATGCAAAGAGTTAATGAACTGTTGTAAGTATCGACGCTGGATTTACATGATGTAACATAGTCCTAGTCTACACATGTTCCAAATGCTTTTAGGTTCGTTAGGCATTTTCTTAGTTCTGAGTACATAACTCTAATTACATTTCATTACACTGCATTACATAATAGTTATGACAGAGTAGTCTTTCCAAATGTGTGTTTGAAGTGTTCTTTGTTCATTTTCGACTTCGTGGAGAGTGAACCTAAGAATTTTGCTAATACACACTTTATTAGGTAAGTTTGTGGTAATATCTTTGTGTCATATTGCAGAATTGTCTCTCAATAACAATATAGCGAAGTATGAACGTAAACACACTGCAGGTTTTTTCTGTATTTTAGTGCACGAAGTGTAAAATGCTATTACGTACATTTTTGTCGCGCCCGCTTGCGGAAAGCGCGATATAGTCGGCACTTTGGCGTACGTTTTTTGGTTAAAGTTTTTGGTTAAGTTCTTTGGTTAAAGTTTTTGGTTAAAGCCCCAATACGGCTTAAGTTGCTGAATTTGGCCTCCTATTGGGTTTTCCCACACATAAATCCAACAGGTTTCTATTTACACACACTTTGAAACTGTTTCAATTCATTTTGGTACAAAAATGAGTTTGTAGTCGATGAAAATATCAATATTTGTTGATAAACAAACAGCAGGTGCGTGTTCAAAGTCCGATCGATTTTCCGATAGACGCTCGGGTCAACTGCTCAACTCCCTGATTCGCGGCCGATGAATTCCGATAGCCGGAGTTTATCGACTCGCTTCCGAGCCGAAGCCGTTGAGTTTTTGTTGTCTTCACATTGCAATTAAGTTGTAAATCTCAAGACTTGAGATGTATCTATTAGGCAGTATATGTTAGTTTTGTGTACTAAATCAGTTGCCAAACATGTTTTTGTGTTTGAAAAAATCGGAAAATTGTAATACTGAGCCGTTCAGGGCCTTTAAGTTTTTTGGTTAAGTTTTTTGGTTAAAGTTTTTCGTTATACTATATCTCTGCAACTGCTTTGCCCATTACCTTGAAACTTCACATGGGTGTTTATCATCATCTATATTTTCATTCTACCCCCCTCCCGTGCGGCCCCTGTGCCCAATGTCAAGGTCAAATTACTTTGAAGTTTTTCGTTAAGTTTTTGTCGCGCCCGCTTGCGGAAAGCGCAATATAGTCGGCACTTTGGTTAAAGTTTTTGGTTAAGTTGTTTGGTTAAGTTTTTTGGTTAAAGTTTTTTGGTTAAAGTCTTTGGTTAAGTTTTTTGGTTAAAGTTTTTCGTTAAAGTTTTTTGTTATACTATATCTCTGCAACTGCTTTGCCCATTACCTTGAAACTTCACATGGGTGTTTATCATCGTCTATATTTTCATTCTACCCCCCTCCCGTGCGGCCCCTGTGCCCAATGTCAAGGTCAAATTACTTTGAAGTTTTTGGTTAAGTTTTTTGGTTAATTTTTTTTGTTATATCTCTGCAACTGCTTTGCCCATTACCTTGAAACTTCATATGGGTGTTTATCATCATCTATATTTTCATTCTCCCCCCCCTCCCGTGCGGCCCCTGTGCCCAATGTCAAGGTCAAATTACTTTGAAGTTTTTGGTTAAGTTTTTGGTTAAGTTCTTTGGTTAAAGTTTTTGGTTAAGTTTTTTGGTTAGGGTGTTTTGTGGTTAAAGTTTTTGGTTAAGTTTTTTGGTTAAAGTTTTTCGTTATACTATATCTCTGCAACTGCTTTGCCCATTACCTTGAAACTTCACATGGGTGTTTATCATCATCTATATTTTCATTCTACCCCCTCCCGTGCGGCCCCTGTGCCCAATGTCAAGGTCAAATTACTTTGAAGTTTTTGGTTAAGTTTTTTGGTTAAAGTTTTTGGTTCAGTTCTTTGGTTAAAGTTTTTGGTTAAGTTTTTTGGTTAAGTTTTTTGGTTAAAGTTTTTCATTATACTATATCTCTGCAACTGCTTTGCCCATTACCTTGAAACTTCACATGGGTGTTTATCATCATCTGTATTTTCATTTTCTACCCCACTCCCGTGCGGCCCCTGTGCCCAATGTGCAAGTCAAGGTCAAATTACTTTGAAGTTTTTGGTTAAGTTAATTTTTTGGTTAAAGTTTTTGGTTAAGTTTTTTAAGTTAAAGGTTAAAGTTTTTGGTTAAGTTTTTCGTTATACTATATCTTTTTTTTAGTGTCCATGCCTCGCCACAAGGCGCGACATGCAGGCCGCGGCCATCTAGTTTGGTTAAAGTTTTTGGTTAAGTTTTTTGGTTAAAGTTTTTGTTTAAGTTTTTTGGTTAATGTTTTTGGTTAAAGTTTTTTGTTATACTATATCTCTGCAACTGCTTTGCCCATTACCTTGAAACTTCACATGGGTGTTTATCATAATCTATATTTTCATTCTACCCCCTCCCTTTGCGGCCCCTGTGCCCAATGTCAAGGTCAAATTACTTTGAAGTTTTTGGTTACCGGTAAGTTTTTTGGTTAAAATATTTGGTTAAGTTTTTTGGTTAAGTTTTTGTCGCTCCGCTTGCGGGAAGCGCAATATAGTCGGCACTTTGGCGTACGTACGTACGTGTGTCCGGTTAAAGTTTTTGGTTAAGTTTTTTGGTTAAAGTTTTTCGTTATACTATATTTCTGCAACTGCTTTGCCCATTACCTTGAAACTTCACATGGGTGTTTATCATCATCTATATTTTCATTCTACCCCCCACCCGTGCGGCCCCAGTGCCCAATGTCAAGGTCAAATTACTTTGAAGTTTTTGGTTAAAGTTTTTGTCCCGCCCGCTTGTGGAAAGCGCGATATAGTCGGCACTTTGGCGTACGTACATACGTACGGGGTACGTACGTGTGTATGTGTGTCCGGATAAAGTTTTTGGTTAAAGTTTTTCGTTATACTATATCTCTTTTTTTAGTGTCCATGCCTCGCCACAAGGCGCGACATGCAGGCCGCGGCCATCTAGTTTTATATATTCCTTTATTCTTTGTTCCCTATTTAGTAATGAAGAAAATCAATAATCCATTTGTAAAAGTAAAATGGGCAATGATTTTTAAATCAGGGGGTATAATACGCTTTATACACGCTTATCTGGAGCTCTGTAAATTTAGTGCAACCTATTGCCTATAAAGGCAAACACTTGCAGCTAGTAGTTTGTGTGCTATCACATGCATAATCATACTCAGTTATTATTATGTAAGACCTGCATGCCTCCTGCCAGCTGACTTATCTCTCTGTCTGTCTGGTCAGTCAATACTGCTGACCACATGTGGCAGGTCATGGCATACACAGATTTCCCAGTGTGTGGCCACTGCAGCCTGTGACCATCCCACAACCTGATCTCCATATTCTTCATACCAGTATAAACCTGCGGAGCCCTGCAGGGGACGTAGAATTATTTTTTTTTATTAATTCGTTGCCACGAAATAACAGTTCGTTCCCTCAATTTTAACAATTCGTTCCCACGAAATAACAATTTGTTCCCTCAATTTAACAATTTGTTCCCACAAATTAACAAATCGTTCCCTAAAATTAACAATATGTTCCCACTAAATAACAATTTGTTCCCATGGCAACGGATTGTAATATCGTGGGACAATTTGAGGGAATGAATTGTCATTTTGTTAATTCGAGGCAACAAATTGTTATATCGTGGAAGCGAATTGTTAATTCAAGGGAACGAATTGTTATATCGCGGGAACGAATTGTTAATTCGAGCGAACGAATTGTTAATTTGAGGGAACAAATTGTTATTTCGTGGGAACAAATTAATAAAAAAAAATCCATGTCCTCTGCGGGGCTCCGTATAAACCAACTCAACGATTGCTGATTTGTGGCTGTGACTGATCAATGAGTGATCATAGCTGGTTATTTCCCTTTGCAAATTTATTTATAGATATCTGGTCCTGTGCTGTATTTCAGCGTTTATCTCTTCCTGAATAACACAAAATGTGTGTTTTGCGAACAGAGTAGACACAGATCAGACTGCACACCTGTGCAGTCTGATCTGAGTCTACACTGATTGCAATAATATTGGTAAGTGTGAAAATATGAATCTGGCAAATAATGTAGTCCCAGATCAGATTACGTAGATATTTGGACCAACACTAATAACAATCACTATATATTGACTCCTTTTGACAACAAATCATGCTGCATTTGTTCTTTTTACAAGCAATAAGGCCCTAAACTACACAATTCGGACCAGATTTCTATAAATAAATTCAACGGGAGATAACTCGCTACGATCCCTTAATGGTGTCTTTTCATATTTGTTACTTGTGTCTAGCAGAGCTCCAGATAAGTTTTGTATCTAATTAAACCCCCAGATTTCAAGTTCTATGCATATTTTACTTTTACAAATGATTTATTGATTTTTTTCCATTTCAAATAGGGAACAAATTTTAAAAAATCACCTATTTAAACACTGTTTGCTTTTTGCAGCTCAACTAAGTAAATTTCAACTTGTTTACAGTGTTTCAATTTGAAAGTCAATGCGTATTTTAACATTGGTGGAAATATTTTGTACTCCCACTTGCGATAATCAGTGTGTATTCTGCTAAAATAAGTGCGTAAAATACGCCAATACGCACGTTATCTGGAGTCTGGTCTGGTGTAGACCCTGACCAGACTGCGCTTTATCAGATTCATAATGAAAGGTTTGCTAATAAAATTAATATTCTGATTGGTCTGACTGGAGAGCCGGCTAGACCAATGCAGATCTTCATTAGTCACAAAATCAATAAGCCTTCTTTTGTTATGGTAATTCAGATATGTGGCTGTACTGTATCTGAATGTGGTTATCCCTCGCTGATAGGCAAGAGGGGACATAGTGTTAGCCCATGCCATGCTCCTGATAAGCTGCGTATTTGCTTAAATACCCCATTAAAATTGCCAAAAACCCAATTGAAATTAGAAGCAATAAAAAATTTGTGGTACCTTTATCATGCTGCAGAAAAGTATAAACAGACCACAAATATAATATATATAATGGCCAAAGTGAGGATCGAACGCATGCAGTGCAAAATTAAAATCAAGTGCCACCGTTGGCCGCCAGTTTACCCCCTGCTCCAGTATGAGCAACTGTTTTGTCAATGCAATATATCGATCATGACTATAGCGACGCGCCATAATAAACAGGGAAATACCTACAGGAATTCCATGTTTATTTATACACCAATGTTTATATAAACAAAGCATGTAAACAACGCCATGTCAGGCTGGTATACTTATAGTGTTAGCCCATGCAGTGCTCCAGATAAGCTGCGTATTTGCTTAATTACCCAATTAAAATTGCCAAAAACCCAAATGAAATCAGAAGCAATAAAACATTTGTGATACCTTTATCATGCTGCAGAAAAGTATAAACAGACCACAAATATAACATATTTTGCTTATTTTCCATGAAAACACATCTTGGTATTTCATTAGAATTGTCTCCAAGGAGACAATTCTAATGAAATGCCAAGACGTGTTTCTTTTCGAAGCAAACTATTCAATAATTGCTGTCTGTTGATGCGTAAACAGTAGTGTGATTTTATTTTACCTAATTAAAATTTTGAAATACCCAATTGCTTCAGAAATGATGGAGTGACAATACTCAATTACTAATTCTTTATCTGGAACCCTGGCCCATGTACGTGCGTACGTACGTGTGTTAGTAACACCTTTCATTATCCCCTCGTCCGATAGGCAAGAGGGGATATAGCGTTAGTCCATGTACATATGTACGTGCGTTCGTAACACCTTACATTTTTCAATAACTTATGAACCGCTTCACTGATTTTAATAGTATTTGGCCACAATGTGTGTCCAGGGACGTTGCTTTGTTTTGCATACGACTCATGTCCGACCACCTAAGGTCAAGATCACTGAGGACTTATGTTCACCTTGTTTGTAAGGTAAATTGGAGGACATTTTTAGTCGTCTTAGCTTGCCAATTATCTTCCAATTCTCACCTAAGGCCTTTATTTTTTAATTGTTTGTTTTACGAACGACCAAATCTCTGAAGTGCCATAGGAGGAGGGGGAAAAAAAAAGAAAAGAATTTGCAATTTTATTTTTTTGTCGGGAGTTCTAAACTATACGAACAACAATAAAAAGTAATTTTATTAATTAGAAAAATATATGTTTGTACATCTATATTTTGGCATAAATTATATGTACATGTAGTCTTATATTATTTTAAACATTAATTAATACAACATTGCACAATGAATACAACACTTACATGTGCAACAATAGCTTCTAAACAATATATTACAGGGTGTGGGATCATGTGGTTTCCGAACGGTGTGATGTTATGATTTTAGATATGTTTACAGTAAATTAATCTTTATTACAAATGGAATGATGATTTTTATGAAACATAGTGCAGGAAATGTGAAACTGTTTATCCATTATTGTACAGTTTGCTGTAATCTACGGAAGCCCATTAGGGCCACTTCACTTTTTTTTAATCTCCGTTTATTCAAGATGTTTTCTTGAATGTTCAAGTTCTTTTCTTGAATGTTCAAGATCTTTTCTTGAATTTTCAAGAAAATATCTTGAAAATTCAAGAAAAGAACTTGAAAATTCAAGAAAACATCTTGTAAACAAGATGTTTTCTTGAACTTGAACTTTCAAGTTCTTTTCTTGAATTTTCAAGATCTTTTCTTGATCGATGTTCAAGATCTTCTCTTGAATGTTCAAAATCTTTTCTTGAATGTTCAAGATCTTTTCTTGAATTTTGAAGAAAAGATCTTGAAATTTCAAGAAAACATCTTGAAAATTCAAGAAAAGATCTCGAAAATTCAAGAAAAGATAAAAAAAAAGTGAAGTGGCCCTAATGGGCTTCCGTAGTAATCTCATACCTGTTGTTTTGAAGAAGACTTGGTTACCGTCAACATAAATGAAAATCGAGACCATGTGAATTTAAGAAATACCCAGTACTTGGTTCTTAATGAAACTTTTTGGATTTTGTAAAGAACGTTTAGTGCAATCATAAAACACACAAGACATTGTCTTTGGTGCGCTATATATCATCAAAATTCATCATGTTTTGGCACCACATCAGAATCGTCACCACGGGAAAAATGTTGAACAAAAATGAACAAGCGAGTTTTAAGAAGTCACTCTATGTTGGCAACAATTTACACATTAAAGGCACATGCCCACTCAGTAGGCACAATCTGTTCTTTATAGGAATTAAATAGTGTATAATTGTGTCACTATTCCACCAGTTCTAAAGATTACGAGTGGCCGCTATACAGGTACATGTATAATCATTTAGTAATATTTATTTTACTGATAGTGACGCGCGTTGGTATCAGGCTATTTTCATATGCAAATGAGGCATGGTATAATTTAATTATTTATACTAATTAAACGTGTCACCTGAAAAAATAAATTAATGTCCGTTAATAGTTTAAGGAAACACGGTAATCGCCCCTGATATCAGTGTGGAAATCTCTGTCTGATATAAGATGTATAATAATGCCAATCAATACGTGGGGTAATGGTGAATGAATGTTTGTTTTGCCAGAAAATGTCTCAGATGATGTCTCTGATATATATAAAGAACATATTGTGCCTACTGAGTGGGCATGTACCTTTAAGTTTCAATTGTACTCTAGATTCCATATTACACAACGTACAATACAAATACCCGATGCAAATTTCTGGGAATAAATAAATTACTTTAATATCGCTGTAAAATAGTAAGTAGTAGCCTATGTGATTTTTGCTCTCTGTATGTTGAAAGTATAAAACACTTATTCTGGGAATGTACCCATTTTGGTCTCGGCCAAGAACTTACCTAAATGACAAGGTTATAACATGCATAATGAATGAACGTTAAAACATTTCTATAGGAATAAATGATAATGCACTTTTGGCACAACAACATAATTTCGTCGTTACTCTAGGAATATATTTCATATTAAAATGTAAAAACTAAATCAAAAACGCGATATAATGTTCGAATCATTCATAAATTACATGAAGAACATAAATCAGATAGAACAGAAAATAGCAACATAAACATTGAAGGACAAACGAGAACAACACACTATCAAGTGGGGTATGTTTAATATTCAGTTAAACAGGTCTATTTGATAGGAACACAAATGGAAATATTTCTTTCCTTAATTCTTTTTCTCATGATTATCTCCCCTAACTTTAAGCTCTTCTCAACACTACTTTCTAATTCATTTTGTATGTAACTTGTGTAGTATAATTATATACTATTATATTCAATTGCTATACAGTGTGCATAATGTATTCAAAAGTGAAAACAAACATTTAATCATCCAAAAAAAATAAAAAATTAGAAGAAAAAATCAATTTCACTTTTCTTTTTTTTCTTCAATTTTTTTTTTCTCCAAAAACGCTAAATTTTCGGCGGCGGGTTTGTAAAACAAATAATAAAAAAATAAAGGCCTAATTATAACCTACGTCAAATCTCAATTACCACATTTTTAGCATAAACATATATGGTATGTGACTGACTGGAGAAATGGGGCTTATCGGTTGTGTGACCAGTGTAGATCCAGATTAGCCTGTGCATTTGCACAGTCAGATCAGGATCTGACTGTTCATTGGCCATTCCATCATGTGGCTGTGACACGAGAAATGGGGTGTATTGGTTTTGTGACCAGTGTAGATCCAGATCAGCCTGTGCATTTGCACAGTCTGATCAGGATCTGACTGTTCATTGGCCATTCCATCAATGAAACGTCCACCCTGCTTCTAACAAGGAATTTAATTTGTTATCAGGCTACATAAGTGTGGTTTTTAACCCTTAGACCGCTACTCACAACAATTGTCTTAGACCGCTACTCACAACAATTGTCGTCTGCTGTTGCTTTTATATCTTGCCTTATTTCTCAATAAAACATGGTTTGACAGCACTTCAGAATCATTTCCAATGGAAGGAAATGATTCTGAAGTGCCGTCAAAGCATGTTATAAATTATTCTAAAGTGCTGTCAAAGCATGTTTTTGAGGATAAAAATAGAAAATACAGCAGACGACAAAAAAATATAAGATATCGGTCTAAGGGTTAATCTGGAGCTACACTGGTCACAAATCCCATAAGCAACATTTCTCGCAGCCACACTTGACAACAAAGTGATAATTTACCCATAGCAACCTCTTCACAGATTGTAGATACATGATAAATACATCTGTGACTGGAGATATTGGGCTTATGTTATTCAGAGCTCCAGATAAGCTGCTTAAATACCCTATTAAAATTGCCAAAAACCCAATTGAAATAAAAAATCAATAAAAACTTTGTGGTACCTTTATCATGCTGCAGAAAACAATAAACACTAAACAGACCACAAATATAGCATATTTTTCTTATTTTCCATGAAAACACATCTTGGTATTTCATTAGAATTGTCTCCAAGGAGAAGACATGTTTTCATTTCGAAGCAAACTATTCAATAATTGCTGTCTGTTGATGTGTAAACAGTAGTGTGATTTTATTTCACCCAATACAAATTTAGAAATACCCAATTGCTTCAGAAATGATGGAGTGACAATACTCAATTACTAATTCCTTATCTGGAGCCCTGGGTATTTGTAACCAGTCTAGTTCCTGGTCCACTAGCACACTCTTGCAGTTTGATAAGGATCTACACTGCTTGCTGAAAACGTGAAGGATGTTCCGTAACTGAATGACAAACAGTGCAGACTCTGACCAGACTGCGCAGATGCACAATCTGGTCTGGGTCTACACTGGTCGCGAATTCCATTCTCATTTTCTCAAGTGAGGAGACATGTGGCTGTGACTGTGAATGGGGCTTATGGGATTTGTGACCAGTGTACCACCTGATCAAATAGCACACTCCTGTACTCTTGTACCCTGATAACGATCTATATTGCTTGTTAGCAGCATGAACGATGTTTCATTGATGGAACGGCGAACAGTGCAGATCCTGATCAGCCTGTGCGGATGCACAGGCTGATCTGGATCTACACTGGTCGCAAAGCCCATAAGCCCAATTTCTCCTGTCACAGCCACATGTGCTGGGCCTGCTATGACTTACATACACATAGGACACATTCATGTTTTCAAGCTACCAGGAGGTTGTTATCACATCACATAAACTGTTGATATTCACCATTAACTGTTTGTTTATGTATTCAATATTTCTTAACAAGAAAATGTTTTGGTTGCCTGATAATCATCTCCAATGTGTTGGTATGATTTTCTGTGCGGCCAAAAATGTGTTTGAAAATAAGTACCGGGTACAGGTAATATATGCGTCGACAAATCCACTCGTCCAATCGTATTGGCGAGTGAATTTTGGAATTTTGAATCTGGACAAGTTTTAATTTGAAGGAATAATGCAACATTAAAGGTACATGCCCACTCAGTAGGCACAAACTGTTCTTTATAGGAATTAAATAAGTGTATAATTGTGTCACTATTCCACCAGTTCTAAAAATTATGGGTGCCCGCTATACAGATATAATCATTTAGTAATATTTATTTTATTGATAGTGACGCACGTTGGTATCAGGCTATTTTCATATGCAAATGAGGCATGATATATTTTCATTATTTATGCTAATTAAATGTGTCGCCTGAAAAAATAATATTTTCGACATATTATAAAGCATGATAATTGCACATCAAAAAATAAATACAGAGTTTAAATAGTAATTTCCGTTAACATTTTAAGGAAACAGTGTTATCGCCCCTGATATCAGTGTGGAAAGTTACGTCTGATATAAAATGTATAATAATGCCAATATATTCGTGTTGTAATGGTGAATGAATGTTTATTTTTCCAGAAAATGTCTCAGACTGATGATGTCTCTGATATAAAGAACATTTTGTGCCTACTGAGTGGGCATGTACCTTTAACCTTAAACAATTACATACGGAATACACCTTTACGGGTATGAATCTTTCTCGACGAGACTGTTCAAATGGTGGTCACGACATACAGATTCCTGTAATACAGAATGTTGTCATCACAGCTTGTTTGTCTATTTACAGCATGACTTTGACTGTGAGTTTCCATGGTAACCGGCGCTAGGGTGTTACTCTGTGTGAAAGATGGCATTAAAACAACGATACATGGAAGCATTAAAGGTGACTATACGCATACATGTACTTGTTTCTTTCTGTTTCTAAACGTGTCAAGACAAAATTTACTATACCAGAGCTCCAGTTAAGGTGCGTAATTTGGAGGTAAATTTCTTATTTCTCTATCAAAAATGGCAAGTTGGGAGTGCTTTAGAATCGTCTCAACGAGACGATTCTAAAGGACTCCCAACTTGCCATTTTTGATGAAGAAATAACAAAATTTCACCCCAAGTTGGTAAAATTACGCACCTTAACTGGAGCTCTGTATAGTCTTGTGGTGGTTGGTTGTGAGCATGTGATGGGTAATTTAACAATCGGGATTCATCTTTACCCAAGTTCCGACCAGAGACCTGTAGCCTATTTCACAAACCTCCGTTGGTCGTCTAAATTGTTAGCAGACTAACCATAGTCTGCTAAACTTTTTGACATGTTTGCATTTCACGAACGATTTTGTAAGCCACGTTCAAAACAACCGTGGGCGCCGCCATCTTGGAATTCCGTCGTCTGCTATTTTGCTTAGTAGACTAACCGAAAGTTTAGCCGACTAACGAGGAGGCTAAGCAAAGTAGACTTTGCTTAGTCGACTAACGTGTTCGTGAAATGTGTTTTTTCCCATTAGTCGACTAACGGCCTGGGCCCGGTTGTTCAAAACACCAGTTAATAGCTTAACGGACTCTTGAATCCTTAACGGACTGTTAAATCCTTAACTGAATGGTTAAAATCTCTGTTAAAACAGAGATTTTAACCATTCAGTTAAGGATTTAACAGCTAACAGATGTTTTGAGCAACCGGGCCCTCAAGTTTAGCAGACTAACCGAGTTTAGTCGACTAACGGAGGTTCGTGAAATAGGCTACAGGTTTGGCCCGCACGTACGTCTTTGGCTTTCTTGTAATGTGAGAGTTGAATCTGGTTATATACCCCTTATAAGAGTAATCCTACCAATATTACTTTTAGGGAAGGGGCCAAGTGACATTGGTGTGGTATGGAGGACCTGGCACCAGGTCGGGTTATTCTAATTTCAGGGCTGCATATATATTTATCTCAATGTAAATGTTTTGTTCTGATTTTGAGATTTTCCTCCCCATGTAGCAGGTTAAATATGGGATCAAACCCATTGGCCCGGACTGAAATGATCTTAGCTGTTGATAGGCTGTTAAACACCAATAAACAAACTATGCAGTCTACAATGTACTCAAAGTTCGTTGAACGGATGGCTTGATAGTGTAGTGGATAGTGTATTGGAGTTGAACCCTTACAATGCTGAATTAATTTTTGTTGTTGTCTGTATACATGTATATTCTATTTTCCATCATTTTTCTCATCAAAAACATGATTTGACAGAACGAAATGCTTCTACAGTACTTTCAAGCCATGTTTTTATGGAGAAAGAAGTCAAAACATAAAATGTCAGCAAACATTTTTTGTTTCCCACATTTTAGGGTTAACTGTGGCTGGGACGATAAATCCTTTCACTAGGCTTATAATAAATCAAAGGACTGAACATCCTGAAATTCTTCCCAGTATGTGTTTGTGGTATCTTTATCATGCTACAGAAAACAATAAACAGACCACAAATATAGCATATTTTCTTATTTTTCCATGAAAACACATCTTGGTATTTCATTAGAATTGTCTCCAAGGAGACAATTCTAATGAAATACTAAGATGTGTTTTCATTTAGAAGCAAAGTATATTTGATATTTTATTTTATATTTTTTGGTATGACAAATAGACCACGGTAATAATAAATCTAGAGTGGAAATGTTTCTCGAAAAATAAGCGTGGAAATTTCACAGCAACAACAAGACGTTTTCAGAAACCTTATTGTATTCGTGCACCGAATCATGGAGTTATGAATCACGAATAATCAAATACGGAAAAATTTGCAATAACAGAAATTTAGCACAAAAAAAGCAGACAAAACATTTATTACACTGAAAAGGCGGTCAAGCATAGATTTTTTATTTTTATGGCATAAGACCCGTGTTTTTAAAAAATTCAACCCGCAAAATATGTGCTGCAACTGACATATGCTGATTTGCATAAAAGCTGTAAGACCTCAAATTTGGATGTTTGTTGTCTAATTCTTCGCTAGCACTCGAATAAAAATATATTAGTCTGATATTCTCCATTTACCATGCTTGGCTCGGAACTGGTAGGAATTCCCCGGCGAGCCTGGGAATTCCTACGACTTTCCTAGCCTTTCCTGATAAATTTGACATCAAAAGATGGTGAAGTGGCTGCATAGTTATAAAGCTGAGTTGAGCAATATCAAAAGACGCTCTTCAGTAGCCTATTTTACCAAAATTGCAAAGTATACTTTTCTAGTAAAGTATACTTTGAGGGAGAAATTTTAAATTTAAAGATAAATTTATTATTTTTTATTATACTGAATTTATTACATTATCACAGCCATTTTGGCTGTGATAATGTAATAAATTCAGTATCATTTTGGCTGTGATAATGTATCGGTAATAAACATGATAAATTCAGTATAATAATTCTGCATACTTTTAATCATCAAATATATGTAGTCGTTTGTTCTATATGAAATAATGCATTTCGGGTAAAATAAATGATTACTCCCTCAAAGTATAGTTTGCTAGATAAGTAAGCTTTGCAATTTTGATGAAATTGGCTACTGGAATTCTGTTTTCCATTGCCAGACTGGATTGGATAACCTCATAATGGCAGGACTAGACTTGCCTGATAAAACTTGATATAAAAAGACACAATTCTAAAATTCTGTTTTCCTTTGGCAGACTGGAGTGGAGAACCTATGGCAGGACACTGACATCACGGATGTGGAGATCAAGGTGAATCACCGAACCTACCGCTGTCACAAAGCCATACTCGCGTCTGTGTCCCCGTACTTCCGTACCATGTTCATGGGGGGCATGCGTGAGTCGAAGGAGAACAAAATCACACTGCAGGTACTGCTGTCTTATAATTATGTCAAAACGGATATTGCTATGGTAATTGTAGTTTGACATGGGGGGTAAAAAGAGATGAAAGATCTTGGGGAGGAGTTGGAAAATAAAAACTTCAGGAAATTTACTCTGAAATCTGGCTAGATACTGGTTACTTGGAAATAATCCTATTAAGAAAACAAAGTTAAATTTTAAACATTGGTTCACTATTTCCGAACTGAGAAAAATATGTTAAATTTATAATTTCATATAAAATAAATAAAAAATGGCCAAAATAGGCTCATCCTAAATTTTGCTAAAAAGTAATACCGGTAGTATTGAAAAAAGACTGTTTTTTTTTTTGGTCACGTAAGATAAAAAAACAAAGCCAAACAGAAAAGCATGAAATATCACAGGTAGGTCACAAAATGGGGACATTTATCTATGTACATGTATATGTTTCTTGTTGGTTTGTCTATTCAGGATACGGATGATACGGTGTTTGAGAGGTTCCTGAACTTTGTATACAGCGGTAAGGAGGAGGTCATAGGGGAAGACGTCACCGAGATGCTGCGTATAGCCGCCATATTTCAGGTGCGTGTCACATGATCTCTTCTCCATTTCTTTACACATACCAATATGTTTCTTTTTTTTTAGTCTCGGTAGACTAATTGTGACATATTGTCACAATTTGTGTTTGGACTGTGTGTCTGTGCGTGTTTGTGCCCGTCCGCTTATGTGTCCCTCCATCCAGATAACACTTTTGCTGGATTTTCTAAATTGTGTCATGACTTCAATGTCCCTTGTTGGATTAACTTTAATATTTCAATACATCATACTTGGTCACAAAACCACACATCCATGTTGCTGGATATGTTCATGACAATTTGTCCTTTACAACTTTGCTTAAAGAGTCAGGGGCCCGTTTCACTAAACTTTGTACGACTAAAATGTTCGTAAGTGCAAAATTCTGTAAATTTCACATTAACAATGTTTCTTGTATAAAGCAATTCATGGATTTACATTTATTGAGTATAGGCTGCATATGCAGCCTATGCTCAATATATGTAAATCCATGAATTGAAATTTACAGACGATTCTAAACTTACAAACATTTTAGTCGTACAAAGTTTAGTGAAACCGGCCCCAGATGTTTCAGTTAAAAGTTTACCAGAGTTACTAAATTCTGTGTTAACTCCCTTGAAGGATTCTTTAATATTTCAATACATAATTTCTGTGCTATATTTCTTGTGTTTTTTTTTTCCACAGCTCCCGTGCCCCATTACTCCCTCAAAGTATACTTTGCTAGATAAGTATACTTTGAAATTTTGATGAAATCGGCTACTCGTCAGGTTATTCTAATTTCAGGGCTGAATATATATTTTTTCTGTCAATATTCAGTACTGATTTTGTGATTCCTCCCCCCCCCCCTCCACCAGCATAACAGTTGACATACAGGATTTGATATTGTTAACCGTGCCATATTGACAGGCTGTTAAACACCATTAATTCAAATTACAACTCTCTGTTATATCGCCAGGTTGACTGTCTCCAAGTCCACTGCGAGGATTTACTGATAGAACAGCTGCGAGTCGAAAACTGCCTCGACCTGTACCGCCTATCGTGCATGTACAACTGTCCGAGCCTCCGAAAGAAGGCGTGGCCTGCCGTCCTTGATGGCTTCTGTTCCATCTGGCGGACCCCCGAGTTTGACGCACTGCCCGTCGAGGAGGTAGTCGCGATCATCAAGGACGACAACTTGACCACTGTCGACGAGGAGATGGTGTGCGAAGCGGCGTTGAAATGGATCCATGCGGACATGCCGAAACGGTTACAGTGCTCGTATCAGGTAACTGTGTTGATCAATGTCTAAGTGGCTTTGATGTTACAGTGCACATATGGGGCTTATGGGTTTTGTGACCAATGTAGATCCAGCTCAGCCTGTGCATCCTAATCAGGATCTGCACTGCACTGTTCACCATGCCATTCAATCAATCAAACACCCGTCATGCTTCTAACAAGGAATATAATAAGAAATGGGACCTATGTAAATTGTGGGCAGTTTCGCTGCTTGTCTGCGCGTGAAGCTGCTCTGAAATGGATCCATGCGGACATGCCGAAACAGTTACAGTCCACATATCAGGGGCCCATTTCACTAAACTTCCTACAACTAAAATGTTTGTAAGTGAAAATTTAGGATCGTCTGTAAATTTCTATTGATGGACTTACATTTATTGAGCATAGGCTGCATATGCAGCCTATGCTCCATAAATGTAAATCCAATAATTGTTTACAAGAAAACATTGTTAATGTGAAATTTACAGGCTATCATAATTTTGCTCTTATGAACATTTTAGTTGTACAATGTTTAGTGAAATGCGCCCCAGGTACAGTTGTTTCTGTCAAAATGTTCCGGGTTTATACGTGTACAAAGTGTTGTGCGTTGCGTATCCGTGGAGTTTCCGTTAGTTGCGTTTCAAACCGTGTCGTCTACATGTAATACGTTTTCGGCCATGCGTTGCGTTTCCCCACTCTTGCGCATGCGCGAAAGTCGAACAAACCGTGTTCAACGCATTGAGTTTCAAAAGCGTGTAATCCGTGTACAACGGTTGTAAACGTATACAACGGTTGTAAACAACGCATTGAGTTTCAAAAGCGTGTAATCCGTGTACAACGGTTGTAAACGTATACAACAAGAGTGGGGAAACGCAACGCATGGCCGAAAACGTATTACACGTAGACGACACACGGTTTGAAACGCAACTAACGGAAACTCCACGGATACGCAACGCACAACACTTTGTACACGTATAAACCCGGAACATTTTGACAGAAACAACTGTACACGCTTCCATGTAAAGCGTTGTACACGTTTCAACTCTTTCACCTCGCTACATATGTATACGCCAAAGCGTGTTATACCGCATTGAAGCTAAACGTATTACACGCTGTAAAACTAAACGGTTTGACAATGTGTATTACACGTGTACGAACCGTATTATACGTTTAAACAACGTATACAACGCTTTTAAACTAAACGGTTTGACAATGTGTATTACACATGTACGAACCGTATTATACGTTTAAACAACGTACACATACAACGCTACAGCAAACCGTTGCGTTCGCGTTGCGTTCGCGTTGCGTTCGCGTTGAGTTTGCAAGTGTTGTCTACGGTGGAACAAAAACGGAGACTGCACTGTACCTGCCTGTGTGTTGATCAATGTCTACTGTCTGTTCCACATTTTTCTGCCAACAAACTTTTGGCTATTAAACACGTTAAATCTAAAAAAAAAAAAATACAATTTTTATTTTTTTTAACATGGGGCAAAAAGGAGGTGGATGGCATCAGGCAGAGTAGACCATTTCTTTTTTGAAAATTAACTCTGAAACCTTTTTTTCGCAATAAAATCAATACATGTATGTTTTTGAGAGGGTGACTTTTTTGTTATTGTTTTGATGATACATTTAAATATTTTTTAGATTTAATGTGTTTAAACGTGGAACAGTCAGTAAGTGCCTTTGATGTTACAGTGCACACATATGGGGCTTATGGGTTTTGTGACCAGTGCAGATCCAGATCAGCCTGTGCATCCGCACAGTCTGATCAGGAACTGCAGTGTTCACCATGCCATTCCATCAATGGGATTTGTGACCAATGTAGCTCCCGATCAAGTAGCACACTCCTGTAGCCTGATAATGATCTATTTTGCTTGTTAAATGCCTGATGGGTGTTTCATTGACGGAATGGCAAACAGCGCAGATCCTGACCAGACTGAGCGGATGCACAGGCTGATCTGGATCTACATGGGTAGCTATTCTCCAGTCACAGCCACATATAGGACAAGGCACATGCTTTCGTACATAAGAAGATGTGCGATATCTCGTGAAAAATATTTACATAATTTACAATATTTTCTATCAATGATGTCGAAATTTAATGCAAATATGATTTTTCCTAAAAAATGTCGTACTACAGAAATTGTGTCCAGTCTTTAAGGTCGTGTTTACAAGACTAGCCTATAATCGTCTCCCGGGTGTTTAACTTGATCCGGCTGCCCCACTAAGGGTCTCTATAATCATCCCCCAGGTGTTTAACTTGATCCGGCTGCCCCACTAAGGGTGTCTATAATCATCCCCCAGGTGTTTAAGTGGATCCGGCTGCCCCACTAAGGGTGTCTATAATCATCCCCCAGGTGTTTAAGTGGATCCGGCTGCCCACTAAGGGTGTCTATAATCATCTCCCAGGTGTTTAAGTGGATCCGGCTGCCCCACTAAGGGTCTATAATCATCCCCCAGGTATTTAAGTGGATCCGGCTGCCCCATTAAGGGTCTCTATACTCATCCCCCAGGTGTTTAAGTGGATCTGGCTGCCCCACTAATGGTCTCTATAATCATCTCCCAGGTGTTTAAGTGGATCCGGCTGCCCCACTATGGGTCTCTATAATCATCCCCCAGATGTTTAAGTGGATCCGGCTGCCCCACTAAGGGTCTCTATAATCATCCCCCAGGTGTTTAAGTGGGTCCGGCTGCCCCACTAAGGGTCTCTATAATCATCCCCCAGATGTTTAAGTGGGTCCGGCTGTGTAAGTTCTCCTATACTCATATTTACAAGAGTAGCTTATAACTGTCTATAATTCCAGCACAAAAATATATACATAATTCCCTAACATTTGATTGGCCTGTAGCAAGTCTCTGTCCAAAATTGATATCCCAGTAAACTCCCACGCCAAAATACTTTCCGTAACCGTGAGGCGCAGTTAAAATAATTCTTAAGAAAACGGAAAATAAACACATTTTCTTGATGAATTTATTTCAAATGCTGGAATTATAAGGAATGAATGGCCTTTTTGTGGAATTTATCAGGGATATAAACTTGGAAAAGTCGCGGGAATACTGGACGAAGGCCTTCCGAACTTCGTCCAGTATTCCCGCGACTTTTCCATGTTTATACCCCGATAAATTCCACAAAAAGGCCATTCATTCCTATTGTATTAAAGGGGTTAAATGCCATGTATGTAAGGTTCTATGATCGTCCCCCAGGTGTTCAAGTGGATCCGGTTGCCCCACGTGACCCCAGAATACCTCGTGAACAGCCTGTGTAAGATGCCGTGTCTGATGGAGGACACCGACTGTCGCCATCTCCTCGAGGAGGCCCAGCACTTCCACCTGCTCCCTGCCCGACGTCTCGACTTCAGCAACTGGCGGAGCCGTTACCGCACGGACGACGAACTGGAGGAGGTGCTTCTCGTTATAACGGAGTACGACGAGGAGCGGGGGTCGTTCTACGAGGGAGGGTGGTGTCTGTGGGCGTTCAGCTTCCAACAGAAGCGGTGGTTCACACTCGCGCCGATTCCGTTGACGGAATCGCCGGGGTTGCATTTCGCGATCTGTTCTCATTCGTACAATCTGTTTCTCAGTGGAGGGACCAATAGCCCAAAGGCGATGCTGAAGTTTGAGTCGGAGAGGAACGAGTGGGTTGTGAGTTCCGGACAGATGAAGAAAGGTAGGCTGGAATTTGGATTGTAGGTTTGAAACAGTTGACCCATACATATCAAATAGTACCAACAAATACTGCAGGTCCAGATGAGACGGCTCCTTAGGAGCCGGCTCATCTGGATCTACAGTGTTTGTATATGTATGTTACATGAGTGGTGCTTTAATATTGTATTTATTAAACGACTGAAATCTGTAAACAGGTTTAATATATATCATATTGAACCAACACAAATCTTAAATTCTATTTATTGCATAAGCTTAAAGCTTTACCATAACTGTACTATACTAGGCCTGAGGGTGTCCGGTAGCGAGATGTTCCACTGTAAATCATGCATATGTCCACTCCGAGACATGTTTTCGTACCTTGCAATCACGAACAGACAGCTCCATCAGAGATCCATCAAAATTACCAACAGACGGATTTACAGGGTGTCTGGTTTAGTGAGGTTCCGCTTTAATTATTATGCTCTGTGTGCGACTGATTTTCTTTGTGTATGCAGAGGTCCAGATAAGGTGCTCATTGGTGTATTTTACGCACTTATTTTAGCTGAATACGCATTGATTATCAACAGTGGGAGTACAAAATACTCACAGCAATTTGAAAATGTGTATTGATTTTCAAATTGAGTAGTGGAAATACTGTAATAAAGTTGAAACTTTACTTAGTCGACTAAGTAAATTTTCAACTTTAAACATTGTTTGCTTTTTGCAGCTCAACTAAGTAAATTTTCAACTTTGTTACAGTATAAATAAGTGAATAAGTAATAATACACTCAAAGAAGTGAATGTTTAAATTTGTTTTATGTTTTTATCAGTTGAAAATCAATAATCCATTTGTGAAAATAAAATATGCATTTAATTGGAAGTCAGGGGGTACACTACTCTTTAGACACAAAGCTTATCTGGAGCTCTGTGTATGAATGTCGTTTCTCGTTTACAGGCCGATGCCAGCACTGTATGGCATCCGTGGGCTACTCCTTGTACTGTATCGGGGGCATCAACTACAAACTCCCGAAGGCCAATCAGGTGTGTACGCCTCACTTATCTCCCTTGATCTGTTCACCTCGGCACCTTCTATGCTATGTTAACCCTTTCACCCCTAAATAACTGGAATGGATTTTGATTTTCAGTCCATTTATGAAAAGGGGGTGTTTCTTTTTCCTAAAAATTACTTGCAAAAAGTGCATATCCTGATGAGACGGCTCGTCACTTGGTGTGTGCCTTCCTTATGGTGTGTAGATGCGCAAAGGAAATTGTGATTTTTCATTCGACCCCATGGAATATTCCCCCGTTTTTGTACTTAGCATTTGGGAAAAATGGGTACATGTACATGGGTGCCATTGACTGTGCTCTTCTGTCTGTTTCACGACAGCTGCCCAAATTTTACGGCTATATAGACAATTCAAAAACAATATTATTTTCGATAATATTAAATTAAAGGAAAATTTAAGAATGAGCCTTCTTTTTATTTCGTGAAATTCGGTCAAATATTGGTTTTATTACGAAAAATTTATTTCTCTATGGGAATTTAACTTGGGGGAAAAAGAGGTAAAGGAGTGTGGGATTAGTCAAAAAACGATTTTTTTTTGGAAATTGACTCCGAAACCTAGCTAGATAGCTTGGATATGATCTAACTAAGAAAACAAAAGTTAAATTTTAAAAATCGGTCCAGTATTTCTAAAATTCAAAAAAATTTCCCCATGTTAAATCCCCATAGACATCTTCACTCCGTGAAGATGTCTATGGGGATTTAACATGGGGAAATTTTGTTTTCGCAATAAAATCAATATTTGACCAAATTTCACGAAATAAAAAGAAGGCTCATTCTTAATTTTTCCTTTAATTTAATATTATCAAAAGAAATCTTGTTTTTGAATTGTTTATATAGCCGTAAAATTTGGGCAGCTTTCGTGAAACAGACAGTAGTTTAATATATTTTATATCCCATAACTAACCATGTGTTCATTATACCGCCAGCATATGAAGTATGTCGAGGGGTATATAGTTTTTGTGTGTCCGTCAGAATTGTGCTATATTGTTTGTCGGTCCATGCAGTGGGGGTATCATGCTCTAGTTGCTTTAATGAACTGGGGGCCGTTTCACTATTTTTTGTACGACTAAAATGTTCGTAAGTGCAATATTATGATAGTCAGTAAAGTTCACATTAACAATGTTTTCTTGTAAACAATTATTGGATTTACATTTATTGAGCATAGGCTGCATATACAGCCTATGCTCATTAAATGTAAATCCATCAATTGAAATTTACAGACGATCGTAAATTCGCACTTACAAACATTTTAGCCGTACAAAGTTTAGTGAAACCATGTAACCATACATAGCTTCTGACAGTATTCTAATTTTCGGGTTTGGTTTTCTTGTTATCTTGTTATACGGCCTTTAATGTCTACAACAGGTTGTGAGCACCATTGAGGAGTACTATATCCCGGGCCAGAAATGGCGGTCCGTCGGCGAGCTCGTTTGTCCCATCCATTCGGCCGCCACTGCCGTCTCGGGAGAAAACGTCTACATCTTTGGAGGTAACATCTCTTATGTATTGAATTGTCGTTGCGGGCAGTAACGTCTCTCACGTATAGAATTGTAGCTGCAGTCTGATCAGGGTCTGCAGTGCTCGCCATTCCATCAATGAAACACCCGTTATGCTTATAACAAGCAATAAAGATCACTATCATGCTACAAGAGTGTGCTATCTGATAAGGAATTACATTGGTCACAAATCCCATAAGCCCCATTTCTCCAACACAACCACATATTACTTGTTAGAAGTGTGACGGGTGTTTCATTGATGAAATTGCAAACAGTGCAGACCCTGATCAGACTGCACGGATGTGCAGGCTGATCTGGATCTACACTGGTCACGAATGCCATAGACCCCATTTCTCCAGTCACAGCCATATAATTATGACCTTTATGATATAGATCATTATCAGGCTACATGAGTGTGCTATTTGATCAGGAGCTACACTGGTCACAAATGCCATAAGTCCCCTTTCTAAAAATATTCAGAGGGAAGTGTCATGGCCTAGGGGATATAGCATTAGAGTTTATTACGGAAGGGTTTGAGTTCAATCATACGGAGTCCCGCAGGGGACGTAGAATTTTTTTTTTTATTAATTCGTTCCCACGAAATAACAATTCGTTCCCACAAAATAACAATTTGTTCCCTAAATTTAACAATTGGGAACGAATTGTTAATTTGTGGGAATGAATTGTTATATCGTGGGAACTGATAATTTGAGGGAACAAATTGTTAAACTGAGGGAACGAATTGTCATTTCATGGGAACAAATTGTTAATTCGTAGGAACGAATTGTTATATTGTGGGAACAAATTGTTAATTTGAGGGAACAAATTGTTAAATTGATGGAACAAATTGTTAATTCGTGGGAATGAAATAATAACAAGAAATCCATGTCCCCTGCGGGGCTCCGTAAAATCGCTCTAGGCGTGAAAAATAGTTTTATAGTATTTTGATCCCACTGGTCTGCCGGATAATCCTGTTTCTATTTTCACCAATATAGGTACATGTACATAAATATCGGATTTCCTATCTTGTTGCGTTGAACAAGATAGAAAATCTTATACTTATGTACCGATATCGGTGAAAATTCAAACAACCCAGCAGTCCTATTATCGTCATATATCTTCAATTAAACCACTTTACACAGGGCCATGATGAAAACACATTTTTTTTTTTTTAGTTCAGCGGTCCTAGTATCGTCATATACATGTATCTTCAATTACTCGTAAACCACTTTGCACATGATGAAAACACCTGATATGCCCTTTAGACTGTGGTCCCATCTCTAAATGACGTTGCTGGAATGTTAACCCTTCCTACGCTGTTGACGGAAATTGCCGTCTGCTGTTTTTAATTTTTGCTTTATTTCTTAGCAAAAAACTGGTTTTGACAGCACATGAGAATCGTCTCCACTGGAGACGATTCTCATGTGCTGTCAAAACCAAGTTTTTGTCGAGAAATATTGAAAATAAAACATTTCCAGCAGACGACAACATTTAATTCAGCGTAGTAACGGTTAACTCATTCACTTTCATTTCTCCACATATTCAGGTATAACGAAGGAAGAACAGCCAACGGGCACAGTCCAGTGCTTCCAGACCCGCCTCAAGGAGAGCTCGGTGATCTCCAATCTCCCCTACATCTCCTCCCGTATCATCACAGCAACCATCGGCGAAACAATCTACATCATCTCAGTTAACGAAGACAGTAACGGCATACTGAAAGTCACGGCCGATATCGGCTTCGAAGACGCCGGCTTTGACATTCCGACGAAGCAGTCATTCCTGGGTATCACCCACCATAACGGAAATATCATCTTCCTCACGGAGAGTAAAACAGTAAGCGGGCACCTGGGACAGATAATGAAGGTGAACATGCAGACCTCAAAAGGTGAGGGCATACACCCGAAGTGTAACGTGTGCCCAAAGCCAATACATGCATGTCACAGGACCTATGTTGATAAGCGTTTCCTCTATCATACATACTTTCAATAGTGTATTGTGGGCTTTAACCCTTTCCCTGTTTTGCGATATTTCAACTCTTCCAAATCGAAAACATCTGAATAAAAGAATCAAATGCTGGGTCATATGATGGTTAAATTATCTGATACAGTAGAAAACATTGTGGGAAAAGGAGAAATTGCTTGTTACAAGCAATTTCTCCTTTTCCCACAATGTTTTCTAAAGACATCTTCTGCAGAGGTGTGAAAAGTCGTCTCTATCAGGGAAAGGGTTAATGCTTGGGATTTTCACATAGGGTAACCTACGTATTGGAATCGCCTCGATAAATTCCACAAAAAGGCCATTCATTCTTATAGTAAAGATCATTATCAGGCTACAAGAGTGTGCTATTTGATAAGGAATTACATTGGTCACAAATCCCATAAGCCCCATTTCTCCAACACAGCCACATATTACTTGTTAGAAGTGTGACGGGTGTTTCATTGATGAAATTGCAAACAGTGCAGATCCTGATCAGACTGCACGGATGTGCAGGCTGATCTGGATCTACACTGGTCACGAATGCCATAGACCCCATTTCTCCAGTCACAGCCATATAATTATGACCTTTATGATATAGATCAGTATCAGGCTACATGAGTGTGCTATTTGATCAGGAGCTACACTGGTCACAAATGCCATAAGTCCCCTTTCTCAAAATATTCAGAGGGAAGTGTCATGGCCTAGGGGATATAGCATTGGAGTTTATTACGGAAGGGTTTGAGTTCAATCATACGGTGTCCCACAGGGGACGTAGAATTTTTTTTTTTATTAATTCGTTCCCACAAAATAACAATTTGTTCCCTAAATTTAACAATTCTTTCCCACGAAATAACAATTCGTTCCCATGGTAACGAATTGTTAATTTGTGGAAATGAATTGTTATATCGTGGGAACTGATAATTCGAGGGAACAAATTGTTAAACTGAGGGAACGAATTGTCATTTCATGGGAACAAATTGTTAATTCGTAGGAACGAATTGTTATATTGTGGGGACAAATTGTTAATTTGAGGGAACAAATAGTTAAATTGATGGAACAAATTGTTATTTCGTGGGAATGGAATAATAAAAAGAAATCCATGTCCCCATAGGGTAACCTACCCTACGTATTGGAATCGCCTCGGACAGTTAGCCACGCTCTAGACCCCCCTCGATGGGCTAGTCCGTAGTGATATCTTGGAGTAACCATAACAACAAAATGCATTGTGTTACTCAACGTTTAACTGTCATACACAACCGCTAATTGAAAATAATATTATGAAAAACTACTTGCACTGAACAATATCAACAACGGATGTTCTACATACAAAAATACATCGGATTATTTTGTTGCGCGTGATTTGCCCCCATTTGCGTCACAAATCGTGCGGTCATCGCTAAATTTAGTAACAGGCTATAGTTTTTGGCAGAGTTAACTCCCCTACGAATCCTCTCCACCGGATAAACAACGTCAAAAGGTTGTTCTTTTACTAAAGATTTCAAAGGACTTCTTGTGAACTGCTTGGCCGATATTGACCAAACTTAACTGAAATGGTTTGTTCGTGAAGCCTGTTCATTTTTGTCAAAATGGAGGTCATCACCAAATCCAAGATGTCCGCCGTTGAAAAGTAGGCCAAATTGTCAAAAAAATCTTCTCACAAACCGCGAGGCCGATTTTGACGAAACTTTGTATGAATGATCGATAGTTAACGCTGATTCAGATTTGTTCATATGGTGGCCTCTGGGTCAAAAATGGTCATGGCCCGAGGGGTCAAATAGGGGTCAAATTTTATTTTTGACCGAATATGATCATTTTATATATCAAATCGAAGGTATAGCAGTAAATCACATGCACATTCGCAATATATGTTAGATCAGAAGGTACCAACAAATTCTGTGGAACATTTGAAGTTGTAAGTGAACCGTTTGAACCCACGGCCTACGGTTCCCTCGTGCCATGGCAAACGTTTACCCACGGCTGAACATGGTCGAACCTTATATTATCATGATGCCGATTCTTGCTGATCTAGGCCTACACTAGTCATAAATGGAATACACCCTGTTTGTCTGGATTTCACATTTTTGTCGAGCCCGCTTGCGGAAAGCTAGACATAGTGATCACAATGACGTCTGGGTGTCCATGCGCCCGTCTGTCCATGCGTCCGTTAAAGTATTTACAACCTTATATCTCCACAATTGTTACTCCAATTTACTTCCAACATCCAATACTTCTTATTCATCATCCATATTTTCATTCTATAGCCTGCCCATATGGTCCACATGCTCAAGGTCAAGGTCAAATGACTTTGAAATTTGTGTTAAAGTTTTTACATACCTTATATCTCCACACTTACTCCAATTTACTTCAAACTTCAAATAATTCTTTATTATCATCCATATTTTCATTCTGTTGCCCACCTATGTGGCCCACATGCCCCATGACTTTAAAGTTTATGTTATAGAGAATAGTAGGTTAGTGCCGTGAATGGGTAAAAATATCCGGCAAGGCTCAAGAATTTCTTTATTTCTCATCAGAAGTATATGTTGTGACCACTCATTTGAACCGTCTCGCCGAGACGGTTCAAATGAGTGGTCACAACATATACTTTGGTTCAGAAATAAGGAAAATAGATAGAGAATAGTAGGTTAGTGCCGTGAATGGGAAAAAATATCTGGCAAGGCTCAGGAAACATACGCACATACGCACTGTGTTGACGGGATAAAAAGCTTTTACATACCTTATATCTCCACAACCCTCAATTCAAACTTCAAATAAATACACTCTGAGACCATCAAAAGCCTCGGCGGGCTCGATATGCGGGCCGCGGCCATCTGGTTACATTTATTAAACATATCACAAACATACAAGTAGTGCCTTCACATAATACATTATTGTGGATAATTGTGTTACCTCTCATTTGTTTTTTGTGATATTTCTAAGGTTGGTATATTCTATATACAGTATTTATTGTAATAAACGCCCCTGGGGCTATGCAATCCGTGGGGATCAAAATGCGGAAAATACAATCAAAATATGTTATTTTCACATACAAAAAAGCCATTTAGAACAATGTTTTAAATGGCTTTTGTATGTGAAAATAACATTTAAAATGCAAATGTAGTAGGGAAAATCTAATCCTGTTATACTTATATTGATCAAATTTCTGGCTACAAAAATGATATTATTAGTTCTTCGAAGCCCATCCACGTTACAACATAAATGACGGGAGAAAAAGGGCTCATGGGATTTGTGACCAGTCTAGCTCTGTAGCCCATTTCACCAACATTGCAAAGTATACTTTTCTAGCAAAGTATACTTTGAGGGAGTAATCCTTTATTTTTCCTCAAATGCATTATGTCATATAGAACTAACTACTGCATATATTTGATGATTAAAAGTATGCAGAATTATTATACTGATTTTTTTACATTATCACAGCCATTTGGCTGTGATAATGTAAAAAAGTCAGTATAATAAAAATTAATAAATTTATCCTAAAATTGAAAATTTCTCCCTCAAAGTATACTTTGCTAGATAAGTATACTTTGCAATGTTGATGAAATCGGCTACTGAGCAAATACCACGCTCCTATGGCCTGATAACAATCCACATGTACGGTATATTGCTTGTAAGCAGCATGAAAGGTCTACCGCAATAGTGATGGGCGCGTCGGACTGCTGATCCAATGGTCGTCGGTTCGAGCCACACCGGAGGCATGCATTGTGTCTTTGAGCAAGACACTTTATTCACACTGCTTCAGTCCACCCAGCTGTAAATGGGTACCGGCTAATTACCGGGAACCTCAATTGTATTTGAAATTATATGTACATGTATATATATATGAAATAAAATATTATCCACATCTCGAAGTCCCCAACAGGGGTTCGAGATTAATGGAAGATAGATAAGACACTTTTCTCCAGTCACAGCCTCGAATGTCCCTGTTATACATGTACACACAGCTGAATGTTTTATATTTATATACTTCTGTAACAATTGTATAATATTATTTTATTATATGATCCATATTACAGCAATAAGAACTTATAATTATGATATAACAACGCACAAATTACCTCATGCTTTGATTGCGTGATTACGTATGCTGCTACATCTGTAGCCGATTTCACCAACATTGCAAAGTATACTTTTCTAGCAAAGTATACTTTGAGGGAGTAATCATTTATTTTTCCCGAAATGCATTATTTCATATAGAACTAATGACTGCATCTATTTGATAATTACAAATATGCAGAATTATTATACTGAATTTATTACATTATCACAGCCAAAATGGCTGTGATAATGTAATAAATTCAGTATAATAAAAATTAATAAATTTATTTTATTTTATAATTGAAAATTTCTCCCTCAAAGTATACTTTGCTAGATAAGTATACTTTGCAATGTTGGTGAAATAGGCTACTGAATATCAGTCTCAGACTCATCTCGTTGCGCGAGAAGAGTCCGAGAGTGTTATTCGAAATGTGATATTCACCTGGAATATCGTTCTCGGACGATACGAGTCCGAGACCGATATTCAGGTGAATATCATTGATGTCCACAATCATGTGACCCGATATTGGACATTTCATTGGTTGAAATTGTCGTTCATGTAATAATATTTGTTGTTTTCTGTTATATCATTGTTGTACCCCACCACAATAGTGGAGGGGGTATTTAGTTACCCTTGTCCATCCATCCTGACACAGAGCTCCAGATAAGGTATGTATTGGCATATTTTACGCACTTATTTTAGCAGAATACGCACTGATTATCAAAAGTGGGGGTACAAAAACTTTCACCAATTAATTTAAAAATATGCATTGATTTTCAAATTTAGTAGTGAAAATACTGTAATAAAGTTGATATTTACTTAGTTGAGCTGCAAAAAGCAAACACTGTTTTCTTTGTGCAGCTCAAATAAGTGAATTTTTAAATGTGTTTTATTTTTTATCATTTGTTATTTAATAAGGAAGAAAATCAATAATACATTTTTAAAAGTAAAATACGCATTGAATTTGAAATCTGGGTGTATAATAACTCTTTAGATACAAAACTTATCTAGCGCTCTACCATGTGTATTCAGGCAATGCATAGAGTTGCCTGATGAATGTGTCTGTGACTGAAGAAATGGGGCTTATGGGTTTTGCGACCAGTGTAGATCCAGATCAGCCTGTGCATCCGCACAGTCTGATCAGGATCTGCACTGTTCGCAATTCTATCTTATCTGGAGCTCCGGCTATTCATGCTGATATGGTGAATGTAGATGGATACAACAAGACTGGAATGGTGATTACCTATCCACACAGAAACGTCATGCAAGAACGAGATAAAATTCATTTATTTATCATTTGTTCCCTACTTAAGGAAGAAAGTCAATAATACATTTGTAAAAGTAAAATACGCATTGAATTTGAAATCTGGGTGTATAATACTCTTTAGATACAAAACTTATCTACAGCTCTGCTGACAGGGTTTTTAATTGTGACCCTTTGGGACATCTTGAACTTTGATTTTGACTCCTGGAATTTGCAGCACAGGATGTAAAATTATATTTTTAAAGAGATGAGATGTTGTTTTTAACAAAACAGGTAAAATTTATAAATTTTTGAGAAAATGAAATTTTGCCAAAATCGGATGCGATTTCAGGGCCTTACCGCACCTTCCTCTTTGCTGTATAAAAAAACATACTAAATTTGTATTTTAAAATTAAATTTACGTGGATGGCAGGTGGGAGCATGCGATGGGTAATTTAACGATCGAGATTCATCCTTACCGGAATCCCAACCGGAGACCTGGTTTGGCTCTCAAGTACGTCTTTGACTTTCTTGTGTTTGAGAGTTGAATCTGGTTATACTCTTATATGAGTAATATGATTATTCATAATCCTTTTACTTTTAGGGGAAGGGGCCAAGTGACTTTGGTGTGGTATGGACCTGGTACCAGGTCAGGTTATTCTAATTTCAGGGCTGAATATATTTTTTTTCCTGCAAATATTCAGTTCTGATTTTGGGATTTACCCCCAATGCAACAGGTTAAAACGGGATCAAACCCGTTTGCCCGTCCTTACATGACCTTACCTGTTGATAGGCCGCTACACACCAATACACAAATAAACAAACTGTATGTATGTTATTTAATCATAACTTCTGCTCAATTTTAGAATCTCAGCTATTCAGAGCCGTTTCGACCCAATTTCCTATTGTCTCGGAAACTCCAGGATCAGGTTTGACGTGATGAAGGACAGATACCAATATTGTATATCACTTGCCATTCTAGTTATACCACTGGCACATGAAGTACGTCGAGCTATATATAATTTTTGTATTGCCTTCGTCCGTCCATAAGATTTGCGTTAAAGTTTTTCTTTGTCAGTCGAGGCAGCAAATCAATTTCAAATGTTATTGTTTTATAATTCCAGCACAAAAATATTTACACAATTCCCTAACATTTGATTGGCCCGTAGCAAGTCTCTGTCCAAAATTTATATCCCAGTAAACTCCCACGCCGAACTACTTTCCGTAACCGTGAGACGCAGTTAAAATAATTCTTAAGAAAACAGAAAATAAACACATTTTCTTGATGAATTTATTTCAAATGCTGGAATTATAAGGAATGAATGGCCTTTTTGTTGAATTTATTTGTGGATATAAACTTGGAAAAGTCGCGGGAATACTGGACGAGGCCTTAAAAAATTACAATTTTCGGATTTTTTTTTTTTTTTTTGGAAAATTGTAATTTTTTATCGCTTCGTCCAGTATTCCCGCGACTTTTCCAAGTTTATACCCCGATAAATTCCACAAAAAGGCCATTCATTCCTATATAGACTACTCCCACAGCTCCTTTTACCTCCTTTTCCCCCATGTTAAATTTCCATAGACAAATCAATTTTTTGTAAGAAAATCAATATTTGACAAAATTTCACGAAATAAAAAGAAGGCTCATTCTTAAAGATATATGCCCACTCAGAAGGCACAACATGTTTGTTATAGGAATTAAATAAGTGTATAATTGTTTCACTATACCACCAGTTCTAAAAATTATGAGTGCCCGCTTACAGATATAATCATTTAGTAATATTTATTTTACTGATCATGCTGATAGAGACGCGCGTTGGTATCAGGCTATTTTCATATGCAAATGAGGCATGGTGTTTTTTAATTATTTATACTAATTAAATGTGTCACCTGAACATATAATATTTTTTGACAGATTATAAAGTATGATCATTGCACATCAAAAAATACAGAGAATAAATAGTAACGTCCATTAACATGTCAAAGAAACATGGTTATTGCGGTCCCTGATATCAGTGTGAAAATTTACGTCGGATATAAAATGTATAATATTGCCAATCAATACATGGGGTAATGGTGAATGAATGTTTATTTTGCCAGAAAATTTCTCGGATGATGTCTCTGATATAAAGAACATGTTGTGCCTACTGAGTGGGCATTATATATACCTTTAAATTTTGACAAAATTTAATATTATCAAAAAAAATATTGTTTTTGTATTGTTTATATATCCGTAAAATTTGGGCAGGTTTCGTGAAACAGACTGTAGTTAGTGTAATAATTGAAAACAACATACTGTGTATGTAATATTTAAAAAGGAAGCCATTTAATGGTTATGTCTATGTAGATCAGCCACATTTCCACTTGGTTTCAACATGGATCGACAATATACATTGATTTAGATAATAAATGTCGTATTTAAACGTGTACTTGTATACCATATGTCTACATTAATAAAACATAAATTAAAGATTAGTTCTTTTGTATGTAATCCTATTATATATTACATCTCTAGCTTAACCTGGACCCTGAATACATTGTATTTATAGACCGGCTTAATAGAGACGGCTTGTGCATGTTGCGGGAAGCTGAACATAGTGTTCAAAATGACATCTGAAATCTGAGTATATGTTTTTAAGGTTGTTGTTCCCTTATTGGAGCCCCATGTTTAGTCAATGGAGATCAAACGGAAAATCTAACTCTAAAACCTACAGTTACCTACAAAAATATTCCGTAACTATATGGCTTCAGTATTTGGATGTGATTATACTGCCAGCATTAAAATGAAATATAACGCAGTAACTTGTGAATAACCTGCTCGAAATTACCCTTCAGGGTCTGTAACAGTATGCAGAGATACATTGATAGATACTTCGTACATCGGTTAGTCAGCGGGAACATAGATCGCTGAACATGGCAGCCAGGAGACTAAAATATAAAGTACCGGTAAGTATAGTCATATTGCATTTGTAATATATTGTCTCTTGGCACGTATAACACAATGTAATACATTCTGTGTAATATTTCAATTGGTTCCTACTAATATTTTCATAATACGTACTAACGGCGCACAGTACGGAGTAAATATTGATCCACTTTAATGAGAGGTGTGTGATTCTCCAAAAAGCCAACGTATCTGCAATATTTAAAAAAGGGCCGCGACAAAAACCGGAAAACTATCGACCAATAAGCCTAACATCTGTGCCAGGAAAATTAATGGAGCGTTTAATAAGGGATGAAATAGTAATTATATAAGTCATATGACCGAAAATAACATTTTCTCCCCAGTACAACATGGCTTTGTAAAAGGTAAATCGTGTACAACGCAACTTTTAGAATTTCTAGAGGAGATAAGCGAGGCAATTGATAATGGTGATGACGTCGACATAATTTTTTAGACTTCTGTAAAGCGTTTGACAAAGTTCCACACCAGCGACTATTACTAAAGTTAGAAAATTATGGAATAGTAGGAGAAATAAAAGACTGGGTTCAAAACTTCTTAGTTGATAGAGTACAGCGATTTTTCATAAATGGAGAAAAATCAGAATGGCGAAAAGTGACTAGCAGTATTCCACAAGGCAGCTTGTCTTAGGACCTATTCTCCTCTTGATTTATATCAATGACTTACCTGACGAGATGACAAAATGTATAAAGTTGTTCGCAGATGATATTCCAAGCTCTTCTCCAGTGTAAACAACAAAAGACATGCTGATGAACTACAACAAGGCCTAAACACAGCAGAAAGATGGGCTAAAAAGTGGCAAATGGAATTTAACACCAAAAAATTCAAACTGGAAAAAAAGACATCAACCAAACATACAAAATGCACTCAAACAGCGGTTTGACTGAAGTAACCATTGCAAGGTTAACAGTTAAAATGATCTCGGTGTCACAATCGACACAAATTTAAACTTCTCCGAGCATATTGCCAAAAAAGTAACCACAGCAAACAGAAATTTAGGAATAATATGCAGAACGTTCACATACTTAGATAGAGAAATATGTTTAAACTTATATAAATCATTGGTAAGACCCCATTTGGAATATGCATCACCAGTAAATGGTCACCACTAGTGAGTAATTTAAATCACCTGCCCTAGAATGAAAGATTGAAAACACTTGGAATCCCATAATTGGAATACAGAAGACAAAGAGCGGACATGATCCAAGTGTACAAAATCATGGAAGGAATCGACAAAGTAGAACAAAACCAATTCTTCACAAGAGCAACATACATAACAATTAACGCGAGGCCACAGTCGAAAATTGTTAAAAAAAAAGAACGCGTTTAAATATGAGAGCCAATAGTTTTAGCAGTAGAATCATTGAAAACTGGAATAATCTGTCCGAAGATGTTACTGCACCCTCCGTAAACGCGTTTAAAAGTAGACTGAACAAGTGGTGGCATAATCATGATAATCATCCAACGAAATTCGACCCATCATGTTACCACGTCACAACCAACTCAGTGCCAGTGAAAAGAAACAATAGTACAAATGCGTCGATAAAAGTCGGAAGGCTTGACTAGACGTCTAGGAACAGTAAGAACAGTAAGTAAGAACATCACAACACAAGCGTAGGTCCGAACTATTTCGAGTACGAATAGATTCGTCTCTCGACCAAATCTCGCAGGTTCCCGTTTGGCAGACATCTTGGAAATCTGTGGTTACATGACGCTAAAATTGACAACATGAAGTCGTTTTCCGAATTTGCAACACTTATCCCGTCTCATCACTTACATGCTGCCGTATATATGGTGATAGACAAATATTCCTTATATTGACCGAGGCATTGACACCATCATGTCGTGCAACTGGGCGAAAGAAGATTATTTTTCGCAGTTGATGTTGAGTGACAAGCGAGCGTATAGCGCCCTGGAATTGCTTGTTGATGATTTGCATTCTGAAAAGGAGAAGACGGTTTCCAAATTTCTGTCACATTCTGGTTCAGAGGATTTTCTTTGGGGCCTTGTTCATCTTCTTGGAAACGATGTTGCAAGGTAATTCATTTGATGGTGAACATATGTGACTGAGGTTCAGTCAACTCGCCTCACCTGTTCCTCAGGATCTGTAGTAGACTAACAAGCCATGTCTCTATATCATGTTTAACTTCTATTTTTCATTATCTGACTTTTTTCATTTATTATTTTCTTCGCTATAGTAATGGTAGTGAAAGCCATAATGCTATGTCTAGATCTGTAGGTGCACATTTTCCGCTTTAAACAACAGGCAACAGGTCATACTATATCGCTACACAACGCCACAGGCATTCGGCATGTTTTGGCTTTTGGCTTTCGGCTTTCGGCTTCCAGCGTTGGTCGGACACGACCTCGTATCATAACAAATTCAGCAATTTTATTAACGCTAATGTAGCTACAATGGTGTCGGCTAATTCTGAAATATATGATTCTGCACACCTAAGGCTTTTCAAACAAATTAAAATGTCATTGACATTCCCATATTCAGTAAAAATTCCCTGAATATTCAACGAAATTCAAAGAAGTCTGTGCAGGTAAAATATGTCGTAAAGTTCTGACGTCAGTAAGTGACATAAATTGTATGATGTTCACATGCGTGTTTGCAACGTCAATTTTTTTCTGCTAATGCTGCACATCTGGTACTGTAAACAAAAATGGCGAACAGCATTCTGGATCAGCATAGCAAAGTTGGTATTAAATTTGAAGTAGAACTATCCAGTGACATCATGACAGATCTGTTAGTTTCTTAGTTGAACAGTTAATTTAGTAAATAAGACCGCTATTACATCAGCAGGGTATGAGGATTTTACACATTTTGACTATATTCTGAATTACCAAACTATAGGAATGTGATAAAATTGTGCCACAGTGTAGCAATTAATCGGCTTGTTTATTCCAAAATCAACATATTTTATTATGATATACGCAAGGCTAAATTTGACGTGAATTGCGCATTAGCCGATAAGCAGAATTAGCCAACATTGGTAGTAAATATTTTGTTCATTTGAGAATTATTGTTATCTTTCTGAAATAGCATAGTTAGAACATAATTACGCAAAGAATATCAAATTACAGCTGGTTTTTCTAGGTCGGATGTAGCATAACGAATGAAATAATATGTTTATTACTCAATATTGCAGTGACATGTTCATTTGAGAATTATCGTTTTCCTGCAGAAATACATACTAAGAATACATAGAAAATTACAATTTTAAACATGTTTTGTTACAATATACGAGCTTGTGTCCAATCAGAAGCTGCATACCTTATAATAAATATATAACAAAGCAAATGGAAGTAATTGTAATGGGTAATGTATTCAGTATTACCAATGCTGATCAATTATAGCAGTACCGACGAAAGCCGAAACACACCGAATGCCTGTGCACCACGCTACATAGTAAAAATGTGCGTAATAGAATTTAAACTTTGCGCACTAAAATATAGAAAAAAACTGCTGACGTTCGTACTTTGCTATATTGTTATTGAGAGACAATATGACACAAAAATATTACCATAAACTTACCTAATATAGTGTGTATTAGCAAAATTCTTAGGTCACTCTCCACAAAGTAGAAAGTAAACAGAGAGAAACCACCATTCATTTAATCATTACATACATTTTTTTTCTAATTTCCAGGGTCGCAGGTAACTCTGCCTATATTATTGGAACTCTGGCAGAGTCTGAGCTGGGTTGTATCAGAGTGCTCTCCCTTGCCCAGGACGGGTCACGGGAGAGCAAGAGGATTCTGCCCGACTTGAACCGGATGTTGACATTTGATGACTCTGAGAGTGTAATGAACGCAGCGGGCACCATGGGAACATTGGTAAACATTGACCTCTGACACTCGTAACATTCTATTGCTGGAGGATGGGGGGAAAAAAAATTGGGAAAGTGGCGATCGCCAGCGGAATCCCTGGGATGGGAGGACATGCATATATGAGACACGTCATGGGATTTTGTACCTAACAACATGTGAGATATCTAATCTCGTGAAAAATATTTACAATAAATGACATCAAAAGACGATGAAATTTGCCTAGCAAATACAGAATACTATTTCGCATTAATATGAGACATGCCATGTGATTTTGTACCTAAAAATGTGTGATATTTTCAAAGTTGACGAAATTTTATGAAAATTTCGTCAACTTTGAAAATATCACACATTTTTAGGTACAAAATCACGTGTCTCATATTAAAGTGACTGTGTCTCAGATGCTACCTCGGAAGATGCATTTACAAAAAAACAGGTGAAAGAAATCAATTAATTCTTAGCCATAAACATGCATTTATCGGCTAATTATCACATTTGCATGTCAGCTTTTGATGTCGTAAACAACAGTCAAGGAAATTCCATGCTCAATTTAACTTGTGTTGTGTTTACTGTGGTATGGCAAACAAGAAAGACTCGTCGCAAACTTTATACATACAAATGTTTAATGTACCACAATAAACGCAACAGCCCATGGTTACTTCAGATTTCATGCGTTCAAAAATATCAAATGTTTTGCTAGGATATATTAAACACAACATCCCATGGTTTTATTCCTTAAATGTGACTGGAGAAATGGGACTTATGAGTTATGACCAGTGTAGATCCTGATCAGCATGTTCATCTATATAGTCTGACCAGCATCTGCACTGTTCGCCATTCCATCATTGAAACACTTCAGTTTTCTAACAATATTCATATAGATCGTTATCAGGCTACAGAAGTGTGATACACTGGTCACAAATCACATAAGCCCCATTTATGTCTTTTGTGACCAGTGTAGATCCAGATCTGCATGTGCATCCGCATTCTGATCTAGAAACAAGTTGCTGCCCTGCTCCATACCTCTCGCGAGGGTAGCCATTTAACCCCATCTCTTTAATGTAACACATGGAAGAGTGATTTTTGCAATCGGTTATCTGGCGTGATTGATATGTTAGCGATATAAAACTGTCAAAGCTGTGTCAATAAATTATTAATAAAGAACATACACATGCAGAAATTGGTTAGTTTACCATGTCAATGTGCTTATCTGACATTTACATGTATATCTTGTAAATTTGAAAGCTTCATTTCGTTATGTTGAATGTTGAACAACAACAAGAGAAAATATGGCTTCCATGGGAAAATGATTTCCCTGTTCTATTATTTTTGGCAATTTACTAGTTCTACATCAAATATTATTTGTTTAAAGGTATAAAATATACAGTTTACTAAATGTTGACATACATGCAACAGTTTTCAGAATGCACTTTGGTTGCTCACATTTTTTGAATGGGTCAAATTGTAGCCGTAGATAAAATATCGGTGGCGAATTATTGTTGTGAAGTCTGATCAGGATCTGCACTGTTCACCATTCCATCAATGAAATCCTCCTCCTGCTTCTAACAAGTAATATGATCGTTATCAGGCTACAGAAGTGTGCTACACTGGTAACAAATCCCATAAGCCACATTTCTCCTTCATGGATTTGTGACCACTGTAGATCCAGATCAGCCTGTGGTGATCAGGATTTGCACGGGTCGCCATTCCATCTTTGAAACACATGTCGTGCTTCTAACGAGCAATATAGATTGTTATCAGGCTACATGAGTGTGCTATTTGATCAGGAGCTACACTATCACCAGTACTAATCCGGCCAATATGTGTCAATTTCATTATGTCAAACTACTTTAATACTGTGCTGGAAATCAAGCAGCTTGGTTGGCTGAGCCTGAGCTGTGCAACAGCTCTGGCTCAGACAATCAACTTGCTTGATTGCCAGTTGACAATGCCAATAGATGTTCAGAAATGTTGATACTCTGGGCAAGATTAACATTTGCATGCGGTTGTGTACACTGGTCACAAATCCCATAGCCCCATTTCTCCAGTCACAGCCACGGAAAAAATAATGTTTCCGTGACCGTTGCAGGCGGAGAGTCACGAAGGTCGGGAGTGGATCCTGGGGGAGCCGTGTCTACAGCAAACCTTGAGCAACATCACCGCCCTGCTACACTCAGAAAACCTGTGGACGGCCAGCAACGCCGCTCTCGTATTGGCCAGGTTAGTGGTTATACCCCCGGCATACAGAGTATGTCGAGGGTATATAGTTTTTGTCGCTCCCGCTTGCGGACAGTGCGATTTAGTCGGCACATTGACGTCCGGGTTAAAGTTTTTGGTTAAAGCTTTTTATGCCACCGGGTTTCGAAGAAACGGGTGGCATATAGTGTTTGGACCGTCCGTCTGTCCGTCCGTCACACTTTTCGGTTAACCAATTTGTCACAGTTTCTCAAATATGCTGCAGGTGGAATCCGCGTTCGACACGCATTTCTTGTTTGTTTGGTTGTTGCGGGCGCGAATTACGGGCTGCGGCCATCCAGTTATATTGCGTTGCTCTTGAGGTTCCGTCCGTCCGTCCATGCACATTTACGTCAGAAGTTGAAAAGATTGTAAGAGTTGTCCAGTTAAAGTCCAGTATGCCATGGGGCATATCCATGATTTACAAACATAATGTCTAGTTTGTATTTTTGTCCGTCCGTTTGTCCATCCTTCCGTAAGATTTACGTTACAGTTTTGTTTGTTGGTCCAGGTGGCAGCCCGGGGTATCCGTGGGCCTCTGCTCACTTGCTCTGTTCATTATGGTTTGCTCATTAATAGTGGGACACATTCACAATTGAAAAATACTGGGTTTTTTCGGCGCAAATTGTGTGAAAATAATACTTTTACCCAACCCAAGTTAGCGGTGGAAAGTGCGACACAGTGTAGGCAACGTCCTCGTCTTAGGCATCAACAAGTTCGGACATACGTCAAAATGTTGAATATCTTTTGATCCGTTTGTGGGATCATTGCCAAACTTCCTCACATTGATAGTTATTAATTCAGTGTCATTTGTGTGACCTTTACCTTCACCTTGGTAACCTTGACCTTCATGTAAATACTTTTGACGCATGACAAATGTTGAATATCTCCGGATCCGTTAGTTGGATCACTACCAAACTTTGTCAATAGCTTCCTCACATTGAAGGCTATTCACCCAGTGACCATGACAAATGAATTATTGATGTTCTTCATTGTTAAATAGGGAACAAATGATCAAAACAAACTTAAACATTCACTTATTTGAGTGTATTATTATTTATTCACTTATTTATACTGTATTGCAGTTGTATTTACTTAGTTGAACAGTAAAATTTTTTGCTTTTTGCAGCTCAACTACGTACATTTCCACTACTCCATTTGAAAATCAATGCGTATTTTCACATGAATGTGAGTGTTTTGTACTCGCACTGTTGATAATCAATGCGTATTCAGCTAAAATCAGTGCGTAAAATACGCCAATACGCACCTTATGTGGAGCTCTAACAATCATGGCTAACTTGTGAAAACTTGGTCACCGTGACCTACATGTAGTTTCTCCACTCACTGCAGGTTGAGTATATCAGAGGTGGGCTGTACGCGGATTCTGCAACACGAGCATTCCCAGCACATCCTGTCCAAGCTCGTCTTGTCACTCGGTGTCGACGAAGCTGGTACGTATGTAACACGATACGAGACAAGACGTGTATCAGGGCTCCAGTTAAGGTGCGTAATTTGGAGGTAAATTCTAAAGCACTCCCAACTTGCCATTTTTGATGAAGAAATAAAATAATTACGCACCTTAACTGGGGCTCTGATGTATGTGTCATGCTGCGAGACAAACCATGTGATTTTGTACTGAAGAAGCTGTTCGATATCTCGTGAAAGATGACTTCAAAAGTTGACGAAATTTTCGGAGCAAATGCGGAATAAAATTCAGTCAACTTGCAACACCATTTGCAGAAAATAACACAATTTCTGTAAATATTAATCATTTAAAAATCCCACATCTTCTTTGGTACAAAATAACATGGCTTGTCTCAAATAAAAACATGTGGTCCATTTTATTTCTGCGAAAATATATATGTAATATGTGTGCAAGTTGACTGGCTGAGGTTTTTTTCCTGCTTGCTGGGTGCTTGGAATAGTGATATACTTAAAAAGCTAAAACGCACTTAAATATCACACAAAATAAATTTTATTTTTTATACAAAAAAAATTTGGTCTGGTAAGTTTTTGTCCGGTCTGGTAAAAATTTCAAGTTTACCAGACTGAATGTCCTGTAGCATTTTGGCAGTTTCGCGGAGACTGGTCTCTGTGCAAGCTTCTGTGTTATGTATGCATTACTATGTACACGGATGATTAATTCCAATGCCCACCACGTCCGATTCATACATTCGACCACGTTGGCCCGACCTTAGCTGTTAAACACCATTAGATAAATAAATAATACCTAAAGTATGACACATTTTAAAGTAAAACCCATGAGAAATAGATTGAGATGCAACTACAGTGACTTTAACCCAAGTGTTTGATCCCAATGTATCTATCGTTCACTTTACAGGTGACTAACACACGGCAGTGCTTCACTCTCCTGTCTCTATATATCTGTTCCAATATAGCTGGTATGATAATTTTGTTCACATGTCACAACAACTTGTCCACACATTTGTCGCTGTGACTGGAGAAATGGGGCTCATGTGTTTTGTGACCAGTGTAGATCCAGATCAGCCTGTGCATCCGCACAGTCTGATCAGGATCTGCACTGTTCACCAATCCAATATTAAATGAAACACCCGTTATGCTTCTAACAAGCAACACAAATCATTATCAGGCTACATGAGTGTGTTATTTGATCAAGAGCTATACTGGTCACAAATCCCACACATTTGCCGCTGTTACTGGAGAAATGGGGCTCATGTGTTTTGTGACCAGTGTAGATCCAGATCAGCCTGTGCATCCGCACAGTCTGATCAGGATCTGCACTGTTCACCATTCCATCAATGAAACACCCGTTATGCTTCTAACAAACAATAAATATCACGCTACAGGGGAGTTAGTTAATGTCAGAGGTACACTGGTCGAAAATCGCATAAGCCCCATTTCTCTAGTCACTGTCACATTTTCATTCACTATACTTTATGTTGAGCTTGATTGCAGAAAGATTGACACAGTGTTCCCAATGGCATACGCTGTTGTCCATGTGTGTTGGTGTCTGACTGTGTATGTGTCACATGGCTAGAAAAATGGACCCGGAATCAAACCGTAGCCGATTTCATCAAAATTGCAAAGTATACTTATCTAGCAAAGTATACTTTGAGTGAGTAATCATTTATTTTTCCCGAAATGCATTATTTCATATAGAACTAACCACTGCATATATTTGATGATCAAAAGTATGCAGAATTATCATACTGAATTTATTACATTATCACAGCCAAAATGGCTGTGATAATGTAATAAATTCAATATAATAAAACATAATAATTTTATCCTAAAATTGAAAATTTCTCCCTCAAAGTATACTTTGCTAGAAAAGTATACTTTGCAATGTTGGTGAAATAGGCTACTGGTTTACCGTACCATCCCGCTAACACACTGAGCTAACCGGGCAGGAATACACACCTTCTGCCTTTCGTGAGTTACATCATGACATACTCCCCACGAAATTGGAATTTGTCCCCGAATTCATGTGTTTATGGGGCAGATAGTGGAGGGGGCATTTAGTGTTACCCTTGTCTGTCCTTCCCGTCCCGTCCGTCCGTCACAAAACTTTAACGCTCTACATCATAGGTCACAGGGCGAGAAAAATTTGCACCGGCCCGGGATCGAACCAGGTACCTCTGATTTATCATACTATCGCTCTACCAACTGAGCTAACTTGTGCACAGATACACACTTTCTCCCCATAGTGAGTTATATGCCAATTGTATGCCGCTGAGCTCAAAGTCGGTCAGTGGCATATAGTGCTTGACTTGCTGGTACACTCATTCATCCAGGTATACTACAAAGTTTTGTAAGCTTCTTCTATAGGAATGAATGGCCTTTTTGTGGAATTTATCGGGATATAAACTTGGAAAAGTCGGGGGAATACTGGACGAAGGCCGGAAGGCCTCGTCCAGTATTCCCGCGACTTTTCCAAGTTTATATCCCCGATAAATTCCACAAAAATGCCATTCATTCCTTATAATTCCAGCATTTGAAATAAATTCATCAAGAAAATGTGTTTATTTTCCGTTTTCTTAAGAATTATTTTAACTGCGCCTGACGGTTACGGAAAGTAGTTCGGCATGGGAGTTTACTGGGATATAAACTTTGGACAGAGACTTGTTACGGACCAATCAAATGTTAGGGAATTGTGTAAATATTTTTGTGCTGGAATTATACAGCTTTTTAACCCATTATATGCGGAGGGTACACCGTTTTGTTTGTGGAAACTCCTAAATATTTTGTTTATATAAGCTCAGAAATGGATGTTGTGACGGTTCAAACGAGTGGTGGTAACAACATATACTTTCATTGAGAAATAACAAATGTAATTTGAAAGATTGTTTCAATATTTGGAAGCTTGATGCTTGACCGTTTTCTTGGCCTTCCTTCATCTTTGTTTCCTTCCCGGAAATGCTTAGCCGTTCTGTGTTAAAAACTACTTCAGTATGTTGACACTTGATGTATGTGAACATATCCAGCACATGATCCATTTCATCTTCACACATGGCCACTCTTTTTTCAGATGTTTATCTGAAGACGATTTATAAGAATTTCTTCAATATTCTAGAAAATCTATTTATTTCGGCACCTGATAAGACTGTTAGTGTTTGTTTTTGTTTTATTCATACAAAGTGCAATTATTGATTGCGTCAATTAGCGACAATAATAAATTATTAAATATTTCGTAATTTGGTTATATTTGACATGTAAAATATATATATATATATAGTTTCCGCGTCTTTATCCACAGTTAGGGATGGAAAAGATTGTTACAGTAAGTTTTTTGTAGTAGTTACTGCAGTAGCCATTTTGTTGACGCACAGTTTCTTACATGAACAGTTAAATCTAACATTGAGGCTTCGAATATTGCACTGTTATTCCACACATGCCACGTCTTACACATAGTTAGCATGTACAGAGCTCCAGATAAGCTGCGTATTTGCGAAAATACCCAATTAAAATTACCAAAAACCCAATTGAAATCAGAAGTAGCGAGTATCAAAAAGCAATAACAAATTTGTGGTACCTTTTATCATGCTGCAGAATAAACATACCACAAATATAGCATATTTTTCTTATTTTCCATGGAAACACCTCTTGGTATTTCATTAGAATTGTCTCCAAGGAGACAATTCTAATAAAATGCCAAGACATGTTTTCATTTCGAAGCAAACTATTCAATAATTGCTGTCTGTTGATGTGTTAACAGTAACTAGTGTGATTTTATTTTACCCAATTAAAATTTTGAATGACTCCATTGCTTCAGAAATGATGGAGTGAAAATACTCAATTACTAATTCCGTATCTGGAGCCCTGGTTAGTATGTACATAGTGATTACCAGGCCAGTGTAGGTCGATAATCTGGTAAGGCTAGGAAACGGGTAGGAATTCCGAGTCTTGCCGAGGAATTCCTACCGTTTTCGAGCCGACTGGATAAACTTGATTTAAAAGACACAAGCATGGTATTCTGTTTATCAGGTAACGGTTTATGCTATAAAATATATGTGTATAATGTTAGTTTTGTTGAAAGGAATACAGACTTGTTTACATTGTATCATGTGACCTCATTCCGTCAACGAAACATCAGCAAAAATAGTTAATGAATACAGAATGACCCAGCTACATTTTATCAACGTCAATACCTGTAACCGATTTCATCAAAATTGCAAAGTATACTTTTCTAGCACTTTCAGGGAGAAATTTTCAATTTTAGGATAAATTTATTAATTTTTATTATACTGAATTTATTACATTATCACAGCCAGTTTGGCTGTGATAATGTAATAAATTCAGTAAAATAATTCTGCATACTTTTAATAATCAAATATATGCAGTCGTTAGTTCTATATGAAATAATGCATTTCAGGAAAAATAAATGATTACTCCCTAAAAGTATACTTTGCTAGATAAGTATACTTTGCAATGTTGGTAAAATAGGCTACTGGTACAGCATTTTGTTGTCAGTCAGCGTCTATTCAGTCAATGCATAGTGAGTTACCTGATAAATTATATTATTCCATCAATAAATGGTTTGCATTATCACTAGAAGGTTTCTGAAAGTATTTACGTTAATGGTGTCAAAAGTTTGCAAAAATTCCAGGGATCTCTGAATTCCATATTATTCACACAATGTTTTACCAACATTGGACTAATTATACTTTGCATAATATTTATTATGTAATTTACCGTTGGAAATTACAATCTGAAAATATATTTCCTTTTTGATAAATCAGATCATTTGATGGATGGAGTACTGATACAGAATACGCTTCAGATAGGCAATACATGAAGTTATAGTCATAGTAAACTTTTTGTCAAATTCATTGAAAAATTAAATTGGCAGTCCTAATTTTGAAATTTTGCATGTTCAATATGTGTTTCCATTTAATACACAACCGCAATCTTGCCATCAGCGTTTCTGAACAGTTATTTATTGGCAATGCCAATTCACAATCAAGAATTTTGATTTCTGCGACACCGCCGCTCGGGCTCAGCCAATCAAGCTGCTTGATTTATAGCACAATATTAAAATATTTTGAAATAAAAGAAATTGACAATTATTGGCAAGATTAGCGCCGGCGTTTCGTAAATCCTTTGTTTCCCTTGACTAATTCTAATCAAATTTGGAATTGAACATAACCCATTTCATGCTGAGGATACACCATATTTTCTTTATATGAGCTCAGAAATATATGTCGTGACCACCATTTGAACCGTCTCGTTGAGACGGTTCAAATGAGTGGTCACAACATATATTTTCATTGAGAAATATCAAAAATAGAAATAATTTTTTTTGTACCTGTAAAGGTGTTCCGCATGAATGGGTTAATTACATCAGCATGAATTTTTTACACTTTTGTGACCTGTTTGCCCCTATTGCCCACCTTGTGTGTTTAGTTTATATGCATTGGGCAAATTATTCATGTTGACTAATTGATTTGTCTCCAAACTTCTGTGTTAATCATGGAAACACAACAAAAATTTATGGAAATTAGATTTACTTTGCTTATCTGGAGCGAAAATTGATATTGTCATATTGTTGTTGTTATTATTGTTGTTGTTGTGTTTGTCGTTTAAAAATGTGGGAAATGAAAATTGTTGTCTGATGTTGTTTTTTTATGCTCCCGGTCTCGGTAGAGCCAGAGGCATATAGTGTTTTGACTGTGTGTCCGTTTGTCGCTCCGTGTGTCCGTCCGGCCGGCGCATTAAGAAGTTTGGCCGGAGTTTCTCAATTCTGTCATAACTTCTATATCCCGTGAAGGATTACTTAAACATTTCAATATATCATACTTGTAGACATATTCCACACATCCATGCTGCCCTTAACATGAGCTTGACCTTTTTACCGTCACAACATTGAATTTTTTCACACATTAAGTGGGTGGTTGGTTGGGCGAACGCGATGGCGTAAATTAACAGTAGGGATTCCTCCTTATTGGAATCATGATTTGCCTGGTTTGGCCCTCAGGTACGTTTTTATCTTTTGTTACCTGGGAGTTGAATTGGGTTATTGCCCATTATAAAAGTAATAAGATTATTACTGATCCTACTGCTTTTGGGAGGGGGCCAAGTGATTCTCGTGTGGCGAGGACCTGGCATCAGATCTGGATTATTCTGATTTCATGGCTGAATATATATGTTTTTTTTTATTGTAAATATTCAGTTCTGATTTTGGGATGTTCCCCCCATTTGTACATGTACTTGAACATGTACGTGTACTTGAACATGTACATGTACTTGTACAGGTAATATAAGGGATTTATTACTAAACCCATTGCCCCTGCCTTAAATGACATTATCTGTTCAAGTGGTGATAGGCCATTACACCCCAACAAACAAACACATTAAGAAGTTTGCCAGAGTTTCTCATTTCTGTCATAACGTATATATCACTTGATGGATAACTTTAATATTCCAATACATCATATGTGTGCACATATGCCACACATCCATGCTGTCCTATGACCTTGACCTTTTGATCTTCACAACTTTCAACTTTTTCACACATTAAAGAATTTTACTGGAGTTACAATGTACTAGACTTGTGCACAAATGTCACACATTGATGCTGCCCTTTTGGTCTTTACAATTGTGCTTATGAATACTTATCGCATTTGTTAACCAACTTTAACACAGTTTGTCTAATCTGCTACGTACCGGGGGCATTCGTGTGCCGACGGGCCACATTTTCTTGTTTTCATATTGATCTTATTTCTTAGTCATGTTTTGACAGCACATGAGAATTGGTTCAGTTGGCGGTGTTTCTCATGCACTAGTTTATTAGAACATGTTTTCTTCGAGAAAAATGGAAGATAACAATAAACAACAGATGACAAAATTGAAAGGGTCAGTGGAAAAAGGGGGCTCCCTTGTTCTACTGACCCCCTTCAATTTAGCTGTAAATGATGAATTATATTTTGTTATCTGATGTTTATTTTTAATTTCAATTTTCTCCACAAAGAAATGTTTTAACGTACTTCAGAATCATTTTGATTATATCATTGGAAATGATATCGGAACAAGTGTGACATATACCGGTAGTTTGATATCAACAATTTGGGACGTAAATTTTGGACATAGCCAAATGTCCCATATCTCTTGATCCGTTTGTCGGATCATTACCGAACTTCATCAATAGCTTCCTCATATTGATAGCTATCCATCCAGTGTCATTCGGGTGACCTTGACCTTCACCTTGGTGACCTTAACCTTTGTGGGATATAAATTTTGGATGTAGCCAAAGTTTCAATATCTCTTAATCCGTTAGTTGGATCATTACCAAATTTCATCAATAGATATCTCACATTAATGGCTATCCATCCACTGTCATTCGGATTACCTTCACCTTGGTGACATTAAAGGTACATGCCCACGCAGCAGGTTACACTGTACTACTACTTTTCATTTTCTGTCATGCCTTATATGAGCCATTTGTCTACCCACTAACGAGTTATTTTGAATTACGGCGCGTGTTAATTGGTGTTAAATCACATTTTATATGCCGCGACCAGAAAGGGTATTTCCGACCTCGTGCTATTTTTACCAACACGCGTCACGTGACACGGTCAATCATTTTTGGCCGAAGCCGTTTCATACAATTTCCGTCCTGGACGTTTCGACATGTTGATATTCTTGTTTACATCAGTACATATTTGGAAGCCTACTGGCGCGCGTAGTATACTGCGCATGCGCACCACAAGCCGTGATGTGAAAGTCGTCGTCCCCGTACATTATCAAAATAAACTGTTACCACCGCGCGTCGCTAACAGTAAATTGATAATTAATAAATGATTATATTTGTATAGCGGGCACTCGTAATTTTTAGAACTGGTGGAATAGTGACATAATTATACACTTATTTAATTGCTATAAAGAACATTAAAGGCATGTACCTTTAAGTTTCATATTAGCCAATTAAATCCATGTTTTCCCATTTCATGAAACCGTTTTCTGGTTTCCGTTTTCTGGGGACCTTCCAGTGTGTCTGGTTTGAAGATGATATGCCTTACTTATAATTAATTGCTGGCACAATGTCGGGTGTGTACAGGTAATATATGGGTTTTAGTACTAAACCCATTAACCCGGCCTTAATTGACCTTAGCTGTTGATAAGCCATTAAACATCAATAAACTAACTAACAAAAACACTAATTTCAGAGCTGAATATTGTTTTTTTCGATGTAAATATTCCATTCTCATTTTGTGATTTACCTCCCAATGCAGCAGGTTAAATACGGGATGGAACCCATTTGCCCAGCCTTAAATGACCTTAGCTGTTGATAGGCAGTTAAACACCAAATCAATCAATCAATAACTATACTTGTACTGTGTAGGTCGTGGTATGAACGCTGCCTTTGCCATTGGTCGACTGTGTGACATGGAGAGCGGAAGAAAACGGCTGCTGCAGTTGACTGACTCTGAAAGAATGGTGAGTACTATCGTTGTTCTCGTCAGTAGTTATTTCCCTTACTGCTGAAATAAATTTTGTTGTCTGCTGTTTATTTTCTTTTTTCTCATCAAAAACATGACTTGACAGCACTTTAGAATCATTTTGAATGGAAAGGATTCAAAAGTGCTGCCGAAACATGTTTCTGATGTGACAAATGAAAAAATAGAAAATAAACAGCAGACAACAACTTAGTTAAGCATTGTTAGGGTTAAGAATAGACTGTAGTGTCACATGTGTATGTAAAAGGTAAGTTTCTTACAGATTTCCAACACATGTGCAATGGTGGTTGGTTGGGAGCATATGCGCTGGGTAATTTAACGATCGAGATTCATCCTTACCGGAATCTCTCGGGTATGTCCTGGGCTTTGTTGCATGTGAGATTTGAATCTGGTTATACCCCTTTTATGAACTATCCTACCGGTTATTTTTACGGGAAGGAGGGGGGGGACCTGGCACCAAGTCAGGTGATTGTAATTGCAGGGCTGAATATATATTTATGTAAATATTCTGTTCTGATCTTTGGATTTTCCCCCCAATGCAGCAGGTTAAATGCGGGATCGAACCCATTGGCCCGGCCTTAATATAGGGTTAACTGTATTGTAATTTTGAAATTTGCGGCGTATATCAGAAAATGATTGGTCGGAAAATCTGTTTAATGGCGACGAGCTAGCGGAGGCATTAAACATGTTTTCTGACCTATCATTTTCTGATATACGCCGCAAATTACAAAATTACAATGCGGTTAACCTATTTCTAATGCACTCCTTTACTACTGGCATAGGAATACATATTTAAATAATTTGCGACCGTTCATCAACAATGATATACCTGTAATGTATGACAATCAGTCAATCAGATTGCGTGATATTTATAGAGTGCATTAGAAATTACCTTAGCTGTCAATCAATCAATCAAACACAGGTGCACTCTGGTGCTCAGTCACCCTTATCTTTTTACCGTTGTATCTGAGTCTTTGTGTGTGATGATGGAAGCTAGTTTAAAATGACACTTACAATGTGAACTTGCAATTACTTTCCAGATATCATCCCTTGCCAAAATGCTGAGCTGTGATGACACAGGTGCTAGCAAAAATGCCTGTTTTGCCCTCAGTTGCCTAGCAACAAACAGTGAAGGTCACACACGGTTGCTAAGAAACATCCATTCAGATGAGATTTTGCGGACCCTGTCGCACCTGCTCAACGCTGACGACAGTGAGACGGGCTGGTTCGCCGCCATGTAAGTACGACATATGAGACAAGCCATGTGATTTTGTTTCGAAGAAGATGTGCGTTATCTGATGAAAAATATTTACAAAAATTACCATATTTTGATTCTGCATTTGCTCAGAATATTTCGTCAACTTTCTACATCACTTACTGAAATGTTGCAGTTTCTGGAAATATTTTTCTGGAAAATCACACATTCTTAGCTTCAAAATCACATGGCTTGTCTGATTTATTTGTTGCTATAAATTTCTCTTTCCCTTTCAAATTCATTCAGACTCCATTGTTTGTTCTCCAGATCATCTTCCAAATAGATACTTAAGTAATAAAACCATGAGACTCGTTGCAAACTTTAAACAGACCACATGTTGTTCATAATACAGTAAACGCAACTGCCCATGGTTTTATTACTTATATTTACACTGCATTTTTGGATAGTTTCAAAAATATAAATAACCATATACGGCGTAAAAATTAGGAATCTTATTGTTTTACGTCGTTTTGTCGCAATTCATGGAAATGGAACAGCGACGTTGCCGGTCAATTGTGTGACGTTATTGACAACGACGAGGAACGTCATGTAATCTAATGACATCAAACAAATGTTAACGAATCAACAACGTCGCGCGACCTCACGTGAGGCTAATGTAATGTACTGGGATATAAACGCAATACGTTGAATGGGCGTTTCCATTATGAATTTAATGCCATTATAAATATATATTGATATTTTGTCGTAATTTTATGTTTCTTGATTCAATAATTCACATACTGAGTATTTTGAAGTAGCCACATCTGAACTTATGAAAATAGTTCTTACATGAACAAATTCCAGAATGTTTGCAGCAATTCAAAATTTCAAATGCGAAAAAGACAATATTGCGAAGAATTACTTAACATTTGTTCACTTTCCATTTTCTTCCACCGATGTGCTGTTATCCACCGTATTGTTATTTGTGGATGCGACTGGAGAAATCATGGGGCTTATAGTTTTTGAGAACAGTGTAGATCCAGATCAGCCTGTGCATCCGCACAGTCTGATCTGGATCTGCACTGTTTGCCAGTTCATCAATGAAACACCCATCATGCTTTTAACAGCAATATAGATCGCTATTAGGCTACAGAAGTGTGCTATTTCATTGGGAGCTACACTGGTCAAAAATCCCATAGACCCTATTTCTCCTGTCACAGACACAATTTTGACGTTACATGTATGTTTCAGGACCCTGCGGACCCTGGCAAGTCAGCCGAAAGGTTGCCTGCGACTGCGCGACCATCCATCTGTTGTACCCGCCCTCAAGGTAATGATTCAAGTTGTCTTAATATCAACGTTGTGAATATGTTCTGATTATACCAACGACGTATGATGTATGTTGACGGGTGTATAGTGTATACAGACGGGTGTATACAGATGTCAAGGGAAATAAATCAGGTATTTCAAAATGGTAGTGGAATCAATTTTATATTACTTGCTCTTCGAAAAATGTGAAATTTGGTCTTAGACCAGCTTATAACGTCAAAATTAGCGTATGAATTGTTTCTTCGCCAGAAATAACGTCAATACGTGATATCAATTATGTCTCGCGAACGTCTAGGAGGAAATATTTCCTTCAAGAAAAATAAATTGTATCAGAATTTGGTAAATCACTGGGTAGCATGTACATGTAATCTAAGCTTGTAGCTTCTCGGGGGGGGGGGGGGGGGGGGGGGGACTTTATTTCCTGTCTCTCTTATAATATTTATTTATTCTGTAGCCTATTTCAGCAACATTGCAAAGTATACTTATCTAGCAAAGTATACTTTGAGGGAGAAATTTTCAATTTTAGGATAAATTTATAAATTTTTATTATACTGAATTCATTACATTATCACAGCCATTTTGGCTGTGATAATGTAATAAATTCAGTATAATAATTCTGCATACTTTTAATAATCAAATATATGCAGTCGTTAGTTCTATATGAAATAATGCATTTCAGGAAAAATAAATGATTACTCCCTCAAAGTATACTTTGCTAGAAAAGTATACTTTGCAATGTTGGTTAAATCGGCTACTGGTCTTCACAAAGGCATGATTTAACAGCTCACACCAATGAAGAAGTTTTTTCAAATGCTGCCAAAACGTGTTGTGTAATAAGATAAATATTAAAACCGGTAGTAGATAACATTTGTTTCCAACATTTTAAGAGTTTAATGGGCCAATCAATATTTAACTCGGCCTAAAATGACCTTAGCTATTGACAGGCCGTTAAATACTGTTAAATAAATAAATAACAATCCATCATTTAACCAGTCAACGGGATGGATTGTGTCCTAGGGGTTAGAACACATGCCTTCCAATCTGGAGGTTGTGGGTTCAAACCTCACCTTAGGCATCAAAAATACTTTCATAGTGTTTCCATCCCACAGTCTGTCGGATGAGACTTTAAACCGTCTCTATACGGCCCTAGCTGTTGGTGGGACGTTAACCCCATTCACTTTCCATTATTCGACCAATCAACTACTGGCATTTTCAGGTTGTCGAGGACAATGGCGATGTAAACATGGACCTGAAGGAAGAGGCGCTGATTACCATGGAGATTCTCAAACGTCTGTCGAAGCCCCACCCACCTGTAATAGAGGGTACGTCTCGTCTTATCTGTGGCAGTGACTGGATAAATGGGGCTTGTGGGTTATGTCTGATCAGAATGAGCTAATTCATGCACATACGTTTACAGTCTCTAGTAGTAAATCACAGGTTTACCAGTCAGGGCCCGGTTGCTCAAAACATCCGTTAGCTTAACGGACTGTTAAATCCTTAACTGAATGGTTAAAATCTCTGTTTTAACAGAGATTTTAACCATTCAGTTAAGGATTTAACAGTCCGTTAAGCTAACTGATGTTTTGAGCAACCGGGCCCTGTAGTCTGCAGTTTAGCTCCAAGTTAAACCTTTCAACCTTAAGTAACTGGAATGGACTGTGGTATGTTAATATTCTGACCAATCTGATCATCACAAAATTATTTTCAGACTAGTCCATTTATAAAAAGGGTTGTTGTTTTTTTCTTCAAAAAAATAATAATATGAAAATTACTTGCAAAAAGTGCTGATCCTGATGAGACAGCTCATTGCAAGCCGGCTCATCTGGATCTTCACTATTTGCAAACAATACTATAGAGGTATGTAGTGTTGAGAGGGTTAGATGGCTGATGTATCTTTGTGCAGCACTCTAGATCAGCAATTTTAGTATTTCTCTGTGATTCGAAATTCAGTACGGATGGGTTGTGGCTCAGGGTTAGAATACAGGACTGTTCAAAACCTACCATGGGGAATGAAAAAGTACTTTCATAGTATGTCCATTCCCCTGTTGGTGGATGAGACTTTAAACTGTGAAATTCAGTGCATATTTTATTATTGCAGTATTTCAATCAATCCATAGAAGTGGACAATATTTTATCATAAATAGAGGATCTCAAACAAGAGGCTCGGTGCATACAATTGCTGACATGTTTCATAAATCTCATATCAAATGGAAACTTGTTTGAGATTCTGGTTATCACATGATTTCACTCTCCAAATAGCAGAAAACTTGGAGATATCTAATACGTTTTAGTGAGAAGACGCCATTAACTATTTTCTCATCGAGTTGAAAATCTCCACCGAGAAAAATAGTTTTAATACTAGCAATAAATATACTGTAAATATGCCATATGTTCCCATTCTTTGTAAGCACTTTATATTATCAAACGGGAGTGCTTTTTAACAATTCTAGTGACTTAACTGATTCACCGACACTGTTAATGACGTTTAAAATATGATGACATCAACATCATAACAACGTTGCATAGATGCGCCATTAGGGACGTCATTTGGAACGTCTTCGTTTTGTTCGTTTGTCATAACGTTGGCGTATAATACGAATACGTAATTAGGGTGATGCGGCCGGCTAATCAAATTTGCTGCAGGTGTTATTACACGTGTGTCATATCACATTTATGAAATGTGTTACAACATAACATAACAACGTAACAAGGTTTTCATGTGATAAACATGTGTATGTTCACTTCCAGTGGTCGGCGCTGACTCTATAAAGGCATCCTGGGATACGGTGACTACGAAGTGTGGCTTCCCTGTCCGCTACCAGCTCTTTGATAGTACGTATCTATGTGTTCATCTTAGGAATGGGTTGTGACCTCTGGGATTCCAAAGGTTGTGAGTTCAAGGCACGCCCTAGGCGTGAAGAACTGCTCAGATCTAGGGATGGGTTGTGGCCTAGGGGTTAGAACACCTGACTTTCAATCCGGAGGTTGTGGGTTCAAACCTCGCCTTAGGCATCAAAAATACTTTCATAGTATTTCCATCCCACTGGTCTGTCTGATGAGACTTTAAACTGTGGTCCCATCTCTATATGACCTTAGCTGTTGATGGTACGTTAAGCCATTTCCCTTTCACTTTTGACTTCATCTTGTCCTGTCTGCTACTGGTACATATCTTTGTCTTTGTCTCATTGCTGGGGCAACAAAATCACTGCGCTCTCCCGACCAGTAATGTTGCTATTCAATGAATTGCAACAGAGTGATCTAAAACAAGATCTTATTTTGTTCTCAAACTTTGGTTAAAAGTCATGGTGTGGCTAATGCATATCGGGGCGGCATATACTCTAGCAAATATGATATTGTGACTCCAAACACGTTAGACATACCACATTATTTAGACAGTGCAATAGACCAATAATGGATGGATTTCTTCCTAAAATATGTCACCATCGTGTGGTCACAGGTGCGAAGTTTGTCTTCACATTAAACCTTTCAACCATAAATAGCTGGAATAGACTGTAATCTGTTAATTTAAGAATCAATCCAATTGTCACAAAATAATTTTTGGATGAGTCCATTTACAAGAAGGGGATGTTTTTTATGAATTTTACTTGCAAAAAGTGCAGATCCTGATGAGACGGCTCATCACGAGCCGGCTCATCTGAATCTACACTGTTTGCAAACACAGCTGAAGAGGTCTGTACTGTTGAAAGGTTTATTGCATATAAGTAGTCAAACCTGTGAACAAAGGCCAGCCATGGGAAGTGAAAAATCTGGCCTTTGTTCACAGGTGGTCTTTATTTGCGGGGTGATTTATATAGTAATTGTGCCATTGGGACAACAAAATAGGTGATTGCTATTCGGAGGTGGTCTTTGACTGTACAATGGGGCTTGGGCTCACAAGTTCTCACAACATTGGCTACAGCCCTTAAACAGGCAACAAGTTTTTGCATGGCACAATAGACCAACAGCGGACGGGTAATTTAAAAAACATGTCGCTGTCCCGAGGTTGCATATATACAGGTGCGAAGTATGTCTTCACGTTAAACAGACAACATGTTATACAAAGTAGAATAGACCAATAACAGGTGGCTGTTTGCAGGCATGCTATGCGTCTTCATGAGATGGATTTATTCTGAAGTACGGTAAGTAACTGTTCCGTGTTTGTGTCTTCACGATAACAGATAGCATGGTTTACAAAACGTTATAGACCTGTAATCTAGTGGCATAGTGGCCACAGGGTGTGTGGGGGAGTGGGAGGTGGCAAGCGGTGCGAGCGCACCCCCTAAAATTTGGTTAGGCGAGATTTATTTCTTTAACTTGCGTTTTTCTCAGGGAAATAACTACAATATATGTCAAAATTATTGCGATAAAATCACTATAATCGAGGTAATTGAATGTACAAATCAATATATTTTTTTTCTGGGGCAGGATGCTCTGCACCCTTTTCTAAACTCGATCCATAATATGTAGCCCCCTTCGGCAATATGGAATGCCTAATATACAGAAACTCAAATTAGTTATTGCTAGCTCTAAATAACTAGATCTAGCATTAAATTTTTAGAGCTAGTGTTATTATTTGAGTATGTAGATTTGGCATTCCTGTAGTCTATTTCATCAACATTGCAAAGTATACTTTAGTAGCAAAGTATACTTTGAGGGAGAAATTTTCATTTTTTTTTTAAATTTATTAATTTTTATTATACTGAATTTATTACATTATCACAGCCATTTAATGGCTGTGATAATGTAATAAATTCAGTATAATAATTCTGCATACTTTTAATCATGAAATATATGCATTTGTTAGTTCTATATGAAATAATGCATTTCAGGGAAAATAAATGATTACTCCCTCAAAGTATACTTTGCTAGTAAAGTATACTTTGCAATGTTGATGAAATAGGCTACTGGAACGCCAGCTAGCTCCAAATGATTTTAGAGAGCTCTTCAAATGATTTGGAGCTAGCTCTAAATATTTAATGCTAGCTTTAATTATTTAGAGCTATAATTAATTATTTGAGTTTATGTAGATTTGGCATTTCATACGGCAATAACCTGGTTACGCCACATACGGCGAAGGATGACTTTATTTAAAATATATGTCACTGTCTCGTGTTGGCAGACACGAAGTGTGTATACACGGGGAAGGAGTGTGAGTGCAATCTACCAGGCCTGCTCGCCAATACCTCGTACACGTACAAGCTACGTGCCTTCACCGAGGGAGACGAGAGTCCCTTCAGCGAGTCGGTTACCGTGACGACCGAGGAATCAGGTATCGTTGTTACTATTTGCAGCAATTATTCCATACAAGGCGGAATTAAATTTTGTCGTCTACTTTATGTTCCTTTTTTTCTCATCAAAAACATGCTCCATTTGAAATTATCTAAATTGTTGACAAACCATGTTTTTATCGAGAAAAAATACAAAATATTATAACAGAACAGCAGACGACAATTTTCAGTTCCCGCATTCTAAATGTGAAGCTGTCATGTTTGAATGTTGGCCCATTTTCCAATACTGGGGGCCATTTTGTCTTCAGGATGAAAAGTAAAAAAATATATATTTTTTTAATTTTCGCTTTCCATGCATATCACAGTGGCATATTGCAAATTTATCAATTTGACTTGTTAAACAATTCTGGGAAAAATTGCTTGTATCACAAACTACATTAGTAATTTTCTATGTAAAACATTATTTACTGTGATATAAAATTTCGGAAAGAAAATTCCAGAATTTTTCATGATATCTTATGCCACTGCAATGATAATTGCCAGGGCCATATATTGTTTACCTTGACCGTCCATCTGTCCGTCTGTCCGTCTGTCAGTAGACAATTTTTGTTTTTGAGCAATAACTCGACTACCATCTATCCTATGCGATACTTCACGTGTACAATCTGATATCATACATGGGAAAAGCCTATACAATCTGGGTTTCGTCTCTTCACAGTCAAGTGTGCTAAAAATAGATGGTTTATTGTGCATTTCTTTTGTTTCCGTGCGATAACTCGGCTACCATCTATCTGATCTTCATGCTATGTCACACGTACATGATAACAAACATGCGAATGTGGGCTTGGTTCCCCTTAAGGTCGAGGTCTTTATGGCTCATCATTGGTGGCATTTTGTTTTACACACACTTTCTAGTTATCTAAATATTAATTGTAAATTAAAGCAGTGGTATAACAGTATTTTCCACTCAATGCCAGAAAATTATGTATGCAGGGCTCCAGATAAGCTGCGTATTTGCTTAAATACCCAATTAAAATTGCCAAAAACCCAATTGAAATCAGAAGTAGCGAGTATCAAAAAGCAATAACAAATTTGTGGTACCTTTATCATGCTGCAGAAAACAATAAACAGACCACAAATATAGCATGTTTTTCTTATTTTCCATGAAAACACATCTTGGTCCAAGGAGACAATTCTAATGAAATGAAAAGACATGTTTTCATCTCGAAGCAAACTATTCAATAATTGCTGTCTGTTGATGTGTAAACAGTAGTGTGATTTTATTTTACCCAATTAAAATATTGAAATACCCAATTGCTTCAGAAATGATGGAGTGACAATACTCGATTACTAATTCCTTATCTGGAGCCCTGGTATGTATTAAAAAAAATTAACAGACTATTTTAATTCCTGTACCACCACTTGTCAGATACATGTTTTCTTCCTTTGTAGTGCAAACACTAATTCCCAAACCCATTATATCTGTATCGACTGGTATGATTGTTTTCTGTTGGTGTTGTCAAACACATGTTGTTGTCATACATGTACATGTTGTTGTCAAACACATGTTGTTGTCAAATGTATGTTGCTGCTTGTCTAGTGTTTTGCGTTTGCTGTGAGTGTATATAGAGAATATTAGTATAGTGTCATGAACGTGAATAAATATCTGTCGAGGCTGAGAAATCAGGATGGGCGAGGCTTGCCGAGCACATCCTGATTTCGAGCCGAGTCAGATATTTATTCACGTTCATGACACTATAATAATATTCTATTTATCCCGTTAACCACATCAAAGTTGTTCAAATGTCTCTAAAAATGCATTTGTGGCCTCATAAGTTTGTCTTCTGAAGCCACAAGATTATCGTGTTACGTCATTCACATAATGACGTAACGTCATACATAATGACGTATCTACTGACGTGACTGTGACTAGAGATTACACGTACCAATCGTATCACTTTTCTACGTGTGACGTTATAGCGACATAGTTGACGGGATAAAATGTAGTACTGCTTCATCTTGTTGAAGAACTGAGGTGCTGAGGACATATTATTTGTGTCAAACTTGTTTGTCAAGATCTTAACATAGTAATACTAGATGGCCGCGGCCCGCACGTCGCGCCCACCGAGGCTTTGATAGTACACCGAAAAACTTTAACCAAAAACTTTAACATCGGATGTACGCTAATGTGCCAACTATATCGCACTGTCCTCAAGCGGGCGCAACAAAAAATTACATCCTATAGTGTGTTTCACTAAACCTGCCCAAATTTTACGGCTATGTAAACAATGCAAAAACAATATTCTTTTCGATAATATTAAATTAAAGCAAAATTTAAGAATGAGCCTTCTTTTTATTTCGTGAAATTTGGTCAAATATTGGTTTTATTACGAAAAATTGATTTCTCTATGGGAATTTAACATGGGGGGAAAAGAGGTAGAGGACTTGTGGAAGGAGTCAAAAAACAATTTTTTTTGGAAATTGACTCCGAAACCTAGCTAGCTAGCTTGGAACTAAGAAAACAAAAGTTAAATTTTAAAAATCGGTTCAGTATTTCTGAAATTCTAAAAAATTTCCCCATGTTAAATCCCCATAGACATCTTCAGATGTCTATCACTCTATGGGGATTTAACATGGGGAAATTTTGTTTTCGCAATAAAATCAATATTTGACCAAATTTCACGAAATAAAAAGAAGGCTCATTCTTAAATTTTGATAACATTTAATATTATCGAAAAAAATATTGTTTTCGAATTGTTTATATGGGTGTAAAATTTTGGCAGCTTTCGTGAAACAGACAGTGGTGACTGGGCATCTGTGCGTCCATACAAAATATGTAGTACAATTGTTTTTGCTTGTGGACAGTACGTTATAATCGGCCCATTGAGGTATGGTACGTACGCACGTCCGGGTTAAAGTTTTTGGTTAAGCTTTTTCGGTTTACTATCAAAGCCTCGGCGCGCGCGAATTGCAAGTCGCGGCCATCTAGTTATTTTTTTCTGACACATTTCCACATTGCGTTTTGTAAGTCAATACTGATGAAACTTTTAATTCTGTTCTTCAAAATATTTTGTTTATTCCAACTGTCAATAACTTTTCCTAATTATACCCCCACAAACAAAGTTTGTTGTGGGTATATAGGAGTCAGCTTGTCGGTCGGTCGGTCGTCGGGTCGGTCGGTCGGTCTGTTGGAAATTCCCTCTGCTCTATATCTTCTACACCGATGCATGGATTATCAAATGGCTTGGCACAAATGTTTCTCATGATGAGAAGGTGTGTCGCGATCAATAACCACGCACCTACGTCCAAGGTCACAGTTGAAGGTCAAAGGTCAAACCTATTGAAATTCCCTTCCGCTCTATATCTTCTACACCGATGCATGGATTATCAAATGGCTTGGCACAAATGTTTCTCAGGATGAGAAGGTGTGTCGCGATCAATAACCACGCACCTACGTCCAAGGTCAAGGTCACAGTTGAAGGTCAAAGGTCAAACCTATTGAAATTCCCTTCCGCTCTATATCTTCTACACCGATGCATGGATTATCACACTATGCCCAGGGTCAAGATCACAGACTTGATGCGTTTGAAACCTTTGAAACCTTAACGCTTATAATCAAAAATGCCTCGTTTTCTTTGGCTGCCAGTGGGGGTATTCGTGTGCCGACAGGCCACATTTCTAGTTTATTTTTGATATACATGTAGTGGCCAGCCTGTTTAGTTGCCGTCCTGTGTGTATGCGGGTGTGTGGGTGCGCGGGCATCTGGGCGGTCAGGTTGCAGGCTGGTGGGCAAGTTATGGGTGGGCGGGCATTCATGTGTGTGTGCGAAACGTGTTTGCTTAATTACACAAATTATGACCACAAATGTACATCTAGCCAAAATGTATATATATTGTTGATTTTGATGATGCAACATGTCCACCAATGAAGATTCTGATCATTCTGCACACTGTCATTGTCATATCATGATCTAACTAATTTTGCTGACTGTAGTAAGCATATCTCAGCTGCTGAATGGTGAACAGTGCAGACCCACATCAGACTGTGATTGTGCATACTGATGTTATGTTGGTTGCAAAGGTTGTAAGGTCCATTTTCAGTGCCAGATGGGTCATGTTTCCTACTGTCTGTTTTGAACACGAAACCTTCCCAAATTTTACGGCCATATAAACAATGCAAAAACAATATTTTTTTTTGATAATTTTAAATTTTATCGAAATTTAAGAATGAGCCATCTTTTTATTTCGTGAAATTTTGTCAAATTTTGATTTTATTTATTTATTTGTCTAAGAATAAAAAGCTCATTATTAAATTTTGCTTTAATGTAATATTATCAAAAAAATAATAATTTTGTTTTCATTGTTTATTTGGCCGTAAAATTTGGGCAGGTTTCCTGAAACAGACAGTAGTTTTAAATATATATGCTACTTGCTGTGTTGTTTTCAGTGTTGTGCGGACATATTGCCTAATCACAGCATACGTACCGAGCTAGTCTCATGTCGGCATAAAATTGCTCTTCTGTTCAACGTTACTTGCAATCAATATATATATGCCATCAGGGCTCCAGATAAGGAATTAGTAATTGAGTATCGTCACTCCATCATTTCTGAAGCAATTGGGTATTTAAAAATTATAATTGGGTAAAATAAAATCACACTACTGTTTACACATCAGCAAACAGCAATTATTGAATAGTTTGCTTCGAAATGAAAACATCTCCTTGGAGACAATTCTAATGAAATACCAAGATGTTTTTTCATGGAAAATTATGCTATATGTGTGGTCTGTTTATTGTTTTCTGCAGCAAATTTTGTATTGCTTTTTGATACTCGCTACTTCTGATTTCAATTGGGTTTTTGGCAATTTTAATTGAGTATTTAAGCAAATACGCAGCTTATCTGGAGCTCTGCAACAATCAAGGGTAATGCTTATACCAATCTTCTTTATTGTCAGATAAAAAGTATTCAAATTAATGCAGTCCTTCCTTAAAACATTTGACATAAAATTAAAACTAGAGATGGAACTCAATAGTGCAATCTGTGGAACAACTACATTACATTTCATTGCTTTTCTAACATTTCTGTGTACTTGACCTTCACAAGCAAACCAATGTTTCTTATTGTTTACCCTAGTTTCTCGACCAATGAAAGAACAGCATTTCATCTCAATGAATCGCATATTGAGACACTTTCGCCAATATGTATTAAATGAATTGTTAAATGTTCAGTGCTATATTTAGAACTGATTGTATGCATTGCTGCCATCAGTTCACGAGACGCAAAGCATAGTACCGCCCACACACGCACTCACTTCGTGTCACACTGCCAATCACATACTAGTATAGTGATTCGAAATCACGTTTATGGGCGGAGCTTCACAACTGGGCTGGGTAAACAATACGTAAGTTTAGTTCATATATAATATTGAATTTTGATTTTTGAATATACTAATTTATTGAAAATTAACTATGTGAACTATAATTATTACATATTGTGTCAGTAGACCTTGACCTTTGCTTATGAATTCTTATCATTTTTGATTAATTAAGTTTGCCAATCTGCCACCGGGAGCATTTGTGTGCCGATAGGCCAAATTTTATTGTTTCTCAATGAAAACATGGTTTAACAGCTTGTTAGAAAAATGCTGCCAAACCATTTTGTGATTAAAGCCCCTATACGGCTGAAGTTGCCGAATTTGGCTCCTATTGGGTTTTCCCACACATAAATCCAACAGGTTTCTATTTACACACACTTTGAAACTGTTTGCATTAATTTTGGTACAAAAATGAGTTTGTAGTCGATGAAAATATCAATGTTTGTTGATAAACAAACAGCAGGTGCGTGTTTCAAAGCCCGATCGATTTTCCTATTGACGCTCGGGTCAACTCCTCAACTGCCCGATTCGCAGTCGATGAATTCCGATAGCCAGAGTTTATCAACTCGCTTCCGAGCCGAAGCCGTTGGGTTACGGAAATGAAATTGTCAATATTGACATTTTGCACTTAGTGGTACACAAAACAAGTTTTTGTTGTCTTCACATTGCGATTAAGATGTAAATCTCAAGACTTGAGATGTATCTATTAGGCAGTATATGTTAGTTTTGTGTACTAAATCAGTTGCCAAACATGTTTTTGTGTTTGAAAAAATCGGAAAATTGTAATACTGAGCCGTTCAGGGCCTTTAAGAAAAATGGGAATTAACAATCTCAGCATTGTAAGGATTAAAGCTACAAGCTCCTTCTGTCAATGATGTGGACACACTCTAGATGAGGATGGAAAAAACGGGGCATAATCCCATTGCTAACTGCCAAATGTAGCAATACCTGCTGTTGTTATTTCAGTCCCTGGTCCACCACAAAGTGTGTCTGAATATTTAGAGTTATTATGGTAATCTATTTGAGGAGGAAGACATGAGGCATAAACCCATGCATTAATACTGCCAAATCTAGTGTTTCATATTTTGTATTTTGTCTCATTGAAAACATGGTTATGACAGCTCTTTAGAATCATTTCCATCGGAAATGATTCTAAAGTGCTGGCAAACCATGTTTTGTTAGTAGGAATTAGGAAAAAACAGGAAACGACTCAATTAAATTCGGCCTACAAGCTCCCTCTGTCAATGACTTGGACATAATCTATATGAGGAGGAAGTTATGGGGCATAAACCCATGCTTACTGCCAAATGTAGTGTTTCATATTTTTTCTCATTGAAAACATGGTTATGACAGCTCTTTAGAATCATTTCCATCGGAAATGATTCTAAAGTGCTGCCAAACCATGTTTTGTTAAGAAAAGTAGAAATTAGTAAATAAACGGCTAACGACACAATTAAATTCAGCTTACAAGCTCCCTCTGTCAATGACTTGGACATAATCTAGATGAGGACAAAAAAGACGGCATTTACCAACAAATCTAGCAATACCTGCTATTGTTATTTCAGTCCCTGGTCCACCACACAGTGTTCGCATGTTGGGCTCGACAATAACACAGTTGAAGGTGGGGTGGGACCCGCCCGACGACCTCAATGGAGTACTCAAGGGTTACTATGTCTCGATAGGTAACGTGTGTATATCATTGTACATCTCCGCAACCATAAGTAATAATGTCTTTAACTTCATATGCTTGTTTATTATCATCCTTATGTTCATTCAATAGCCCACCAATGCGACCCTCATGCCCAATGTTGAGATAAAATTAGTTTTATAGATTTAAACTATGTGTTGTATTTGGATCAAGTTTGACATTAGCATGACAGTGTTTTACTGACTGAATTGCAAACAGTCGGGACCTTGATCATATGTGCAGGCTAATCTGGATCTACACCGGTCACAAATGAAACCCCATTTCTGCAATCTATCAATCAATCAACCAACCAACCCACCAAATGCCATCCATCCATCAATCAATCAATCCATCTATCTACCAACCAACCAACCAACCAACCAACCACCAAAAATCATTCATCATTCATCAATCCATCAATCAATCAATCGGTACACTTGTTTATTTCAGAAAAAGACGACAAACTGATTGAACACCATACAACAGAACACAACATCATATTAACGGGTCTGACTGCAAATACTACCTATGAGATTCAAGTTTGTGCCTCGACACATCGAGGCCGTGGGGAGAAAGGCAGCTGTCTGGGGACAACATCAGAAGCAGGTATGCTCTGTTAAATCATATCATAATATGAGGTGGGGGGGGGGTTTAGAACACCTGACTGCCAATCCGGAGGTTGTGGGTTCAAACCTCGCCTTGGGAATCAAAATATACTTTGATAGTATTTCCATCCTACTGGTCTGTCGGATGAGACTTTAAACTGTGATCCCATCTCTATATGACCTTAGCTATTGGTGGGACGTTAAACCTTTTCATGTTTACTTTTATTTCTCATAATATGTATGAGAATATGTACTGGAATATGTATGGCAAAAATGTACCGTAAAGATTCTAATAGACGCCCAGGCATCTATTACAATCACCACTGGCTCCGAAGTCCAGGGTGGGCGTTTAATAGAGGCAAGTGTTATTCAGCGAAGGGAAAATGATAAAAATATATGATTTTCTACTATCTGAACAAAAAACATAACAAAAAAGTTGGATTTCGCTGCCGCTTTTGAAAGTGAAAGTAGCAATTATGTTTTTTCCCCCCAATTTTAAAGGAAGTTGCCTTCGAAATACTGGAAAGAAAAGAAATCTAGTTGGACAATTAGCTCCGATTTTGTTTCAAGTTAATACTGTGCATTTATTAGAGGCACTAATTTCGTGAAAATCAGCCAAAAAATAATTGGTAATTTTCAACATAAAAAGTGGGGGTTGGGCGTCTATTAGAATCTTTACGGTATATCCAGATTGCCCAACCTGTTTATCACAGTTACGGATAGTATATATAAAAACAGAACACATATTTGATCAAATAAAGTGATGCAGTTGATTGATGTAGCTCATTGACAGTGATGCAACCAGTGTAGATCCAGATCAGCCTGTGCATCCGCACAGTCTGATCAGGATCTGCACTGTTCGCATTTCCATCAATGAATGACACAGCCATCATGATTTTAACAAGCAATATATATCATCATCAGGCTACAGGATTGTGCTATTTAATCAGGAGCTACACTGGTTACAGATCTAATAAACCCCATTTTTCCAATCACAGCCACATATAACCTTGCTGTTGAATGGACTGAAAACACAAATCGATCAACAAATCTTTACATGACATACTTATTTCCCTACAGGTGCGCATGCACCCGGTAAACCACACATCAACGTAATTGGTCGGAATGAGCTACACGTATCGTGGACTGCCCCGGAAGTGCCGGTGGGTCGATTCAATCGATACGACGTGTACATGAACGAGAAAATTATCCACTCGGGCGTCGAGCTAAACTTGCCAGTTCGGAGGCTAACGCCGGATACGGAATACGCTTTTGTGGTAGGTATCTAGGCAGATGCTCACATATTCACAAGTACAGGATTTGCACTATGTCCCTTTGTCATGCCGTAGATAAATATCTTGCATTTTGATTGGTCAGCATGACTGGTAATATGAGCATATGCACTCAAGCGGGTCAAGGCAAAGTCAAATACGAAAATATTTAGAAATTACTTCCGAAACATTGTTACTGGAAATGATCTAAGAAAACAAAAGTTAGATTTTGAAAATCGGTTATTAACAAATTTCTATGTGTTTACGTCAGATGAATGACATTAAAACTGTGGAATTTATATATTCCGTTCTGATTTTGGGAATTTCTCCCCAATGCAACATGTTACATGATGCGGGATCGAACCCTTCTTAAAATGACCTTAGCTGTTGATAGGCCGTTAAACACCAATAAACAAACAAACATCAAACCAAGTATTCCGTCTCTATATGACTTTAGCTCTTGCTGAGGCGTTAAACCTATTCACTTTGACTTTCCTGAGAATTCTTGTCATAAAACTCACAGAATCCTAATGACCCATCTGATACATGAACACAGGATATCAGAGCTTCAGATAAGGTGCATATTGGCGTATTTTACGCATTTATTTGAGCATAATACGCATTGATTATCAAAAGTGGGAGTACACAATACACATTGATTTTCAAATTGAGTAGTGAAAATACTATAATAAAGTTGAAAATTTACTTAGTTGAGCTGCAAAAAGCAAACAGTGTTTGCTTTTTGCAGCTCAAATAAGTGAATTTTTAAATTTGTTTTATTTTTTATCATTTGTTCCCTATTTTATATTAAAGGAAGAAAATCAATAATACATTTGTAAAAGTAAAATACGCATTCATTTGAAATATGGGTGTATAATACTCTTTCGATACAAAACTTATCTGGAGGTCTGGGATATTTTGTGTTACAGATTGTGGCATTAACCAGTGATGGAAAATTTGAGAGCAGACAGACAAAGAAACGGACAGCCAAGGATGAGTGTGAGTATTTCTTTTGTTTCTGTATCTGTTCAGATTTAACATGCATATTGAGTTTAAGTTTGCGACCTGTCTAACCCCATATCAGCCTGCGTAGCTGTGTAGTCTGATTAAAAAATACTATAAAAAATAATGGCCCTGTGTGAAATGGTTTAATTGAAGATATATGACGATACTAGGACCGCTGGGTTGTTGCAATCTTGTTGAATGCATTATTTGTGTATGATATTTATGTACCTATACCAACAATGTTTGATATTGCATTAGGGAATATTTGTGATGCATCCATTTAACTCTATATTCGGCTTCATGAGTGTCCCTATCAACAGCTCAGTATTTTTTGTTGTGATGGGTCACAAATGTGAATTTGACTCTGGAGAAATTGGGCTTATAGAATTTGTGGCCAGTTTAGCTCCTAATCAAATAGCACACTCCTGTAGCCTGATAACTAACCACACTGCTGGAACGGTGAACAGGGCAGATCTTGATCAGACTGTGCGGATGCACAGGCTGATCTGGATCTGCACTGGTCGCAACATCCATCAGCCCCATTACTCCAGTCACAGCCACAATTGTGAGTATAATTAGATTTCATTAGGAGTAAGACTGATAAAAAACCATATAAGCCCACTGTTGTCCTAGTTTGTGGCATGTTTATTTTGTCAGATCACACGGTGAGTTTGTGGGCGTGTGATATAAATATTCCCAATCTCTCGAACTGTCACACATTGTCATTGGGACAATATGTTTGTGTAAGATCCATATATGATCCTCAATTTATGACATGTTTGTGTAAGATCCTCTATGTATGGCGTGTTTGTGTAAGATCCTCAATTTATGGCATATTTGTGTAAGATCCTCTATTTATGGCCTGTGTGTGCAAGATCCTCAATTTATGGTATGTTTGTTTTCCAGATGACACAGCGAGGCCCCCACTATACCAGCCTCCACGCCGGGAGAGCATAGACGAGGGATCGAAGGCACCGACAGTAACGCCCACGGTCGCGAAGAAGAAAAAACTGAACAGTGGCAGTCGCGTATCGAGTGCTAAAACTTCCAATAAGGTTTGTGATGATGGGCATGTGATACAGTCGAACCACCGCCAATGGACACCTCTACCACAACACCCTCTCTGCAGCTTTGTGTTTTATCGTGGGTTGCCGATGTAGAAAGGTTGCACTGTAAAGTGATGGCTTTGTAGGGAGAGTAAAAACATAAATAGTACCCTTTGTTGAGGGGAATATTGTGGATTATCTCCCCGAGGAAGCTATATCTCACAAGGCGACAGCCGAGTCGACTCAAAACGGACTGTTGTGAAGTGGTGGCTTTGTAGGAGAGTAAAAACATAAATAGTACCCTTTGTTGAGGGGAATATTGTGGATTATCTCCCCGAGGAAGCTATATCTCACAAGGCGACAGCCGAGTCGACTCAAAACGGACTGTTGTGAAGTGGTGGCTTTGTAGGAGAGTAAAAACATAAATAGTACCCTTTGTTGAGGGGAATATTGTGGATTATCTCCCCGAGGAAGCTATATCTCACAAGGCGACAGCCGACAGTCTGTTTTGAGCCAACTCGGCTGTCGCCTCGTGAGATATAGCTTCCTCAGGGAGATAATCCACAATATTCCCCTCAACAAAGGGCACTATTTAATTTATTATACAAGGTTAAATAATAGGCATAAACATTGAAGATCGCGCATTTTGAAAATACAATGGTGTCCGCTAATTCTGCGTACATAAGTCTTTTCAGACAAAATTTTGTGTCTTTATTCAGTCCCAATTTCATCACTCTTCAAAACATCTGTGTAGGTAAAACGTTGTACTGTTATGATGTCAGTAAATGACGTAATTTGTGAGATATATGACATCACCACTTTGTGTTTGCAATCGTCAAATTCATTCAGTACAGATATTCAATAAATGCAGCTAGTGTCTTTTCGGATATATTCTGCCGATGTAAGTTGGACCATTACTCTTACATTGTAAGTCGGAGATGTACCGGTATTCAAACACAAATATTCCCCATTTTTCCTCGTTCTTTATGCCACCCCGTCACTTGCTTTACTTTCAATATAGTATTAAATAATCATAGCAAAATAATATCAATATTACCGTATTTTATCCAATAAAATATTGCTGCAATGTTGAATTTGTTAAGTAAATCGAAATTTAGTAAGCTAATAATAATAATAAAAATAAAATATGCTTGTGGTGGGACTCGAACCCCGACCCATACGACGTCAATGACTTGTACCACAATTTCCTTCAACGTTACCACTACGCCACGACGTTCGGCTGTTTCAGTAATAATGTATGACGTCATAACCCTAAATACTCGAAACACCATTTGTTTTAGGAAACACCTATTAAATAATGGTTTCCAAAAACACATTGTATCTAAATACATGGTTGTTGTGATAAATGAGTACATCCATACTAACACACTATACATTGGGACACTATTTCAGGGCTCCAGATAAGGTGCGTATTTGCGTAAATACCCAATTAAAATTACCAAAAACCCAATTGAAATCAGAAGTAGTGAGTATCAAAAAGCAATGAAAAATTTGTGGTATCTTTATCATGCTACAGAAAACAATAAACAGACCACAAATATAGCATATTTTCTTATTTTTCCATGAAAACACATCTTGGTATTTCATTAGAATTGTCTCCAAGGAGACAATTCTAATGAAATACCAAGATGCGTTTTCATTTAGAAGCAAACTATTCAATAAATGCGGTCTGCTGATGTGTAAAAAGTAATGTGACCAATTGCTTCAGAAATGATGGAGTGACAAACAATACTCAATTACTAATTCCTTATCTGGAGCCCTGCTATTTGTTGTGGGGAAATCATATATTTATATGTCTTTCCAGGATAAATTGTGTCTGATTATTTAAGGTTATTATGTAGTTACACGGAGGTGGCCATGCATAGAGAATAAATGCTACATGTTTCCAAGACCTGTACTAATGTAGCCATATTCTAGTGTAGTCATGTACTAGTGTAGCCATGTGCCAATGTAGTCATGTACTAGTTTAGCCATGTGCCAATGTAGTCATGTACTAGTTTAGCCATGTGCCAATGAGTCATGTACTATGTAGCCATGTGCCAATGTAGTCATGTACTAGTGTAGCCATGTGCCAATGTAGTCATGTACTAGTGTAGCCATGTGCCAATGTAGTCATGTACTAGTGTAGCCATGTGCCAATGTAGCTATGTACCAAATGTAGCCATGTACTAGTGTAGCCATTTACTGGTGTATCCATATGCCAATGTAGCCATGTATTGGTGTAGCCATGTACTAGTTTAGCCATGTACTAGTGTAGCCATGTAATGGTGTATCAATGTGCCAATGTAGCCATGTACTGGTGTAGCCATGTACTAGTTTAGCCATGTACTAGTGTAGCCATGTAATGGTGTATCAATGTGCCAATGTAGCCATGTACTGGTGTAGCCATGTACTAGTGTAGCCATGTGTCAATGTAGCCATGTACTGGTGTATCCATGTGCCAATGTAGACATGTACTGGTGTATCCATGTACTAGTGTAGCAATGTACTAATGTAGCCATATGCCAATGTAGCCATGTGTGAATGTAGCCATGTACTGGTGTAGTCAATTGTATGTTCACAGAGGCCCAGTGCTGGGAAGGAGAGAGCTAAAAGCAGTGCCTCGGATGCTCGGCCAATATCAGGTAACATTTGTCTTCATATTAACATCATCGTACCAATTAACTACAAATTTTCCAATTAATAATTGTGTAGATTTAATAATAAATTGGTACTTCCTGTTAAATTAAATTCTAGTTAAATTCTAGTTTTCAGATACCCAGAATTTCTTATTTGTAAGATTTCTCAGAAAATGTTGTTCATATTTTAATATGCAGCGTGAAGTCGCGATGACAGATTGTTATATTCTAAGATGACCCACAATGTTCAAAGGGTCATTACTTTAGATTGTTTTATGATTGGTTTTAATATTTTGTGTGGTATGATTACAGCAGCGAGCAGCGTGGTGTCGGCCAGAGAGAGCAGCCAGGACATGGCCGAGAAACCACAGTCACACGATAATGTAAGTTTACATGTACAATGGGGTCGGCTAATTCTGCACACCTAAATCTAAAGCAAATTTAAATGATAATACTATGCCCAAATTCTCTGAATACTCAAGGCAGCTCAAAGCATTCTGTGCAGGTAAAATGTCATAACTTTCTTACATCAGTAAATGACGTAAATTGTGTGATGTATGACATCACCTGCGTGTTTGCAACGTCACATTTTTTGTCGAGCCCACTTGCGGAAAGCGAGACATAGTGATCACAATGACGTCCGGGTGTCCGTCTTACCGTCCGTCCGGGCACACATTAGGGTACTTATGTGGCTAGCCCCACAGGGTTATGGACTTGGTAAAGGATAGGGTTGGTTACAATTAGCCACCTAAAAAATCCTTTTATGTGGCTAAAAATCGTTTTATGTGGCTAATATTTAACATGTGATAAGCCACATAAGTATAGTACTGTAAGAACGTCCGTCCGTCCGTCCGTCCGTCCGAGCAACCAAGGGTGTAGAAGGGGCCATGGGGTGGAGCCTAACACAAAATAATCCTTTGATTTATTCCGTATGGCCCCTTATTCTATTCATTACAAGGGGCCATCTCTTTGATCTAGAACAATGGAAATGGCCCCTTCTTCACTATTGGTGGGCCGTCCGTCCGTTCGAAATCTGCATTAAAGTTTTTAAATACCTTATATCTCTGCAGTCCTAAGTCACATTGACTTCAAACTTCATATGCTTATTAGGCATCATCGATATATTCATGCTGTATCCCACTCATGCGGCCCCTGTGCCCCAAGGTCAAATGACCGTAAGTCGGAAATGCTTGAAACTTTGTATGCTTATTGGTCATCATCCATGTATTCATTCTGTGTCCCACTCATGCAGCCCCTGTGCCCCAAGGTCAAGGTCAAATGACTTAGAAGTTTGTCTTATTATAAAAGCTGCTTTAAAGTTTTTACATACCTTATATCTCCACAATTGTTACTCCAGTTTACTTCCAACATCCAATACTTCTTATTCATCATCCATATTTTCATTCCATAGCCTGCCATGTGGTCGATATGCCCAAGGTCAAGGTCAAATGACTTTGAAATTTGTGTTAAAGTTTTCACATACCTTATATCTCCACAACACTTACTCAGATTTACTTCAAACTTCAAATAATTCTTTATTATCATCCATATTTTCATTCTATAGCCCACCCATGCAGCCCACATGCCCAAGATCAAGGTCAAATGACTTTAAAATTTGTATTAAAGCTTTTACATACCTTATATCTCCACAACCCTTAATTCAAACTTCAAATAAATACACTCTCGAGACCATGAAATGCCTCGGCGGGCTCGACATGCGGGCCGCGGCCATCCGATTTCTTCCAAATTCAGTGTCCACCCTGGATAATATCTAATACCCGATCTTGTACACTGTAGACTCCGTCGCCACATGCCAGCTCTAGTCAGCGTGTCGGTGGGACACCAGTAGCAGAAGTGAAGCATGAACCACCGACCCCTGTCTCTAAAACATTACCTAAGGATGCTCAACTAACGTTCAGTAAACTGGAGAAGATTCCCAGTGTTGGGAAAATTCCTCCATCGTCATTGCCTATCAGTACTGTATCAATTCAAAACCATCGAGTCGACGACACAAACGACAGTAACGAAAGTGATTCAAATCCTGCTGTGAGAATGAAGAACATTACAGATCCCGTAGTTCCAAGCATTAGCAATTCGTTAAAAGTTGAACGTTCCAAGACAATGGCCAGCATTAAGGAGCCGAAACGGAATAAATACTCGGGTAGTAAACAAAGTAATGATACGTTACTCAGTGAACGAAATGACACGTGGCGCCGAAGTGCAGCAAAACAGAAAGGTGCTCTCGCGGATAAAAGTAGTCATTTAAACAAGTTAAAACCAGGTGATTCCGACACGAAACACGACCTGCTTATCAGTTCTCCTGACAAGGTGAACGTGAGGCGGTTGTCGGGCGGGAATGTGCCAGTGTCCGGGGACAAGCCTCACAGGTCGTCACTAGATCACGGGGATCGGCTACGAGTGATGCCGAAGCCGTCACCGCCCAGCCTGATGTACCTAGAGGGCAGGGAAGGTGAGATTATTATAGGAATGAATGGCCTTTTTGTGGAATTTATCGGGGTATAAACTTGGAAAAGTCGCGGGAATACTGGACGAAGCGATAAAAAATTACAATTTTCGAAAAAAAAAAAAAAATTTAAAATGTAATTTTTTAATGCCTCGTCCAGTATTCCCGCGACTTTTCCAAGTTTATATCCCCGAGAAATTCCACAAAAAGGCCATTCATTCCTTATAATTCCAGCATTTGAAATAAATTCATCAAGAAAATGTGTTTATTTTCCGTTTTCTTAAGAATTATTTTCACTGCACCTGACGGTTACGGAAAGTAGTTCGGCATGGAGTTTACTGGGATATAAATTTTGGACGGAGACTTGCAACGGACCAATCAAATGTTAGGGAATTGTGTAAATATTTTTGTGCTGGAATTATTGTATTGTACGAATAAACAACATATTGTAGGAATAAACGGACAAGGATAAGTTATTATGCCCAACAAATTTCTAGTTCGAGTCTACATGTAAATTTTTGGGTATAAACTTGTAAAATTCAAACTATATTAGTTGAAGGCCAGGCCAAAAGGCCTTCAGCCGGTATTTTTGGACTTTTACCAGTTTTTTCTTTCCGATAAATGTGTTGTTTATCCATAAATTTACAACTCACTTTGCATGTATTTTAACTCTTTCACCCCTAAGTAACTGAAATGGATATTGATATGTTAATTTTGCAACCAATCCAACAGTCACAACATGATTTTCAGATATGAAAATGGGGAATTCTGTTCGCAAAAATATTAAAATTACTTGCAAAAGCAAAACGTGCAGATCCATATGAGACGGGTCGTCACGAGCCGGCTCGTCTGTATCTACACTTTTTGCCACTACCACTACAGGCCTGTGTGTTGAAAGGGTTAATTACCGCATTTCATAATAAATTTCAATCAAAGAAACACAAATACTCAATAGTAAAAACATGGGGTAATGTTTCTAAAATACCCAGTTAAAAATTGGAATACCGAATTGATTTCAAAGCGGTAGCCATTGTCCGATTCTTTATCCGCAGGTCACACAGGGTCAGTGCATGATCAACCCAGAAACAGTCGGTCCATCGCCAGTCCTCGGTCGTTACGCGAAGTTGGTTTCCATACCGACTCGCATGAATCTGATTGGCTGACACAAGTGAAACGGTGAGTATCGTAGCAGTACTGAAGGTTGTAATTATAGTTCTGAGTGTTCAGTGCTTCTTGATACAAATACATTCCCATGGATTTTGATATGTTAATTTTGCAACCAATCCAACCGTCACAAAATGATTTTCAGACTAGTCAGTCCGTGAAGAGGGGGTGTTTTTGTTCTAAAAAATATGAAAATTACTTGCAAAAAGTGCAGATCCTGACGTCATAAAATCTAAATGATCTGTTGGATGTGGTAGATAAAGGCCTCATTGTTTTAATGTAGGCTAGCCTCGTTGAAAGACATACATAGTAACTATTTTGCAATACTTGACTATGTTATCGAACGAGCGTAGGGGGTCCGGGGGCATTCTCCCCGAAAAAAAATTGAAATCTACTTCGCATTTCCTGCGTTCTGGAGCATTTTGGAGTAGAAACGTGCCTTGTAACTTGTAAAAAATCTTTACTCAGCGAATTTTAGGGGGGGGCGCGCGCCGGGTCCGCCCCCCCCCCCCCCTCTGAATCCACCCCCCCCCCCCCCCTGAATCCGCCCATGGTAAAATACAAATAAAGCCTACTCTGTATATGTAGGAATTATATTGCTATCAATTCGAGTCTGACCATTCAGAAACCATGTACGTAGATATTTTAAGTAATATATACCGTTTATTATACCCCCCGCAACGAGTCAGGTTGTCCGTCCGTCCGTCCGTCCGTCCGGGCACACATTAGGGTACTTATGTGGCTAGCCCCACAGGATTATGGACTTGGTAAAGGATAGGGTTGGTTACAATTAGCCACCTAAAAAATCCTTTTATGTGGCTAAAAATCATTTTATGTGGCTAATATTTAACATGTGATAAGCCACATAAGTATAGTACTGTAAGAACGTCCGTCCGTCCGTCCATCCGTTCCGTCCGTCCGTCCGTACTTACGAGAGCTACATTGTGAGGTTGCTGTGTTGTGCTGAAACCCACCCACCGCCCTATTTAAGACACTTGGATAAGTGTTTTTCAAATATAATTAACTAATGGCTAGCTCATTTGCATATTATGCGATTTATTCCGTAAGAGAATCGTTAAGGAAGAAAATAACGGAATAAGTTGCTACATTGTGAGGTTAACCCCACAGTGTAAACATCAAAGGAAATAACCTCACAATGTAGCTCTCGTAAGAACGTCCGTCTGTCCATCCGTCCGTCCGTGTGTGTGCGCTGACGGTACTATACTTATGTGGCTTAGCCCCACAGGGTTATGGACTTAGTAAAGGATAGGGTTGGTTACAATTAGCCACCTAAAAATCCTTTTATGTGGCTAAACATCCTTTTATGTGGCTAATATTTAACATGTGATAAGCCACATAAGTATAGTACCGTAAGAACGTCCGTCCGTCCGTAAACTTAACATCAGAGAAATATTGTTATAACTTCTATTTCCTTCATCTAAAATGCTTAATATTTCACACATGCATTCCTCTAAGGCTCTACTGTCATACTGTGCCAAATCCACGACCGTCCAACCCCAGCTGATCCCAAGGTCAAGGTCAAATACTTAGTCTCATTACAAAACTTAACATCAGAGAAATATCTTATAACTTCTATTTCTTTCATCGAAAATTCTTAATATTTCATGCATGCATTCCTCTAAGGCTCTACTATCATGCTATGACAAATTCCTGCTGATCTCGAGGTCAAGCTCACATACTTAGTCTCTTTACAAAACTTAACATCAGAGAAATCGGTTATAACTTCTATTTCCTTGCTCGGATCTGCTTCACATTTCACACACGCATTGCTCCAATGGACCTCTACCATCCTGTGACAAATTCACATTCATGCCGCTCCCGCTAAGCCCAGAGTCAAGGTCACAAGCCCACACACTTGGAAATTTTTACATATTTAGGGGTACCTGGGCCCACGTGGGGGGTATTCCGTAAGCCTCGCTTTCTGACCAATCTAGTTTAACGAGGGAAGCTGATTATCGTGAAATAATGCACAAATGATTGAGTCCTTACGCGAAACAAACAAGTGTGCGTAGCGAACCGAGTTTGTTTAGCGGTAGGACCCAATCACGGGGCATTATTTCAAGATAATCAGCTCGTCTGGTTAATTAAACTTTTTCTTACATTTCACACACGATACTTTATAAAAACAAAGCGGATCAAGTGTAAAATATGGCCAAGAGGTTTGCGAATTAATTTCTGGAGGCGGGTTTTAGTGAAGGCGACTATCTCGCGATTCAGGGTGTGTGTTTGAGAACAGCATTTGATTGGCCGAAGGAAACACGTCATTGTGACGTTACTGACGTCATTTCTCCATATATGGTAAGCACGAGAGTGGTGTAAACTACTGCTGCCGAGTGGTCTAATACACTGTTATATTTCTGTAAACTATTGACTGAAATGTAAGAAAAAATACTATTGTTTGCTGTGTGCACACTTTGTCATTCTGCACTTGAGATGAAGATTCCAGTATAAAATAATTCACGATGTGTCACTATATATTGCCGCTTTGTCACCTCTACTCACCCTCACCGTGTATTTAACGTGAAATGTGTGTGATACATCTAATGTGTAAACCTTTCTATTCTGGAGATGGACAGTTTTTGGTTACGAACAAATCACATTATTTTTTTATTCCTCCTATATATGTTGTCGCCACCAAATTCATTATAGGAATGAATGGCCTTTTTGTGCAATTTATCGGGGTATAAACTTGGAAAAGTCGCGGGAATACTGGACGAAGGCCGGAAGGCCGGAAGGCCTCGTCCAGTATTCCCGCGACTTTTCCAAGTTTATATCCACGATAAATTCCACAAAAAGGCCATTCATTCCTTATAATTCCAGCATTTGAAATAAATTCATCAAGAAAATGTGTTTATTTTCCATTTTTAGCCAGGTTTTTTGAAAAAAAATCCAGGCTATTGGATTGGCGAAAGCCGCGGGCGGGCGGGCGGGCGCGGGCGGGCGGCGGCGGGCGGCGTCCACAATCAATGTTAAGTTTTCGGTTTTGAGTCCATTTCTTTGTTACTGTACCACCTAGGACCACCAAACTTTCACAGCTTCATAATCAAGGGGTGCCCACCACATATCACTATCCAACATGTTACTTTTTTTTTAACTTCACCCATTTTTTATTTTTTCCGCGTAGTCGACTTAGCCATTTTCAATGTTAAGTTTTCGCGTTTACAATGTTAAGTTTTCGTGTTTAAGTCCATTTCTTTGGTACTGTACCACCTAGGACCACCAAACTTTCACAGCTTCATAACCAAGGGGTGCCTACCACATACAACTATCCAACATGTGACCATTTTTTTACCTTCACCTATTATTTCTACATAATTGACTTAGCCATTTTCAACGTTAACTTTTTAATGTACGTCTGGTTAAATTTTTTGTTTTTTTGGTTAAAAACTTTTCGTTATACATATCTCTGCAACTGCTTCACCCATTACCTTGAAACTTCACATGGTGTTTATCATCATCCATATTTTCATTCTAACCCCCAACCGTGCGGCCCCTGTGCCCAATGTCAAGGTCAAATTACTTTGAATTTTTTTGTTAAAGTTTTTTCGTGTACTATATCTCTGCAACTGCTTCACCCAATACCTTGATACTTCACATGGGTGTTTATCATCATTTTCGCACCTGCTTGCGGAAAGCGCGATCCTGTGCCCAATGTCAAGGTCAAATTACTTTGAATTTATTTGTTAAAGTTTTTTCGTGTACTATATCTCTGCAACTGCTTCACCGAATACCTTGATACTTCACATGGGTGTTTATCATCATTGTCGCACCTGCTTGCGGAAAGCGCGATATCGTCGGCATTTTGGCATACGTCCGTCCGTTCGTCCGTGCGTCCGATTAAAGTTTTTTCGTTAAAGTTTTTCCATCTACTATATCTATTTTTTTAGTGTCCATGCCTCGGCCCAAGGCGCGACATGCAGGCCACGGCCATCTAGTCTACAAAAAGTGGGTATAATTATGTTATCCAAGTGTCCATGCTTGGAAAAAATATGGCCTTCATGGCTTTGCCTCGTTTCTTGTCTTAAGAATTATTTTAACTGCGCCTCATGGTTATGGAAAGTAGTTCGGCATGGGAGTTTACTGGGATATAAATTTTGGACAGAGACTTGCTACGGGCCAATCAAATGTTAGTGAATTGTGTAAATATTTTTGTGCTTGAATTATTTGATGGCGACAACATGTATAGGAGGAATACACAATGGTTCAAATGAGTGATGCCTATATAGTTTCATTGAGTAACACTCGTGATGCATCTGTCATGTTTCACCCTTTTAATGTGTATCATAAATATGAGTGATGATTTAATATGATATTTATTAATCAAGTTTACTGATTATACCCCGGCATACGAAGTATGTCGAGGGGGTATATAGTTTTCGTAATTCCGTCCGTCCGTTTGTCCGTCCGTCCGTCCATCCGCGTTTAAGTTTTTGGGTACCCATTATCTCTGCAACTATCAGTCGGATTGACTTCAAACTTCACATACTTCCTTATCATCATCCATATTTTCATTCCATACCACACTCATGCGGCCTTCATGTCCATGGTCAAGGTCAAATTACTGAGAAATTTGTGTCCGTAAGATTTGCGTTAACGTTTTTGGGTACCCATTATCTCTGCAACGGTAAGTCGGATTGACTTTAAATTTCATATATTTCCTTATCATCATCCATATTTTCTTTCCATATCACACCCTGTGGCCTTCATATCCAAGGTCAAGGTCAAATTATTTAGAAATTTGCGTTTAAGTTTTTTAAATATTTGGCGTTAAAGTTTTTAATTGTCTGTCCAGGTGGCGGCTGCCGGTATACGTAAACCCTGCTCACTTTCTCTAGTTTCATAAGAAACAGAGCTCTGTCACAAACTCAATAAGACCATTTTTTGCAGCATATGTGAGTCTCATAATCAATTTTATCAGGCTTGGCTCGGAAACGGTAGGTATTCCTTGCCGAACCTCAGAACTCCTACCCGTTTCCTCGCCTTGCCCGATAAACTTAATATGACCCATATTGTAATAACTAATGAGATGAGCTTGCTGTTGTTTTGCAGCATGTGTGAGTCTCATAATCCAATTTATCAGGCTTGGCTCGGAAACGGTAGGAATTCCTCGGCAAGCCTCGGAATTCCTACCCGTTTCCTAGGCTTGCCTGATAAACTTAATATGACCCATATTGTAATAACTCATCACACAAGCTTTTTGTTGTTTTGCAGCCTGTCTGAGCGTTTCCAGTGTATCAGTCTCGGCTCGGAAATGGTAGGAATTCCGACTCACCAAGGAATTCATACCCGTTTCCTAGTCTTTCCTGGAAAGCTTAATTCAGTGGAACCTCACTAAACCGGACACCCTGGTCCCAGGGTGTCCGGTTTAGAGATGTTCCGCTGTAAATCAGACATATGACTATGCCAATGTATGCGGCTGTGCTTTGCGTACTTGAACAGGCATTATCATCATAACTATACACCAATGAAACCCATCAAATTAACGATACACAGACTGCCTGTGTGTCCGGTTTAGAGAGGTTCTACTGTATGACCCATATTGTAATAACTAATGACATGAGGTTGCCGTTGTTTTGCAGAGTGTCTGAGTCTTTCCTGAAGGGTGTGCACCCCACTAACCACTCCTCCCCTCCTCACCCTGACAGCTCCTACTTTATAGACCCCCCAGCACTGCAGCGGACTAACACCTATATCAACTCACACAGGTAACACCTATATCAACTCACACAGGTAACGTATAACAGGCACAGAAACACTATCAATTTCACTATTATCGTCGTAATTTATTCCAGATTTTATTTATTTTTATCTTTATTTTTGGAAGTTTGACAATATAGCTATGATATCCCAAATTTGTGTCTGTCTGTATGTGATAGGAGGCTTTTAATATCGGGGTATGTTACTAGGCACAGAAACGTGATTTAATTGTACAAGTTATTATTGTCTTAACCCGTTCAACACTGGATATCCTACCTTGGTTTTTCCATACACATTTTTGGACTATTCCATTAATGAGGTGAATAATACTGACAAATACTGCAGATCCGGATGAGACGGCTCGTTACGAGCCGGCTCATCTGGATCTACAGTGTTTGCAAATCTTGGCGTTATGGTCTGTCGCAAATTTTTTTTAGTGGTGAATAATAGTGACAAATACTGCAGATCATTACGAGCCGGTTCATCTGGATCTACAGTGTTTGAACATGTTGGCTTTCTGGCCTCTAGGGTTGAAAGGGTTAATTTTTTCCAGATTTCATTTGTTTTCGTCTTTCGTTATTTTTTTAGAAGTTTCACAATATAGCTATGATTTCCCTTGTGTGTCTGTTTGCATGATGTAGGATTACACTATATTTTTGCAGAACGTATTGGGGTATGTTTGTACATATAGGTTATTTCATCGCAATATTGTGTTTTTTTAAGTTGAAATTTCAAATTGATATAAAATTTCCGAATTGCTCTTCTGTATCTTTGGACTTTAAAAAGTGCATATCCCTGTTAGATAAATTATCCAAACAATGTTGTCTATTTGGTATAATTCCAACCCATTCTATTTCAAATTGATTTTAAATCCTATTGTTTCATATTGTTTCTTGATTGCAAAAAAAGGTTACCAGTACACCAATATTTTGTTCATGTACATTCTTTTTATGACGTTTCGTATCAATATAAAGCCATAGCAACTTCTTCCTCTGTTAAGCGTCCTCGTGCGGGTAGGTTTTGAGAGTGGTTCTATGAAAAAGCAAACAAACTGTGTATGCTAGTTTACACTATTTACTGGGTAAGTAATATGAAAATTGATTTGGGACGTGCCGTTCATGAATTTACACTTAATAAGTTTAATAAGAGTGTTTTCTTATTATTTAACGGCAATTTAAATTTATGTTAAAAACTTCATCAACCCTTTGCACACTGCGATAATGTCAAACTAAATGTCGCTCTTGAATGTGAAAAACTTTAGGTACTCGTTCATTACAATGCCAATGTATTTGGATAAAAGTCCAAATATATATGGTTATTATACCCCCAGCATATGACGTATGTCCAGGGTTATATAGTTCTCGTCATTCCGTCCATCCGTCTGTCCGTCCGTAAGATTTGCGTTAAGGTTTTCGGGTACCCATTAATATCTCTGCAACCGTAAGTTAGATTGACTTGAAACTTCATATAATGTATTATCATCAGCCACCCATGTGGCTTTCATACCAAATGTCACGGCCAAATTACTTAGAAAATATTTGTTGGTCGGGCAAGGCGTTGGCCGGGGGTATCCGTGAGCCCCTGCTCACTTGCTCTAGTTATGGTGAGTAACAATAAACTTCTCTTCAAAACAGAAGCCCAGCCAGGTTGGCAGAAATGCCTGGAGTTAAATATAGCACTGACTGTGATAGATCCGATGACAGGAGGTATTATAATAGAACATGAAAGTCTCAGTTTCATCCTGTCTCTACCTCCTGTCTTAACCCATTTCAGTCTAAGGATGTGATAAAAAAAAATTGAAAAAGTTTCATTTTGTTTATTTCTCCATAAAAGTATATGTTGTTACCACTCATTTGAATTGTCAGTTTCATTTTGTTTATTTCTCCATAAAAGTATATGTTGTTACCACTCATTTGAATTGTCTCATCGAGACGATTCAAATGAGTGGGAACAACATATACTTTCGAGGTGAAATAAAGAAAGTAGGATTTTTTTTCTCGAAAGTTCCATATTACTATACATGTATTTGTATCCAGTCTTTAATGGGTTAAACAGAATTTCTTTCACTTCTGCATTGTAGTCTATTGTAGCAGCTGCGACCACCAGTGTTTCTTTTTGCCAGTGTTAGGGGCCGATATTTCCAAGAACATTTTGTCACGCCCGCTTTAGCAGCAGGTGCAAATATAGCTGCGCATTTTCCGTCGTCGTCCGCAACGTCATTATTTTTGTCCCGCGTCATCGTCCGTGTCCACAAACATAACATGAGGATAAATTTCATTATAACTTCTGTTTCCTTTCATGGAACATCTTGCTGCTTCTCATATGCATTCCTCTGATGGTCGTCTATCATGCTGTAAGAATCTATGAACCTCTAGGCCCTACTAGCTCTAAGGTCAGTGTCTTCATAGCATTTAACGTTGGGGTAAATTTTTTATTACTTTTTCCATTGACTCAACTTTTTCATATTTCACACATGTGCTGTGACAAATGCACGCTCCTTCATCCTCTGATAATCTCAAGGTCACAAAACTTTACATTTGTAAATTTCTGATCATTTTTGTTTCCTTTCATTAAACGTATTTGTGTTTAAAAAATGCACTTCTTTAGTCATTCTGCTTTAGCACATTCCCATGGTCATAGTACGACCAAATGCCTCAGCAGGCGTGACACAGCTTCCGTGGCAAAATTTTAGTTTTTCTAGTTCTCAAAAGTTAATTCCCAAAACTGAAAGAAAGAGAAAAAAACAGATTATTACCTTATACATGTACATAATTGTCCTTATAATTGCAATAAACTTGGAAAAGTCGTGGGAATACTGGACGAAGGCCGGAAGGCCTCGTCCAGTATTCCCGCGACTTTTCCAAGTTTTTAGTTATGGTTATTGAAAGGAAAAAGCAGTACATATTATTTTTAAAAAAACCACCTTTACATGTCACAATTGCAGTCATAATGATGAGTTTTCCCCACTTTAAATGACAGGCCTCATTCCCAAAATGGCAAAAAGGAAGGCTGAAGGCCGGCTGAGAATATTTTCAGTATCTTCGTCAAAGAACTTCTCTCCTACCTTGTAATTCTATAGAAAATAGTTTTAACAGCTTAATCTCTTCACCAGAATCATTTTACAATGTTTGCAATGTTCCTTTACTCATCATGGATGTGATCCATCAAGACAAACAAAAAATAGTATTCGGTTTTCAACCAGCATACATGTAGCTCCTGATCGTTTAGCACACTCGTGCAACCCACTATTGACCTGAAATCTCAGTTATATCTGCCAAATCTGTTTTCCATTTTCATTGGTGAACAATGTAGCCCCAGATCAGATGCGCAGTCTGATCTGGGGCTACACTGGTCACAAACTTATTAAACCCTGTTTTGTCATGGAAATTCGCTTATTATCCCATCTAAGTGTTCTCAGATACATTTTATTGTCTACCATAGATAGCACTATAGATAGCAGACCTTAGTGTAACTTAGTTTCTACGACATCTTTTTCTTCATCTATATTCTTACATTGACCGTAGTCAGTCTAATTTGTAGATTATATTCATTATTCAACAACATTATTTTGTATATTGGCGTTAGTCGGTCTACATCGTAGTTTTTATTCAACAAAATTATTTTGTATATTGACCTTTGTCAGTTGTTTAACTCGTAGTTATTATTCAAAAAATTATTTTTGCAAATATTTTATAGTCTTCAATTTCTAATAGCTATAACTCTACAGTTTGACAAGATATTAAAGGTACATGCCCACTCAATAGACACAAAATGTTCTATATAGGAATTAAATAAGTGTATAATTGTGTCACTATTCCACCAGTTCTAAAGATTACGAGTGGCCGCTATACAGATATAATCGTTGAGTAATATTTTTTTTTACTGATAGTGACGCGCGGTGGTATCAGACTATTTCATATGCAAATGAAGCATGATTTTTTTTTAAATATTTATTCTATTAAATTAAATGAGTCACTTAAAAAAAATAATATTTTCAACAGATTATAAAGTCTGATAATTGCACATCAAAAAATAAATACAGAGTATAAATAGTAATGTCCGTTAACATTTTAAGGAAACATGGTTATCGCCCCTGATATCAGTGTGGAAAGTTACGTCTGATATAAAATGTATAATAATGCCAATCAATATGTGGGGTAATGGTGAATGAATATATATTTTGCCAGAAAATGTCTCAGATGATGTCTCCGATATAAGGAACATTTTGTGCCTACTAAGTGGGCATGTACCTTTAGCCCTTACTACGCTGAATTAAATGTTGTCGTCTGCTGGAAATGTTTTATTTTCAATATTTCTCGACAATAACCTGGTTTTGACAGCACATGAGAATCATCTCCAGTGGAGACGATTCTCATGTGCTGTCAAAACCAGTTTTTTGTTAAGAATTAAAGCAAAAATGAAAAACAGCAGACGGCAATTTCCGTCAACAGCGTAGTAGGAAGGGTTAACATGTCACATATCAATATCTTCACAGACACACATGTACACATTTCCGCCTGAATAAACAGACCTCTGGTAGATGTTTTACAATAAACCGTGTTTCGGGTTTTTATGCCCCTATGCAATAGCAATATTTCTTTGCCCTTGAAGTTTCTGCAGTTCTTCATACTTGTATGCATCTGTCTGTACAATTTCTTTGAAAAAGGTGTTCTTCACCATGAGTTCAATACTATTTGATGGATTGCTTTAACCCTTAGAAAGTGGGAAGCAAAAATTGTTGTCTGTTTTGTTGCTTTATATTTTGGCTTCTTCATCAATAACAACATGATTTGACAGCTGTCAAATCATGTTTTTGATGAGGAAAATACAAAATATACCGCAGACGATAAAATTTGATTCAGCATTGTAAAGATGAATATACAGAAACTTGATACATGTGAACATATGCGACACACTCATGCCTCCTTTAACCCTTTCTATGCTGAATTAAATTCTGTCGTCTGCTGGAAATGTTTTATTTTCAATATTTCTCGACAAAAACCTGGTTTTGACAGCACATGAGAATCGTCTCCAGTGGAGACGATTCTCATGTGCTGTCGAAACCAGTTTTTTGTTGACAATTAAAGCAAAAATGAAAAACAGCAGACGGCAATTTCCGTCAGCATGACTGTTCACAAGGTTGCTGTATATCCTTTTTACATACAACTGTTTCAAAGTGTATCTATATCATAACTTCAATTTTTCATATTTCGACCTTCATACATGTGGACATATGCCACCATCAACATGACCTTGACCTTTTTTATCGTCCCAAGTTCCCTGAATCACATAGCCATTTTATGACAAGTTTATAATAAATTTTTAGTTAAAAAAAAGAAAGAAATTAAAACCAATACACCTGGCGACATACCAATGTTTTAGAAACATGTCAAGTTAAGGATTGAAGAGTTCCGGTTCTTTGTTTCCTAAAGTGAATCGCTGGAGGAGCCAAAGTGTGCATTCAGGCTGCAAAGCATCAAACGTAAATTCTATGATGACTCGAATCGTGGCGAAATTAATAAGGTCACGGACAAAAGTACCGATAGTATGAAATGCTTAACCAGGTATGTTTTTACTTAACCCTTTCAACACCACAGACCTCTATAGAGACAATGTTTGCAAACAGTGCAGATCCAGATGAGCCGGCTCGTAACGAGCCGTCTCATCAGGATCTCCACTGGTTGTTAATAATTTTAAACGTCGTACAGATTACCCTTTTAGAAGAATGGGATAATTTGAATGAACAAAATTAATGAAATAGCGTGAAACATTGGCATGGAACATCCTATTAAGTTACTTGATGTTGAAAGGGTTAACACTTGCATGCAGCATGAGGTTGACAGTTATTTCTTTTATGATCTTATATTATATTTCCAATTGCATATGGGTAGGTGCTTGACAAAAGAGGCCTTAGATGTTTTCAACCAGCTATTTATTTATTCAATGCCATGTGCTTGGCTGTACATGATGACACTGTTTTGGTGGGCAGTTATGTTTTATTCCATTGCAGTAGTAAGATTATTACTGATCCTACTACTTTTGGGAGGGGGCCCAAGTGATTCTGGTGTGGCGAGGACCTGGCATCAGATCAGGATTATTCTGATTTCAGGGCTGAATATATAGTTTTGTTATTGTAAATATTCAGTTCTGATTTTGGGATTACCACCCCTCCCCCCCCCATGTGTACATGTACTTGATCATGTACATGTATCTGAAAACTCGCGTTCAATTGGTCAAATTGCGTCACATGACGTTACCGAGTTTGCATTCTTTTCAATGAATTCTCTTTATATTTGATCATCAGCTAGCATAAAAACGTTACCTCATATATAGAATGCCAGTCTAGCGTCTTTTGATATCAAGTTTATCAGGTTTGGTTCGGAAATGGTAGAAAGTCCTAGGCGAGCCTCGGAATTCCTACGCGTTTCCTAGCTTTGCCTGATATGATAAGCTTCATATCAAAAGACACTACTGTCTGTTCCACGTTTTGCTGCCGATTTCCGTCAACAGCGTAGGAAGGGTTAAACAGGGATTCCGCTGGGGAAAATAAAAAAATTGCCACTTTTTGTTTCCAAAATTGTAATTTTTTATCGCCAATTGTTTATTTTTATCGCCAATTGCGAAAGTGGCGATCGCCAGCGGAATCCCTGGTTAAACACTACTCTTCCATGTCATGAGCATGAATTCACTAAGCTGCTTTCTAGGTTAAAACTATAAATATGTTATTATTCACATACAATCAAACCTGTGGATAAAGGTCAGCTATGGGAAGAGAAAAATAAGTCCTTTGTTCATAGGTGATCTTTGTTTGCAGGTTCATTTATGTAGTAATTGAATAATTGGGAACACAAAGGCGTGTCTGCTATAGACAGGTAATTGCTATTCGCAGGTAGCCTTTAGCACAGGTTGGACAGTATTTGATTTTCAAGGAACTAAATGCAGCGGTCGCTACCGATCCCTTGCATTTAATTCCTTAAAAATCTGATATGTGAACAATAACTTATACTAACCCTCGCTATGCGGGAGACGAAAATTGTCGTCTGCTGTTTTTCATTTTTGCCTTAGTTCTTAACCAAAAACATGTTTTGACAGCACATGAGAATCGTCTCCACTGGAGACGATTCTCATGTGCTGTCAAAACCAGGTTTTTGTCGAGAAATATTGAAAATAAAAAATTTCCAGCAGACGACAAAATTTAATTCAGCGTAGTAAGGGCTAAGCTGCTGCATGAGAATGTATCCCCGGTCTCGGTGTTTTCTAGGACCAGGCTGATTCAGCCCTTTGTCACGAAGGTGTCGGTCGACAAAGGAACAAGGCTGGTACCAACGTGTTTATGTTAATATATGCTAGGCTGGTGCTGTTAACTCTTTGCATGCTGGGAAATTTGTGGGCTATAAATAGTTCAAAAATAGCGGATGACAATTAATTATATTTTCTTTTATTTCTCCTTATAAATGTCATGAATATGTCTTGACATATTTAGAGAGAGAAATAAAACATATACTTCTAATTCTTTTGGCGGATATTTTCGCTGCTAGCATGCAAAGAGTTAATATAGCCTATATAGTCTGTTTCACCAAACCTGGCAAGTTTTTTTTTACACATACATGTATATAAACATTGCACAACTATCTATTTTATTTTCAAGAATATTATCTTTAAATCATTTCATGAAATTGGTCAAATATTGACTTTATTGCAAATCTGTGAATTTTACATATTATCCCTTTCAACACCACTGGCCTGTATAGTGGTATTGGCAAAAAGTGTAGATCCAGATGAACCGGCTCGAGACGAGCCGTCTCATCAGGATCTGCATTTTTTGAAAGTAATTTTCATATTTTTAAAAACAAAAACCCCCTTTTCATAAATGGACTAGTCTGAAAATAATTTTGTGATCATTGGATTTTTTGGAAAATTAACATATCAAAATCCATTCAAGCTACTTAGGGTTGAAAGGGTTAAAAGGCGCTGGAGTGGGAATGAATGTAGAAAAAAAAAAAAAATTTAGTCTGGCTAGATAGTTCGGATAAGATCTAAATAAGGCAATTTTGTTAAAAAGTAATAAATTAATGAAAACAATATTTTTAAACGACCATACGAAATTAGCAGGTTTGTGTGAAACAGATGGTTGGGCTGCGTTCGTGCTAATTTCGCTTAGCACGGATGCGTCGGGTTCTAACATGCATAGGTGATTTACTGTATATGGCGATACATGCACAAATTCTGACCCAATAATATTGTGCCACTTCAGGAAGACAATATTATTCCACTCAAGAACAAATGTATGTTTCCCGTGTGTAATAAATAACCTTTTATTGCATGCCTCAATAAAAATATCACTTTTCATGTGACAAAACAAATTTGACAGAAATAGTAATTATAAATTAATTATGCAATATATTCAAACATAAGCGATTTAGATGTAAATTGATGTTGAGGCATGGGAATTATGTTCCCAATACGACAAACATAAAATAAAGCGAAATAATTTGCTAGGCGGGTCCGGGGGCATGCCCACCCTGAAAATTTTGAAATCAAAGTGGTCTGAAACGCCATTTCCTGCATTCTCAGCAAAGTCTGAGCACATACTATGACTCCCATTTTTCCTATATTGGAATAAAAAAAAAAAAAAAAAAAAAAAAAATCGTGAAAAAAGGGACGAGGCCATGGCCTCGTCTGGCCTCAACGTGGCTACGGCACTGAAATGAGGCATGAAATATATGTACATAAATGTCCTGTTCTTGTTTTATAATCCTGTCCATGTACATGTAACTCATTCTTGTCATAACCTGAAGATGATAATTTAATGAATATCATTATTGTATTTAATGAATGTCATACTTGTATTTTAATGAATGTCATTATTGTATTTAATGAACGTCATACTTGTATTTTAATGAATGTTGTACTTATATTTAACTCTTTGCATGCTGGGAAATTTGTGGGCTATAAATAGTTCAAAAACAGCAGACGACAATGCATTATATTTTTTATTTCTCCGTTTAAATGTCATGAATATGTCTATGAATTTCATTAGAATTGTGTCCAGAGGACACAATTCTAATGAAATTCTAAGACTTATTTACAGAAAGACATAAGAAATATACTCTTAATTTGTTGCCCCCCGGACCACCCTCGCATACTCGTTCCACTCTGTGGAGCTCAACACGCCGTTCCGTAATTCTGCATGGGCTTTAACATTTATGTCAGCTTTCCTTATCAATTATAGAAAATATGGCTGATATTCGACATCGATAACAAAATTTCCATGTGGTAAGGGAGATAATGGCCGTTGTTTACATAATATGCCATGTATACTTATTCAGCTGGACAAAGTCGGTCAGATTTGCTCCTGGGGTTCTCTTACCACTGTAAGTCCATTGAAAATTAATTGGTAGATTCTTGTCCAAATTTTGGAATAAAATATGGCGGGTGGGAGGTTTTATTTTATTGCAATGGTGTATATAACACTTTAGTAAAAAAACAACAATTATTTCTTTATATTTTGAAAAGAAGTTAATAAATAAAATATTAATTTGACAATTTATTTTAGGGGAATGTGAGCATGTGAATCTGCAGATAAATTTACTCTGGCCTCGTAGCGTGTTTATTTCTTGTTCTCTAACACATTACACTGTATTAATTGAGGCACCAATTTTACTGCTTGTGATTGTTAAACAATAACATATTATAATAAATTTTCAGTGACTTACATGTGAATTTTCTAGTTGTCATAATTTTTTACTGTCACTTGCATGTTTGAACAATTGTTTATAGTGTAATTTTGACTAGCATGTGAATTTATTAGTTGTCGTTAATTGTTATTGCCACTGTTACATGTTTAACCCATTTCAGTCTGAGGATACGATAATTGTTGAAAAAATCTCATTATTTTCTTCATTCATCGATAAAGGTATATGTTGTTACCACTCATTTGAACCGTCTCGTTGAGACGGTTCAAATGAGTGGTAACAACATATACTTTCGAGAGGATATAAAGAAAATAGGGATATTTTTCTCTCAAAAGGTTCATACTACTAAAAGCGTATCCCGTCTGTAATGAGTTAACCATGCATGTGTTTGTATGTAGCTTGTTGGCAACTAATATGAAATTTCAGTGCAGTTTTATTAACTCTTTGCATGCTAGCGGCAAAAATATCCGCCAAACAAATTAGGACTATATGTTTTATTTCTCTCTGTAAATATGTCTTGGAATTTCATTAGAATTGAGTCCTCAGGACTCAATTCTAATGAAATTCAAAGACGTATTCATGATATTTACAAGGAGAAATAAAAGAAAATATGATGAATTTTGTGTCCACTAGTTTTGAACTATTTATAGCCCACAAGTTTCCCAGCATGGAAAGAGTTAAAAAGACAAAAATAGAATGCACCAATACCCTGATAATTTCCACTGTCCATCAGATTAGCAAATTGATTCAAATTCCATTTGACATTTTCTTCCACTATAATGGCCTATTTTTTGTTTTTCTTTGTTATATTTTCAAATACATGTATATAGAATATGCTAAAGCTATCTGCAAAAAAATTTTGTTTTGTGTTTAAATGTTCATTTTGCCTTGATACCAGATATATGACATTGACCTTGATGATGTAGCTGTTGATTGTAACCATCATTTTTGTCGCGCCCGCTTGCAGACAGCGCGATATAGTCGGCACATTGGCGTATGTACGTACATGCGTCCAAGTTTTTGGTCAAAGTTTTTTGGTATACTGTCAAAGCCTAGACGGGCGCGACATGCGGTCGCGGCCATCTACTGTCTGTTTCACGAAAGCTACCCAAATTTTACGGCTATATAAACAATTCAAAAACAAGATTTGTTTCGATAATATTAAATTAAAGGAAAAATTAAGAATGAGCCTTTTTATTTCATGAAATTTGGTCAAATATGGATTTTATTGCGAAAAAACAATTACCCCATGTTAAATCTCCATAGACATCTTCACAGTGGGGATTTAACATGGGGAAATTTTTTGAATTTCAGAAATACTGGACCGATTTTCAAAATTTATTTTCTTAGATCATTTCCAAGTTTTGGTTTTAGATTTACATCATTTCCAAGCCAGGTTTTGGAGTCAATTTCCAATTTTTCGTTTTCGTACTCCTCCCATACTTCTCTACCTCCTTTCCTTCCCCCAATGTTAAATTCCCATAGACAAAGAAATTTTTCGTAATAAAATCAATATTTGAAAAATTTTCACGAAATAAAAAGAAGGCTCATTCTTAAATTTTTCGTTAATTTAATATTAGCGAAAAAAAATTGTTTTTTAATTGTTTATATAGCCGTAAAATTTGGGTAGCTTTCGTGAAACAGACAGTAGTTGTGTAGTTGTTTTTGTTGGCTATGCTAGTCTTCCTTCAAGCTAACATTGCATACATTTTTAACGTTTTCAATTAAAGTTTTACTGACCTTATTTAGTTACAATCTTAACTGTTTATCTAATAATTAATCTTAACTAATATGTTTGGAACAGATATAAATGTATTGAGGTCAAAACGGAATACTTATCAGCTATATAGTATCATTCAACATATTAATTGTTTTGTTGCAAAGATTATAAATGTAACAAAAGTTTAAAAAAAATATAAAAATCTTGATTTTGTTTTGTAATTCTTCTCAAAAGCGTACTTTGAATTGTATGTATACATTATCTAATACTTAAAAAAGTCATATTGATTCATAATGTTTGTAGTTTTTTACCATTAGCGTATTTCATGTAGGATTCAGACTCAAGGGTATGAAAACTTACCAACAATTAGTTTCTAATTTGTATTATTGCGGAAAGATTATTATTACCAACAATTGTTTCTCTTTCTTTTTAGTCAGGTTTTTTGAAAAAAAATCCAGGCTATTGGATTGGCGAAAGCCGGGCGGGCGGGCGGGCGGCGTCCACAATCAATGTTAAGTTTTCGTGTTTGAGTCCATTTCTTTGTTACTGTACCACCTAGGACCACCAAACTTTCACAGCTTCATAACCAAGGGGTGCCTACCACAGTCATAAAACTATCCAACATGTGACCATTTTTTTACCTTCACCTATTATTTCTACGTAATTGACTTAGCCATTTTCAACGTTAACTTTTTAACGTACGTCTGGTTAAACTTTTTTGGTTAAAAGTTTTTTGTTATACTATATCTCTGCAACTGCTTCGTCCATTACCTTGAAACTTCACATGGCTGTTTATCATCATCCATATTTTCATTCTACCCCCCAACCGTGCGGCCCCTGTGCCCAATTTCAAGGTCAAATTACTTTGAATTTTTTGTTAAAGTTTTTTTGTGTACTACATCTCTGCAACTGCTTCACCCATTACCTTGATACTTCACATGGGTGTTTATCATCATTGTCGCACCCGCTTGCAGAAAGCGCGATATCGTCGGCATTTTGGCATACGTCCGTCCGTACGTCCGTGTGTCCGGTTAAATTTTTTTCGTTAAAGTTTTTCCATCTACTATATCTATTTTTTTAGTGTCCATGCCTCACCCGAAGGCGCGACATGCAGGCCACGGCCATCTAGTCTACAAAAAGTGGGTATAATTATGTTATCCAAGTGTCTATGCTTGGAAAAAACCTGGCCTTCGTGGCTTTGCCTCGTTTCTTGTTTATTTATTTCTCAATGAATATATTGTGAACATTTGGGGAGTGTGCAACAAACCACCATACAAAGAGGCGCATTATGTGTGACCGAGAAAAAAAAAAAAATTCTCGGCCACACATGCATGCGCCTCTTTGTATGCTGATGCTTTGCACATTGAATTGTTCCATGTCCCAATGTCGAAGGTCTAGGTCACAGGATTTGCGTTCAAGTTTCCCGTTCAGTAGAGAATGCTGTGGTCTGAAAGACTAATCTCGTTTGATTATTTTGCTGAAAACTATTTTTTTATCTAACTTTGTTCTTTAGGTCATTCTGAGCCAAAAAAAAACAAAAAAATTGGTGCCATTTTTTTTGCAGCACAATCTTTCATATTTGGCAGCCATCTTGAATGTAGGTATATTTCCCATACACTGAGTGGTAAATACGGGATCGAACCCGTTGGCCCGGCCTTAAATGACCTTAGCTGTTAATCAATTAATAAAACATCAATAAACAAACAACATATACATTTAGTGAGAAACTAGAAGCAAAATATCAGCGGTCATGGTCATTCATTACCGTGCTCCATACTTCCAGGCCAGGTCGAAGAGCTCTAGAAAAAGTTCCAAAATCCGCAACCCTCGGAAAAGTGGCCATGCCTCTAAAGATAGGACAGTCCATAAACTTCGAGGCCGAAATTCCCGAGCACAACGCGTCAAAGCTGACGAACAAGTTCATCCCAATGCAGCTGCGGACCCAGCCCGCTAACCTCGGGGTGGGCCAGCTACAGAGGGTCAACACGACCCTGCTCGGGGATTTATCAGGTAACCGTTGACCAAATACACTGGAAACTCTCTAAACCAAGCACCTACAAAAATAAGTTTGTTTAACCCTTACTACGCTGAATTAAATGTTGTCGTCTGCTGGAAATGTTTTATTTTCAATATTTCTCAACAAAAACCTGGTTTTGACAGCACATGAGAATAGTCTCCAGTGGAGACGATTCTCATGTGCTGTCAAAACCATTTTTTTGTTAAGAATTAAAGCAAAAATGAAAAACAGCAGACGGCAATTTTCGTCAACAGCGTAGGAAGGGTTAACTTTGATGTGTTTCACTGTAATTTATATAGACTGCTAATGACTCTTCATGTTAGCAATTAACAGAGGCGTGTCTCAGTAGGCTCATATACCTAAATTACAGTGGAGCCTATACTACTACTACAGGCCCGTATGCAGGAATTAATTTAGGGGGGTGTGTTATTGACGGCGCGAAGGGCTAAACATTGTTTTTTTGCACATTCACGGACAAACCTCGGCAGATTAACCATTTCACCCCTAAATAACTGGAATGGATTTTGATATGTTAATTTTGCAACCCATCCCAATCATCACAAAATGATTTTCAGACCAGTCCATTTATGAACATGAGGTGTTTTTGTTCTCAAAATTATGAACATTACTTGCAAAAAGTACAGATCCTGATGAGACGGCTCGTCACGAGCCGGCTCATCTGGATCTACACTTTTTGCCAATACCACTATACAGGCCTGTGGTGTTGAACGGGTTGAGGGGGGTGCGTATGCACCCGTCGCACCCCCTCTGCGTACGGGCCTGTACTATGCTTTCATTGGTTGAGAAACTAGGGAAAACAATAAAGGAATTTAAAATAAGGGGATAAGTCATTTCGGAGCTGCAGTCTAACGTGTGTAACAATAGAGATTTTTCATGAAAATTATTTATAGAAACTGTGATATATTCTGTAAATGATATCGAAAGTTGACAAAATTTCCATAGCAAATGCGGAATAATTCCACATTTGGTATGGAATTTTGTTCAACGTCCTGTAGTAAATTTTGTATATACATTTAATGGGATATCGATCTCATTTGTGGGTGGCAGTTACAGGGACATAACTCTGACTACCAATCAATTTCAGCCAGTGACAGTATCCAGTTCCGTCGTGTAGATGCGTTTACACGCAGCCAGACCCAGATGGAGCTGAATATGCGGCCCCACCCCGGGCTGCCGACCCACTCTGGGCACTTAGATGAGCCGGGGCTGAGCCGGAGGGACATGGGGCTCCTCATGTCCAGCAATAAACCCAGGGAAAGAAGGTACACGGGTCCTTATATTTTTATGCCCCACCACATATAGTGTTACCCTTGTCCGTCCGTCCCGTCCGTCCCGTCCATCTGTCCCATCCGTCCGTCCGTCCCGTCCGTCCGTCCGTCCGGGCACACATTAGGGTACTTATGTAGCTAGCCTCACAGGGTTATGGACTTGTTAAAGGATAGGGTTGGTTACAATTAGCCACCTAAAAAATCGTTTTATGTGGCTAAAAATCGTTTTATGTCCGTCCGTCCGTCCGTCCGTCCGTCACGAAACTTTAATGCTCGGGTAAATGTCTCATAATTTCTTCATCCTTTAACCGATCTGCTTCATATTTCATATACACATTGCTCTGATGGTCCTCTACCGCCCTGTACCAATCCACGTTCGTCCTGCCCCCGCCAAGCCCAGGGTCAAGGTCACATACTTAGTGCTTCAAAAACTTTAACGCTCGGGTAAATATCTTATAATTTCTGTTTCCTTCCATGGATCAGCTTCATACTTCATATACACATTGCTCTAATGGTCCTCTACTGTCCTGTGCCAAATACACGTTCGTCCTGCCCCTGCCAAGCCCAGGGTCAAGGTCACATACTTAGTGCTTCAAAAATTTAACTTTACGCTCAGGTAAATATCATATAATTTCTGTTTTCTTTCACGGATCAGCTTCATACTTCATATACGCATTGCTCTAATGGTCCTTTACTGCCTTGTGCCAAATCTACGTTTGTCCTGCCCCTGCCAAGCCCAGGGTCAAGGTCACATACTTGGTGCTTCAAAAACTTTAACGCTCAGGTAAATATCTTATAATTTCTGTTCCCTTTCACGGATCAGCTTCATACTTCATATACGCATTGCTCTAATGGTCCTCTACTGTCCTGTGCCAAATCCACGTTCGACCTGCCCCCGCCAAACCCAGGGTCAAGGTCACATACTGAGTGCTTCAAAAACTTTAACGCTCAGGTAAATATCTTATAATTTCTGTTTTCTTTCACGGATCAGCTTCATACTTCATATACGCATTGCTCTAATGGTCCTCTACTGTCCTGTGCCAAATCCACATTTGTCCTGCCCCCGCCAAGCCCAGGGTCAAGGTCACATACATGGTGCTTCAAAAACTTTAACGCTCAGGTAAAAATAATTTCACTTGGAATTTGGCCTCATTTATTATCAAAGCGATATGTGGGGCATCCGTGTTCTACGAACACATTTTCTAGTTCTGACATAATACAGTCTACACTCGTTACCTCAAACTCTCTTAAGTGAAACATTTCAAACACAAAGTCAAATTCTTGATCCCAAAGACATGTTTTCCTATTTGATAACACTCGTTGTTAGCTCAAATTGTCGTTAACTTTAAATATTTTCCTCAGACTTCGAGTAAATGAGTGTAGACTGTATGTTTCTGTTAAAATATTTTTTTGTTTTGTTTCTCAATATAAGTATAGGATGTTACCACTCATTTGAACCGTCTCGTCGAGACGGTTCAAATGAGTGGTAACAACATGTACTTTCGGAAAAGCAGCGAGAAAATAACAGAATTTTACGAACATTTCATACTATGCTTAGCTTGCCACTATAAGAACGCATGTGATTAAAGAATGAAGTATATGGTCCAACTGCACAGATGTGCAGACTACTGTCTGTTTCACGAAAGCTGCCCAAATTTTACGGCCATATAGACAATTCAAAAACAATATTATTTTCGATAATATTAAATTAAAGGAAAATTTAAGAATGAGCCTTCTTTTTATTTCGTGAAATTCGGTGAAATTGACTCCGAAACCTAGCTAGATAGCTTGGAAATGATCTAACTAAGAAAACAAAAGTTAAATTTTAAAAATCGGTCCAGTATTTCTGAAATTCTAAAAATTTTAAGGCCATGTAAACAATTCAAAAACCATATTGTTTTCGATAATATTAAATTAAAGGAAAATATTTGACCAAATTTCACGAAATAAAAAGAAGGCTCATTCTTAAATTTTCCTTTAATTTAATATTATCGAAAACAATATGGTTTTTGAATTGTTTATATGGCCGTAAAATTTGGGCAGCTTTCGTGAAACAGACAGTAGTCAAATATTGCACTATTGGAAAATTTTGACACCTATTATCAGATGATGGTGGTGTATTGTATTGACATTAAATTTGCAACCAACCTATTTATGTACCCCAAAATAAATTTGGGGTATATATATACAATTGCCACCCTATCTATCCATCCGTCCGTCCGTCCGTCCGTCCGTCTGTCTGAGATTTGCATTAAAATTTTTGGGTACCTACAGATTGGCTTGAAACTTCATATGCTAATTAGTCATCCATATTATTATTTTGTGACCCACTCATGCAGCCCCTGTGCCAAAGGTCAAGGTCAAATGACTTAGAAATTTGTGTTAAAGTTTACTGATTTCCATTTGTGGCGTTGTATTTCAGGAACTCACCACGCGGGAAGACTCTGAGCGGCTCGTCCCAGAAAACTCACAAGCTGGGCGGATCTGGGGTGTCCCACCATAAGGAGCCGGACTCGATGCTACTCCAACAGTCTTGGGGGCTCGTTGGGCCACAGGAGGGGGCGCTACAAAACGTCAGATAGTGGCGCGGGTAAAACACAACTGGGCCACCATCTGACGATTCACGACCTACCTTTTAATTCTGACCATGGCAGCCGATTTGGACAAACCATGTGATTTTATACCTAAGAAAATATTACAGTTTCTCTAAATATTTTTCATCAAAACAATGCACATCTTGTGCATTGTTTTGATGAAAAATATTTAGAGAAACTAATATTTTCTGTAAAAGACATCAAAAGTTTTAAAAATGTTCACAGCGAATGCGGAATTCTGAATATTTCTTCAACTTTCGACGTTATTTATGTAGCATATTGTAAATGTTATAAGCATTTTTCATTAGATATTGCACATCTTCTTAGGTACAAAATCACATGGCTCGTCTTCATTGTAAACATTTACTGACCATGTATTCAAGTACACGTATATGCCCTGATGTGTGCAGTAGGCTGTATATCCGCTTCATGCCGTTTAATGATTTAAATACATATTATGATGGTGGGTCTAGTTTTCGTGGTATTAATAGTTTAAAGGTACATGCCCACTCAGTAGGCACAAACTGTTCTTTATATCAGAGACATCACCTGGGACATTTTCTGGCAAAATAAACATTCATTCACCACGTATTGATTGGCATTATTATGCATTTTATGTCAGACGTAAATATCCACACTGATATCAGGGGCGATAACCGTGTTTCCTTAAAATGTTAATGGACATTACTATTTATTCTCTGTATTTATTTTTTTTGGATGTGCAATAATCATATTTTATAATCTGTCAAAAATATTATTTTTTCAGGTGACGCATGTAATTAGTATAAATAATTAAAAAATATCATGTCTCATTTGCATATGAAAATAGCCTGATACCACCGCGAGTCACTATCAGTAAAATAAATATTAATAAATGATTATATCTGTATAGCGGGCACTCATAATTTTTAGAACTGGTGGAATAGTGACACAATGATACACTTATTTAATTGCTATAAAGAACATTTTGTGCCTACTGAGTGGGCATGTACCTTTAAACAATGACCAGTTATTATAACACATAATCTGTCAGTTTATATTTAATTTAATATAAACTGCAAAAAATGTGAATACCACGAAAACTATGACTACCACGAAAACTGATGTTATTACTATACATTCGAAATACGTTTGTAGCTTTATGCAAGTTTTCAAATGATGGTCACAGTATACACTGTTTACGAGAAATTAACATTTTTTTTTTACGTATGCTTAATTATATCCCTGATATACGAAGGGTATATAGTTTTCGTAATTCCTTCCATCCGTCCCACGTTAAAGTTTTTGGGTACCCATTATCTCTGTAACTGTAAGTCGGAATAACTTCAAACTTCCTATACTTCCTTATCATCATCCGTATGTTCATTCCATACCTCACTCATGCATTTTTGCCTTAAAGTTTTTATTCGTCAGTCCAGGCGGCAGCCGGGGTATACGTGAGCCCCTAAATACGTGAGCCCCTGCTCACTTTCTCAAGCTTATGTTTATATTTTATACAAAACAAAATATGATACTGAAAGGGGACAAAAAGCTGTTACAGATACGAGATAAGACCCTTCATGACCTACTGTCGTACGTGGCTGTCATTGGAGAAATGGGGCTTATTGAATGTGTGACCAGTGTAGCTCCTGATCAAATAGCACACTCATGTAACTTGATAATGATCTATATTACTTGTTAGAAGTCTGACAGGTGTTTCTTTGATGGAATGGTGAACAGTGCAGATCCTGATCAGACTGTGTGATGGGCGTTTCATTTATGAAATGGCGAACAGTGCAGATCCTGATCAGACTGTGCGGATGCACAGGCTGATCTGGATCTACACTGATCGCAAAACGCATACGCTCCATTTCTGCAATCACAGCCAGATATTTGTGTAAACTGCTGATAAGAAACTTTGTGATTGTGTTACCTGCTGATTGTGATATATGCAACATGTGTATTTATACACGTGTGATATGTTTTATATTTATCTGTGATACGAGCTGGTCTCGACCAATAATGTCTCCATTTTATTTTATTTTCAAATAGATTGCAACCTCTCTACAACAGCCACTAATGGGAAGATGCAAAACTGGCTGTTGTAGAGAGGTGGCTGTTGTAGGGAGGTTAACGCTGAATTAAATTTTGTCGTCTACTGTTTATATAATTCTCATCAAATACATGCTTTGATAGCATATTAGTATCATTTCCATTGCTAAAGTGCTGGCAAAATATGTTTATATTGAAAAAGAAGGCAAAAGCAACAGCAGACGACAATTTTCATGTTTCAGCAGTCGAAGGGTTAGATATAGAGGAAATAATTTGGGATATAAAATAGCGGTTGTTACAGAGAGGGTGTTGTTGTAGAGAGGTGGTCGTTCGGGGAGGTTCGACTGTAGTAACTGTGTATGATATGATGACGATATAAACTTCATTTATTAACCCTTACACCGCTATCTTGTTGGTTGGACCGGGGTATCTGTGCCTACTCACTTGCTCTAGTTTTTCAATAAACAATCATTTCTGTTTCCAATGGAAACGATTCTAAAGGGTTGTCGAACAGATGACAATATTAGTTCAGCATTTTGAGGGTTAATACCTGCATTGAGGTCCAGACTCTCTGGACCTCAATGCAGGTTTTAACCCTTAGACCGCTATCTTATTTTTTTTGTCGTCTGCTGTTTATTTTCTATTTTCCATTTTCATCATCAAAAACATGCTTTGACAGCACTTTAGAATCATTTCCATTGGAAATGATTCTGAAGTGCTGTCAAACAATGTTTTTATTGAGAAATAAGGCAAAATATGAAAGCAACAGCAGACGACAACTGTTGTGTGTAGCGGTGAGAAGACACAAAACTGGATGTTGTAGAGAGGTGGCTGTTTTACGGAGGTTAACTACATGTATATGTTCACTAAATATATAGGCATTTATCAAATTCAGGTATAGAATAGTGGCTGTTACAGAGAGGGGGTTCATCATGGACGTTCCACTGTATGGTATATATTTATATTAGTAGAATAACATAATTGTCTCGCCTGCTTGTAGAAGGCGTGACTATAGTTGCCGCTTCTTCCGTCGTCGTTCGCGTCAATGTCAAAAAGTTTGTACAAGAGTCTTCATCATGATATAACTTTAATATTTCTTGACGGATTACTTCAATATTTGGACACTTGATACATGTGTGCATATGGAACACACTCATACTGCCATTAACATGACCTCAACCGTTTTTACCTTCACATTTTTGCGGAAACATCTAGCCATTTTGTTTGCGTCAAAAAGTTTGTACAAGTTTCTTCATCACCATATAACTTCAATATTACTTGATGGACTGCTTCAATATTTGAACACTTGATACATGTGAGCATTTGGAAACACTTATGCCCCCATTAACATGACCTTGACCTTTATGACCTTCACATGGTTTTACATGATGGATTGCTTCACTATTTGGACATTTGATACATGTAAGCATTTGGAACACACTCATGCTGCCATTAACATGACCTTGACCTTTTTCGTGACCATGATCATGTTTGGTCGGCGCGACACGCTTCCGTGGCGAAATTCTTGTTGTTAGTTAGCTGATGCACCAACTTATTTTGGTTTATGCAGGTCATAAGCATTGTTAGATCTTTTTTTTTTAGCCAGTAGCCTATATTTATATACAGTGAAACCTCTCTACGGGAAATAAATTAGTGGCTGTTACAGAGAGGGGGTTGTTATAGAGAGATGTATAATCATGAAATATAACCATATTACAGTGGGACCTCGCTAGACCGGACACCCTTGGAGATCCCCAGGATGTCTGGTATAGCGAGGTTCCACTGTAATTCTCGAGTATGTGTGCAGCAAACACTTCTGTGCTTTGTGATCGGGAATATATATTATCATTACAAATAAAATACAGTGATACACAACCGTCCGCGTTAATCATGCCTATATTATCAAGGTTTCTGAACACACATTGGCAATGCCAACTCGCAATAAAGCAAGTTGATGGTCTGAGACTGAGCTGTAACACAGCTGTAAAAGCCAATCAAGCTGCTTGATTTCAAGCACAGTATTCAAGTATTTTGAAATAAAGAAATTGACAAATATTGGCAATATTAGCGCTGGCGGTGGTGTAGCTGTCCAAGTTGAAAACACAGAGGAGTTTTAGGTGTGCGGTATATTCAATATTTTACTGTATTTTATAGAAACTATTGTTGTTTAAAGTGTGAATGTGATTCTGTTTGTGGTGCTGTGTTGAAAGTTTTGTGTTCTGAATGAAATTCTGTGCCGTTTACTGTTTCATCTTACAAGACTCCCACATTATGCTGAATTGTTTTTGTTGTATGCTTTTTATACCCCCCAGCATATGAAATATGTCAAGGAGCATACGTCCATCCGTCCGTAAGATTTGTGTTAAAAGTTTTTGGTACCCATTATCTCTGTAACCATGTGTCGGATCGACATGAAACACTATATACTTCTTTATCATCATCCATATTTTCATTTTATAGCTCACCCATGCAGCTGTCAATCCCAAGGTCAAGGCCAAATGACAAAATATTTGTTGGTCGGACCAGGTGACAGCCATGAGCCCATGTTCACTTGCTCTAATTTTATTAGCTTTATTGCATAAACATGGATTCATTTACTGAATGATGTTACCATGTAGGTCCTGATCAGACTGTGAGGAGGTGTAGGCTGATATGGGTTGTCCGTCCATTCATCGATCTGTTCGTCCATCTATCCATAACACATAAACTTAACATTTTTATGCCCCCACAAATTGATTTGGTGGACATTAAAATTGACCCTTGTCTGTACTTAACTCTTTGCATGCTGGGAAATTTGCGGGCTATAAATAGTTTGAAATTAGCAGACGACTATGCACTGTATTTTCTTTTATTTCTCCCTATAAATATCATGAATATGTCTTGGAATGTCATTAGAATTGAGTCCACTGGACTCAATTCTAATGAAATTCCAAGACATATTTACAGAGATAAATATGATAAATAAGAAACATACCTCATAATTTGTTGGATGTTATTTTCACTGCTAGCATGCAGAGTTAATAGTCATTTGGACCTGGACCTGGACTTGCAATAGTATTGATCCTATCATTATTTGCTCACCATGTTGGTATACAATACTGTATGGAGTACCACATTGGTGTTATCTCGTCACCTGTGATTATGACCCATCAGTTCTACAGCTTTCATCCAGTGGGTGGTGGTCGGGTGAACGTGACGGCGTAAATTAACGGTAGGGGTTCCTCCTTATAGGAATCAAGATTTTCCTGGTTTGGCCCTCGGGTACGTTTTTATCTTGGACTCTTGTTAAGATCACATGTTTTTTCTTGGTGTCCGGTTTACAGAGGTTCCACTGTATGTTGCTAGTGGGGGCATCTGTATCCCATGGACACATACCTAGAATATTTTGCATTAGAGTTTTGGTTTGTCTATCAGGTCTGAGTGGCTGGGGGTATCCGTGAGCCCCTGCTCACTTGCTCTAGTTTTTATGGGAAACATTGTGCCACCACATGCTGAATGTGGGTGGCAGGTGGGAGCACGCGATGGGTAATTTAACGATCGGGGTTCATCCTTACCGGAATCCCGACTGGAGACCTGGTTTGGCCCTCACATACGTCTTTGCCATTTTGTATGTGACAGTTGAATCTGGTTATACCCCTTATGTGAGTTTTACGATATTCGTAATCCTATTTTAGGGGAAGGGGCCAAGTGACTTTGGTGTGGTATGGACCTGGCACCAGGTCAGGTTATTCTAATTTCAGGGCTGAATATATTTGTTCTCGATGTAAATATTCCGTTCTGATTTTGGGATTTTCCCCCCAATGCAGCAGGTTAAAATGGGATCGAACCCGTTTGTCCGGCCTTACATGACTTTAGCTGTTGATAAGCTGTTAAACACTAATAAACAAACAAGCAATGCTGAATTCAATTTTTCCGTCTGCTGTTTGTTTTTCAGTTTCCATTTTTATCATCAAAACATGCTTTGACAACACTTTGGAATCATTTCTAAAGTGCTGTCAAACCATGTTGTTTTTTTTAGAAAGAAGACAAAATAAAACACAACAGATGAGAGCTGAAAAGAAATTAGCCCCCATCTGACATTAGCTAATAATTATGACATTAGCTGTTGGGATGTTAAACTATTTCACTTTTATTGCATAAGTACAATAGCATCCATTGAAGCTATACTGGCATATTTTCTATAGTACTCGCATTTGCATATTATTACATTAGTGTGCAAACCCATTTTATGCATTAAATTGGGCTTATGGCAATTTATGGAAAGTCTACAAACTGATCTGCTAACACAAACTGTTTGTTAGAACGCTTTTGGGTGTTTCGTTTGACTGAATGGTGAATAGTAGACCTTACCAGTCTACAGGTCGATCTGGATGCACACTGGTCATTAACTCTGCATGCTGGGAAACTTGTGGGCTATAAATAGTTCAAAACTTGCGGACAAAAATTCATCATATTTTCTTGTATTCCTCCCCGTAAATATCATGAATATGTCTTCGAATATGTCTTGGAATTTCATTAGAATTGAGTCCTGAGGACTCAATTCTAATGAAATTCCAAGACATATTCCATATTTCAAGACATATTTACAGAGGGAAATAAAACACTCGTAATTCGTTTGGTCGATATTTTCACCGCTAACATGCAAAGAGTTAACTAAAGGTTATATGACTGATTTCTCTACTTAGCATAAAACGTCTTTATTTGTGGCTGTGACTGCAGAACTGGAGCTTACATGGTTTGTGAGTCACAAATTGTGACCAATATCTACAGTGGAACCTCTCTAAACCGGACACCCTGGGGACTGGGACCTCCCAGGGTGTCCAATTTAGAGAGGTTCCACTGTACTTAAGCACTCCATGAAGACTTTCATTCATGAAGACACGACAATGAAAGAAATGACAGTGAAACCCATCTAAATTAAAGACAGTGGGGGTCGGCAGGGTGTCCTGTTTAGAGGGCTTCTACTGTAGCTCTAGCTACACGAGTTGCCTACGATATGGTATCTAGTGGAGAGATAGTGTAGTGGGGTAGCAATTTTGTTTCTACTGTAGCTCCTGATCAAATATCATTCTCTCGTAGTTCCATTTATGTGCCTTGTTAGAAGCATGATGTGTGTTTCATTGACAGAAAGGTGAACAGTGCAGATCCTAATCAAATTGCAAAGTATACTTATCTAGCAAAGTATACTTTGAGGGAGTAATCATTTATTTTTCCAAAAATGCATTATTTCATATAGAACTAACGACTGCATATATTTGATGATTAAAAGTATGCAGAATTATTGTACTGAATTTATTACATGATCACAGCCAAAATGGCTGTGATAATGTAATACATTCAGTGTTATAAAAATTAATATTAATAAATTTATCCCGCAAAGTATACTTTGCTAGATAGGTATACTTTGCCATGTTGGTGAAATCGGCTACAAGAAGTTTTACGGAATGATCCAATAGTTAATTTATAATGCTGTGATGTTCACTATTGGTGAAATAGGCTACTGGAACTAGACTGGTCGAAAAAGCCATAAGCCCCATTTTTCACATCACAGCCACATTTCATATTAAGTTTTTGTTGTTTTCTATGTTTTCTATGTTTTGTGTTGTATGCCATGTACATTATGCCAAACTCACAATATACAAATTGTCTCGCACATTTTATATATGAATAAAGTCGGCAAATATGCTCTACAATTGTTGTTGCCTACAAGGTCACAAGGTGGGTGGTGGTCGGTCGGGCGTAAATTAACAGTATGGGTTCCTCCTTTTATAGGAATCACGATTTGCCTGGTTTGGCCCTCAGGTACGTTTTTATCTTTGGCTCTTTAGTTACCTGGGAGTTGAATTGGGTTATTGCCCATTATAAAAGTAATAAGATTATTACTGATCCTACTGCTTTTGGGAGGGGCCAAGTGATTCTGGTGTGGCGAGGACCTGGCATCAGATCAGGATTATTCTTATTTCAGGGCTGAATATATAGTTTTGTTATTGTAAATATTCAGTTCTGATTTTGGGATTTTCCCCCCATTTGTACATGTACTTGAACATGTACATGTACTTGTACAGGTAATACATGGGATTTAGTACTAAACCCATTGACCCGGCCTTAAATGACCTCAGCTGTTGATAGGCCGTTAAACCCCAACAAACAAACAAAACAAACAAGGTCACAAACAAATACAACTAGAAAATGTTGAGAAACTGACAGGCAGGCAGGCAGGCAGGCAGGCATTGCCTGCAGGCAGGCAGGCAGGCACTGCCTGCAGGCAGGCAGGTAGGCAGGCAGGGACAAACAGACAGACGGACGGACAGGGCGAAACCAATAGGGCACCGGCGATTCTCTAACAAGAGATCAGTAACACTGATGGATGTACCCCTCAAAAAGTGTATGCGGTGGTTGGTTGGGAGCATGCGATGGTTAATTTAACAATCTGCATTCATCCTTGCCGGAATCACGACCGGAGACTTGATTTGACCCTTGGGTACGTCTTTGGCTTTCTTGTATGCGACAGTTGAATCTGGTCATACCGATTATAAGAGTAATCCTACCAGTATTACTTTTAGGGGAAGGGGCCGCGTGACTTTGGTGTGGTATGGACCTGGGTTTAAATATTGTAATTTCAGGGCTGAATATATATTTGTCTCTATGGAAATATTTAATTCTGATTTTGGGATTTTTCCCACAAACAAAACAAAACTAGAAGTTAAAAGCATGTATATTTATTTCATGAAAATAAGTATCCTTATAGGCTGAGCTAATGATCAGACTCGGCTAATCAAACTGCATGATTCTGAGTATTAATATAAATTGTGAATATAGACTGAAAGATTTAAAAGCACGGACCCAGGCCACTGACCGGCTCAAACAGTTACTAACGCACGCACGCACGTACGTACGTACGTATGTACATGGACTAACACTATTTATCCCGCTATATATCCGTGCGTATGTGCCGTGAAACATTTTTGATGTCATGTCAATACGACCTAATCACTGCGTATGAACATTTGCGGTGACTGGGGTTAATTTTTTTTTGCATTTTAAAGCCATTTGTAGGTGTTGACGGGATAAATAGAATAGTAGGTTATATAGTGCCGTGAATGGGAAAAATATCTGGCGCGGCACGGAAACCTAACCCTTGCCAGATATTTTTTCCCATTCACGGCACTAACCTACTATTCTCTATCTATTTTCCTTATTTCTGAACCAAAATATATGTTGTGACCACTCATTTGAACCGTCTCGGCGAGACGGTTCAAATGAGTGGTCACAACATATACTTTTAATGAGAAATAAAGAAATTCTTGAGCCTTGCCAGATATATTTTCCCATTCACGGCACTAACCTACTATTCTCTATATACCTGTTGTCTATCGGCGAGGGGTTAACAAGTAATCAGCCATGCTGATGGATGGATGTACAAAAACTTAAATGCAAAACATATATATTTAACGCAGTCATTTGATCTTGGACACAGGGGCCGCATGAGTGGGCGGGCCACAGCATGTTTGTTTGTTTGTTTGTTATACCCACTTTTTTGGGGAAAAAAAATGGGTATATTGTTTTCGTCACAGGTGTCCGTCCGTACGTCCGTCACGTTTCTTGTAACTCGAAAAACTTTTTCACCTTCATACCTACGTGCCTGATATTTGGTATGTAGCTTCGTTATCATGTGCAGATGCGCAAAGTGAATTCGGATTTTTCATCCGACCCTCCATCATGGATTATCTCCCCCTTTCGGACTCAGAATTTCCCATTTTTTCCTTGTAACTCGAAAAACTTTTTCACCTTAATACCTACGCGTCTGATATTTGGTTCGTAGCTTCGTTTTGATGTGCTGATGCGCAAAGTGAATTCGGATTTTTCATCTGACCCTCCATCATGGATTATCTCCCCCTTTCGGACTTAGCATTTCCCATTTTTTCCTTGTAACTCGAAAAACTTTTTCACCTTCATACCTATGCGCCTGATATTTAGTATGTACCTTCGTTATCATGTGCAGATGCGCAAAGTGAATTCCCATTTTTGATCCGACCCTCCATCATCGATTACCTCCCCCTTTCCGACTCAGAATTTCCCATTTTTTCCTTGTAACTCGAAAAACTTTTTCACCTTCATACCTACGCGCCTCATATTTGCTATGTAGCTTCGTTATCATGTGCACATGCGCAAAGTGAATTCGGATTTTTCATCCGACCCTCCATCATGGATTATCTCCCCCTTTCGGACTCAGAATTTCCCATTTTTTCCTCGTAACTCGAAAAACTTTTTCACCTTAATACCTACGCGTCTGATATTTGGTTCGTAGCTTCGTTTTGATGTGCTGATGCTCAAAGTGAATTCGGATTTTTTATCCGACCCTCCATCATGGATTACCTCCCCCTTTCGGACTTAGCATTTGGGGAAAGTGGGTATATTGCGATGGCGCGCCATCGACTTTTTCTAGTTTATTGGTGTTTAACGGCCTATCAACCGCTAAATTCTTATAAGGCCCGGTAAACTTTTTTATTGATTTCAATTCAACATTGCAAAGTATACTTTAGTAGCAAAGTATACTTTGAGGGAGAAATCATTTATTTTTCCTGAAATGCATTATTTCATATAGAACTAACAAATGCATATATTTCATGATTAAAAGTATTCAGAATTATTATACTGAATTTATTACATTATCACAGCCAGAACAGAATATTTACATCGAGAAAAAATATATTCAGCCCTGAAATTAGAATAACCCGTCCATACCACACCAAAGTCACTTGGCCCCTTCCCCTAAAATAGGATTACGAACAATCGTAAAACTCACATAAGGGGTATAACCAGATTCAACTGTCACATACAAAATTCCAAAGACGTATGTGAGGGCCAAACCAGTAGCCTATTTCATCAACATTGCAAAGTATACTTTAGTAGCAAAGTATACTTTGAGGGAGAAATCATTTATTTTTCCTGAAATGCATTATTTCATATAGAACTAACAAATGCATATATTTCATGATTAAAAATATTCAGAATTATTATACTGAATTTATTACATTATCACAGCCAAATTGGCTGTGATAATGTAATAAATTCAGTATAATAAAAAATAATAAATTTATCATAAAATCGAAAATTTCTCCCTCAAAGTATACTTTGCTACTAAAGTATACTTTGCAATGTTGATGAAATAGGCTACAGGTCTCCAGTCGGGATTCTGGTAAGAGTGAATACCGATCGTTAAATTACCCATCACATGTTTCAGATGGGGGACGGATGGACAGACTGAGTGGGGGTACATTCAATGTATTTAATGCCGGGTACTGAACAACCCATCACAATGTATAAAGACATGTGGCCGTGACTGGAGAAATGGGGCTTATGGGATGTGTGACCAGTGTAGCTCCTGATCAAATAGCACACACATGTAGCCTGATAACAATCTATATTGCTTGTTAGAAACACGACGGGTGTTTCATTGTTGCAATGGCGAACAGTGTAGATCCTGATCAGACTGTGCGGATGCACAGGCTGATCTGGATCTACACTGGTCGCAAAACCAATAAGCCCCATTTCTCCAGTAACAGCCAGATATAAACATAATACTGAATCATCGTCCTAACTGGTCTACTTACACATGCGATTTTGTACCTAAGAACATGTGCAATTTTTCATGAAACACATTTACAGAATCTGCGATATCTTCTGTAAATGATGACAAAAGTTTATGAAATTTGCACATTTTGTCGAATTTTGATGTCATTTACGGAAACTATAGTAAATTTTGTAAATATTTTTCATGATTTATTGCACATCTTCTGAGGTTTTGTTTTGTTTATTTGTTGGGGTTTAACGGCCTATCAACAGCTAAGGTCATTTAAGGCCGGGTCAATGGGTTTAGTACTAAATCCCATATATTACCTGTACAAGTACATGTACAAATGGGGGGAAAATCCCAAAATCAGAACTGAATATTTACGATAACAAAACTATATATTCAGCCCTGAAATCAGAATAATCCTGATCTGATGCCAGGTCCTCGCCACACCAGAATCACTTGGCCCCTCCCAAAAGCAGTAGGATCAGTAATAATCTTACTACTTTTATAATCTTCTGAGATACAAAATCGTATACACACATGATCCATAACAATTTATTCCAGTGCAAATCTCCATATGAATTTAATTATGTGGCTGTGACTGGCGAAATGGGGCTTATGAGATTTGTGACCAGTGTAGCTCCTGATCAAATAGCACACTCATGTAGCCTGATCTATATTTCTTGTGTATGACGGGTATTGCATTGATGGAATGACGAACATTTCAGATCCTGATGAGACTGTGCGGATGTACAGGCTCATCTGGATCTACACTGGTCGCAACACCCATAAGCCCCGTTTGGCCGGTCACAGTCAGATATACACATGATCCATAACAATTTATAACAAGTTATAGTAGGAAAAGACTTTTAAATGATCGGTGTTTAAAACCCTTAACATGTTTAATTAAGTGAAAGTGAATGGGTTAAAATTATAATAAGAAACTGTGGCTCGTCGGCACACGATTGCCCCTCGTGGCAGATTACACTGGTGGCCATGTTGGATTTGTGATACGAATTATGAAGTAAATTGTCCATTGATACATGTCCATGGGCTTATATTTTTGACATTCTATAGGCCAACTAGCAACGATTGAGATTAAGTGACATACATATCAGTCGTATGTGAAACGAATATGCACGCTACTCTTGGTCAATATTAGTTTTACCTTAATCAACGATGTGATATTGTACTGAGTCGGGGGACTCTGCTCTATTAACTATTTGCTTGCTAGCGGTGAAAATATCCGCCAAACAAATTAGGAGTATATGTTTTATTTCTCGCTGTAAATATGTCTTGGAAAGTCATTAGAATTGAGTCCTCAGGACTCAATTCTAATGAAATTCCAAGACATATTCATGATATTTATAGGGAGAAGTAAAACAAAATATGATGATTTCTTGTCCGCTATTTTTGAACTATGTATAGCCCACAAGTTGCAAAGAGTTAATGGATGGGGCAAAACTGTCCTATATAATGGGTGTTGAGTAATACGGGTAGAATATGTCATTTCCTTTTACGACCCGTCCTCTATACCAATTATATGTGAAAATCATTGGTAAGTTGACATTAATTGTGTTGTTTAATATAGTACTTCCGCTATAATGAATGTCAATTAAGGAAAGCAAGTTTCCACTACAACAAGGCAATTCACAGAGAAAATATATATTGTCCATATTTTATCATATTTAGATATACATAATGTCATCTTCAACTGCTTGCTGTCATCTTGGATACCATTTGTGGAACGCACACTTGATTTAGGGTTACACAACTCGAAATGTTGCATGACATGTAAACCAGCGAACATACTGAACTTCCAATGAGACGATACTGAACAAAATAACACTCTATTCTACATGTTATGGTGTTCATCTGAGACGCCAATTCGGTGAATCAAGTATTACCTTTGTTTATAGGCATGTGTTTGCTGTATACACTATATCACAACTGTAATACATACTATATGAAAGAAGAGCAACGTATATTATCTTAATATTATTACTTGTGACAGACATGTGTACGTCATCTTGAATCATGAAACAAGTTATAAAGGCTAATCGAGTGCTAGCTATAAAATGTCAACAACATGATGGTATGTAGATACAATATCATCAAACTCATATTATAACCTTTATATTATAAACACACGAGAGTACTTATAGCGTTAGGGTAATCCTTAATGTAGGACGAAACCGGAGCATCCGGAGGAAATCCAGTAATACGGCTGGCTACCACCATACTATTCCACATACTGCCCCGTACAAGGATTAATACTCCTATTGTATATATATGTTTGACACAGATCAAACACAGATATAAACTACTAACATATTCATGCACATAGTAATGTGGCGGCCATCTTGAAAACCACTTTATTAGCATATGGGTCAGTATAAGTAAATACATTATAAGAAACACAACGACTATCAGCTCTACTTAGAGATATGGCATGAACATATATTCATCTAGTAACCGGCGCAAATGAAATAGTGCCGGTTACTAGACGAAACTATGTGTATGCAGTAATTTATTGAGTTAAGATGTGTTTTTACATTGCCATTATAACCTCTTAATGACATCATCCGATACATGTATGTATGCATTGTTAGCTTAATTGAAAACAATGTTGGCAGCAATAGCATACAAAAGGTATACTCAACAAAACTATAAACGTCCCTGTTTTATAGCCGGTGTAGCTCTGTCTATGTATGTACCACATGTTCAAAGTACATGTATTTTAAACCGTGGCGATGTTCAGAATACGATCGTGTAGAGTTTAGCCGATACACACGGTTTACATAGCGGCCAGTGACCGAAACGTTGATTTCCACTTTTTGCACGTGCACGCTATACTTGTCATCGATAAGGTGATTCGGTTCATGTCGTACCATTCATGCGATAGGGGCTATTCGGAAAATTAAAAAACTTTTTTAATTTTTCACTGTTTTCGATATGCCACGGCTTTCCGAAAACGAGCGAAATCACGCAATTGGGATGCTTGCGGGTGGGATGGCCGCCAGGGCGGTCGCGCCTCGGTTTGGTTGCTGTCGGAAGACGATTGATCGTCTTGCAGCCCGGTACCAGCAGACTGGGGCTGTTACGACCGGCAGCGACCTGGTAGGCCTCGTGTAACGACGGCTAGAGCCGATCGTTACATTACGTTGACGCACTTACGTCAACGTCGATTGGCAGCCACAGTCACTGCTAGGCGATACGGTGTCTCAGGGCAGACCATTCGCAACCGGTTACGTCGTAACGCCCAACCAATCCGGGCACGCCGCCCGTACACTGGTCAGATAATGACCCAACGTCACCGTGCTGCCAGACTGTTATGGGCGCGACATCATCTGAACTGGAGAAGGGCTGACTGGAACCGAGTTTTGTTCACCGATGAATCTCGGTTCACAGTTAGTCATGCTGACGGAAGATTACGGGTATACAGGCGTAAAAATGAAAGATTCACCGATTGTTGCATTGTTGAGAAGAAGAGGTTTGGGGGAGGGAGCGTAATGGTCTGGGGTGGGATCATGGGAAACCGGAAGACAGATTTGGTTGTTGTACAGGGCAATATCAATGCACAACGTTATGTTGCAGATGTGCTAAATGCACATGCCTTACCATTTATCCGTCAGCATGGTCCTGGTGTGACATTGATGCACGACAATGCCCGCCCTCACGTAGCCAGGGTCACCACTCAATACTTACAGCAAAACAACGTCGACGTCATGCCATGGCCCGCGGTCTCCCTGGATCTCAATCCCATTGAGCACATATGGGATGAGCTGGGCCGCAAAGCACGAGCTAACCATCAGATTGACAATGTTCGCGATCTTACACGGGCGTTACAACGGGAATGGAGGAATTTGCCCAACGCACTGGTATTGCGTTACGTCACGTCGATGCGGCGTAGGATCATTGCATGCATTCATGCAAATGGTGCCACACTCGGTACTAACGAGATTTACTGAATTTGCCACATTACTTATTGAAATTCCATCTCTAAACATTAAGTAACACATTTCTGAGTTTTTGTGATTTTTGATTTTGACCCCTACCGCCCTTGGCCGGTTATCTCTCGAATATTTAACAAGATATCCAAATGCAATTTATTGGCTTTGATACAGAAATGAATGAACTTGTTTTTCCATTTTGATTTTTAAATGTAACCCTTTTGGTTTTTGATGAATCTTTCCTTAAACATGGAGGGACGTTTCTAGTTTTGCTCAGTATATATACTTTTGATATCCGAAAGAGAATGGCGATTCAGAAAACGAATCCGTAATTATCACCGAATTTGTGCCCGTTTCACTAAACTTCGTACGACTAAAATGTTCATAAATGCAAATTCAGGATCGTCTGGAAATTGCCATTGATTAATTTACTACATTTATTGAGCATATGTAGCATACGTTCAATAAATATAAATCCAATAATGTTTACAAGAAAACAGTGTCAGTGTGAATGTTACAGACTATCATACATTTTCACCTACGGACATTTTAGTCGTACGATGTTTAGTGAAACGGCCGCATGTCCCCTTTCCCTTGACGGATCAATGATAATAAAGGAACCGATTTTCTGAACTGTAATGTTAATTCATATTTGGTACCAGTTAATCTACTCATTATATACTACAGATGTACATCTATTGCAAACGCGAAACTCTATCAGGGGCCTAGACTATATGTGGTTGTGACTGGAGAAATAGGGCTTATGAGTTTTGCATCCGCACAGTCTGATCAGGAACTCACTGTAACAGTTCGCCATTCCGTCAATGAAACACCCATCTTCCTTCAACCAATCTATACAGATGGTTACCCGGCTGCAAAATTATGTTATTTTAATCAGGAGCTACTCTGGTCAGAAATCTCAGAAGCCCCATATGAAACGTTAAATCTATCAGGGGCCTAGGCTGTAATTGAGACACGGTATGTGATTTTGTACCTTCGGACATCTGCGTAATTTCATAAAAGACGTTAACAAAATTTACAATATTTTTCATAACTAAAGTCAGAAGTATTTTTTCAACTTTTGACACCATTTACATGAAGGGTAATTATTGTAAATTCATGAAATTATGCAAAATTAATGTTCGAAGGTACAAAATCACATGTCGTGTCTCATATGACAGGGTTAGACCGGTTTATAACTGTGTACATTTATCTCAATCTCGGCTTCAATAAACAATCCACTTGGAACTTCTTCTTGTATCTTGTCTTCTTGTCTTCCTACATGTATTTGAACTATCGACGAAATACCGGTTATCTTATCCATTTGGAACATATCCAAAACTTCCGGGTATAATGTTAGATATGGTTTGTATGTAAGATTATTTCATGCGAGCGTCTGTTTGATATGGGATTTATGAGTAAACTTCAACGCGGCATAAAATAAAATCATCTTCGATTTGTAATACATGTTATATTTATTCTGGTATGGTATATTTGAACAAGTTGTCATTACAATAATTTGTATAGACTGACCATAACGTGAATATCTTTTATATCTAATGAAATTAAGACAAATGTACATTAATAAAAAATGGCCGCAACTTATCGCGATTTTGATATGCATTTACCTTGGATGACTTTCATATAATACTGTATATGTATTCCGTTTACAGTTTCGCAAGGATATTAAGGGCCTGAGTTGTCCATTTCATGATTTCTGCTTGGGACCTAATCAAAACGTGAATGTTCCATAAATAGGTAATATATGCAGACATTAAATACTTATTAGTCTTTGGGCCACCAATAACCCCCCTCCCCCCCCTGTGGTACATAACGCCACTATGATTTTCAAATTAAGTTGTCAATTGTCTGTCATTCCAGAAGGTCTGCCATTAAAAAGCCGCTGGATGAACAAATGGCGGCCATTTTCCAAGATGGCCGTCAAAAACAATTATTTTGGTTTACAGGACTAGCTTTATCGCCTGTTAACAGGTATTTAGGACCGATTTAAATTTTCTAAATCGTTCTTATCTACTCCCTAATTGAATATAAAACAGTGTGTGATACATTCAAAATAAATTTATTTTACCAAATGGCCGCCATTTTCAAAATGGCCTCCAAAAAGTGTGTTTTGCGAAAAATGTGCACTGTAACTGCTGTTAAGTGTTATTGGAACCGCTATTAACATTGTAACTTGTACCTTGTAATGCATATCAATATGCATATCAATTATGTAATACAGATTGACTTGACAGCATGATACAAATGGTGGAAATATTCAAAATGGCCGCCAAAAAAGGCGTTTTTTCAACAATTTTCCATGTTAACAATTTTCCATGATAAGTGGCATTTGAACCACTTTTTACACCGCAAATTAATGCCATGATGGATATCAATATACATTAATTGCGTAATATAATGTGTGTTTTACGCAGGGGTAGGTTTTCCATATTTGGCCCATGGCCTAATCTTATGACATACGACCTATGGATGTCTTGACTTACACATGTATTGACATGCAGTCTGTTCTGGATCTAATATATTCAATAGAAATGACACTTCATAATATAGATTGAATAGCGAACAGCATGTGCCATTATCATACTGTCACATCTGGCGTTACACTGGTCTCAAATGTCTTTCGGTACATTGTGTCGGTCAGCGTCACAAATTAGCTGCCAGGTGCAGACTGAAGTCTGTTTGTAGAAAGATCTGCCAGCTTCCATGCGCCAATAAAGCAACAAAAACTCAAGACATTTGCAACGCTTGCAAAAATCGGTGACACTTACGAGTCCACAGCGAAATTATAGGAACTAGTAGCAGAACGGAATGTATTTGGACAGATCGTTTCCATTGCACTCAGGAACAACATTGACATGGCTAAGGTCTTCAGTTACCCGTTAGGTTCAGTTCCATGGTCGCTTGCAACAGCTGATGGATCACCGACAAGGACTGACAAAGCCAAATTGATGCACCAACTGGAAGGGCAGACGCATATGGTTGACAGGCCTCCGCTAGAGCAGGTGAGCTCATTGACGGAAATGCAATTCTACATATGCAAACTGCTTTGCCCAACACATTTGCAGATCTGGCGGAGAGTCTATATGACCAAATGCCGAAAGCAGAACGCGTGGAATTTGTAACAGACACGTACCATCCTCTGTCAATTAAAACCAATGAACGACAACGAAGAGGTAACACAAATACCTACTTGATCAAGGGACCGCTGACAAAAGTTCCACGTGACTGGCCAGTTCCTCTCGAACGATGTGAACAAGACACAATTGTGCAAACTCCTACTTAATGAATGGATGCAAGATAAATACGCACACAAGGTGAAGGGAAGAACAATTGTGTTTATGTGTGAAACCAAATTCGTCAAATTAACTAGTATGGATGGCATATCAACACACACCGACGAAATAGCAGAACTGAATTCGTCACAAGAGGAAGCAGACACACGGCTGGTATTGCATTGTTTGCACCATGCATCGCATGTATCGGAGAACAATACAAGTGTTGTCAGATCTCCAGATACCGACGTGTTTGTACTGTTACTCAGGTTTACACAGCTGGTGAAACAGCGTGTGCTGTTTGACACCGGTGTCGGCAACAAACGACGACTGCTTTACATACACGGTATCATTGCTGAGGTTGGTACGCAGATGTGTTTGGCATTGCCAGCACTTCATGCGTTCACCGGTTCTGACAGCACGAGTGCTTTAGTTCGTCGTGGAAAGGTGACACCGCTAAAACTACTTCAGAGGCACCCATAATTCACTGACACATTCATGCAGTTGGGTTTGTCCCCTTCTGTAGAACCACAACTCTTCGAAGACATTGAACACTTTGTGTGTCTGATGTACAGGAGTACTGGTACTAGTATTACAGACATAAACAAACTGCGCATGGAGCTATTCCTGCAAATGTTCAGTCCCAAGTCAGGAGAGCTGCTGTCAAGTTACAATGGCGCTGATCTTAGCATTCTGCCACCATGCAGGTCATCGTTGAGAATGTATATAATGAGAGCTAATCACCAAACCCTCATTTGGTGCAGCGCTGACCAATCGAATGCATGCATACCGCCACCAAATGGCCGTGGGTGGGAGGTCATAAACGGAACACTGGAGTGCAAATGGACAGAGGGGGATTACCTGCCAACTGAAATGATAGATCAACTGGTAGAAGAAGAGGAAGAAGTGGATACGATGGATGTTGATGAAACAAATGCCCCTGAGCCTGACAGCTTACTAGATAGCATGTTTGATACGGATGAAGCATTTGACTAGGTTGCTTCTCTTAAGCCGGATTCACTAGATATGTATCTACGATTTGTACAGCATGTTAGGATAATACCTGAGCGCTGTTGATGTCAGAAAATATCGAAGAGTTTCGTACCTGATGCCGTGGGTATTGACTCCGCCACAGGTGCAAGAAGAACGAATGCAAAATTAATTATATTGTTGTATAATCATGCACAAATCAAGAACATTGAAAGCCCTGGACACATTATGTAACTGTATGTATGTATGTATGTATGTCTATATATATGTGACGCTATGTATATGTTAATGATTTCATGAACCATATTTGATGTGACGATGCAAATAATGAATAGTTTCTTACGATGTTGTGGGGATTGTCCTCGCCACAGGCGCGTTGCTTCAAACCTTGATTGAAAATTAATTACCTTGTTGTATAATCATACGCAAATCGGTCTACGCATGTCTATAACTGTTGCTGTGCATTATATCGATGCTCACATTTAACATGTTCTATTTCACAATATAGCATAGATCTTGTTGTAAATATCGAATCATTTCTTGCCCGATAATGTGGGGAAATTCTCTTTTTTCTTCACACTTGCTGCTATACATACTTCACTCCATGCACTTTCATCATGACAACTCACGATATGTGTGTGTATGCAATGACGCCAGTGTCATGTTGAAGTAGTTGAATATTCATATGTACCAGTTAAAAGTAAATGTAAGTGGAGACAGCTAATGAAACTCAATATGTGTAAAATGTACATTGTAGATTTAATGGGTGGGGTAACGGTTTCAAATTCAGTTGTGGTTAACTTAGTATCATGTGCAGTAAGCATAAGAAAAACAGGAACTATAGTTTGCACATGTTTCATGAGCACATGCATGTATATTTTCCACAGCTACAATATATAAATACCGTATGGGAAGAGATGTGTGGCAATACATGTGCTACCATTGAAATGGAGTGGGTGGGGTAACTAAATATGCAAAATATTGGCTTAAAAGGACCGGACGGTCCTTAATTGTGCTTAAATGCAAAGTATTGCTATAAACATCTCTCAAAACCTGTAAAACAACAGCAGTTTCCGTGTTTAACAATATAATTTTGTCACATTTTTACAAAAAGTGTGATATTTTAATATGGCAAAAAGTTGCTGGGTGGTATACTTCAAAATGGTGCCATACATTCATCCAGCGGGTTACAGAGCGCAGACAAGTTGCATTAAACTCGTAATTGATTGTAGTTATCAGAAAAATATGTCTGCTTATGTACCACAGGGGGAGGGGGGAGGGTTTCCATATTTGGCCCATGGCCTATATGTATGATCAACACTTATGTGTGAATATTTTTGATACTACAAACAATATGAATTACGAAGTTGTATATGTATATGTATAAGGCTTAGCGGGGTGGACCCAGAAGGGTTTTGCTGGCGCGGGTTCGAGCCTCGGTGGAACTTAAAAAAAAAAATCTTTTTTTTTCTTTTTAAATTGTTAATAATTTCCCTAAAATAAATTAATAAATTGTTTACTGCACCAATATAATTAATTTTCTTTAAATTAATTATATAATTAATTATTTAATATAAATATTAATTTCTTCCGACTTTATCTCCAAGTTTTTCCCTAAATTTATCCCAATCAGTACACTCAATTTTGGGCATGGTGGCGCGCGCCTTGATTCTTATATCATTTTTTAATTTTTCATATCTCCCCATTTCTTCCACCACGGATTCAAACTCTAAATTTGATATTTTCTTATCGGCCAACGCTTTGGACACCATAACGTCGATGGTATTTTTCTTCGACCTGGCGAGAACAGATATTCTATCATGTTTTCTACATTTTTTCTCGAGTTTTCCACCCGACGCCCTAATTACCATACACAACAACCCAGAAACGGCCGACACCGCACATAAAATCCCCGCTACAGGAACCGTTATAATGGTGGATATAGTTGCAGCTGTCCCCGCCCCACACAACACAGAAACACTCGCTAGAGCCGTGCTAGATGCTTCAGCAGTGTTCACCGCGCGTCTATATTTTTTAGCGTTTCTTTTTCTATTTGTATATTCTCTAACTAAAATATCCTGCACAGCGACGATATTATTCAACCTAAAATCTGAACTTCTTTCGTTAATTGTACACAGTGTTGATAATTAGAAGCGTTGATTCGTTCATGATTTTCAATATATTAGTATTTACAAAATAAGTTCAATTAACAATGAGACAATAGTGGAAGAACTCTCTGGGTCACCCATTTTCGTAACAAAGTTAATAACACTACCTTTGGAAAGTCTAATTCGATCATAACCGGAGAACGAAACCACCGTCGAACTATCTCCAGAGATTTTAGTGACTCCAACCCCCCGTTCTTCCCCATCTACTACAATATTTATCGCGACCGCGCCCACAGGTTTACCACCACCATTAACCGAGCAGACCGCCATTTGGATAACTTCACCTGCGGCTGTCATAGTGTATCCCCCACATTTATTACTCGCTTTGGCACCGAACGAATATTCATAGTGCCCCTCAACCAATGGGCCCCGCTTCTCAGCCCAAACTATTATGACACGTTTTGGTGTTTTCATTGTTCGCACTATTCCGGCAAGCGCACTGTTTGAGTTATATGCCTCAGTACGAACTCGTTTTACTTGATCATCAACCGCAACAAGTGATTCATCAACGGCGCGGATAGATTCAACCACTCGGGCTCCTAATCCCACAATCCCGTCCGATCCTCTGAGCGCAACACCCATACAAGCCTCCGTAAGGGCCGCCTGGTGGTCTTCTCGGGCTTTCTCAATACCCGACCGGGTCTCTTTTTGAAATTCGGTTATTTTTTTGTCTGGTTCGGTAAGTGCCGCTTCTCTGCTGAGAGAGTCCTCTAAGCTCAACGCATCATAAGCCTCCGTAATGGTCGCCTGGTGGCCTTCTAGGGCTTTCTCAACACCCGACCGGGCCTCTTTTTGAAATTCGGTTATTTTCCCGTCTAGTTCAGTAAGTGCCGCTTCTCTGATGAGAGAGTCCTCTGAGCGCAACACCTCATAAGCCTTCGCAATGGCCCCCTTGTGGTCTTCTCGGGCTTTCTCAACACCCGACCGGGCCTCTTTTTGAAATTCGGTTATTTTTTTGTCTAATTCACAAACCGCCGCTTCTCTGTTGAGAGAGTCCTCTAAGAGCAACACCCTATAAGCCTCCGTAATATCCGCCTGGTTGTCTTCTCGGGCTTTCTCAATACGCGTTCGGACTCCATCAAGATCCAACCGGGTCTCTTTTTGAAATTCGGTTATTTTTTTTTTTGTCTAGTTCAGTAAGTGCCGCTTCTCTGTTGAGAGAGTCCTCTGAGCCCAACGCCCCATAAGCCTCCGCAATGGCCTCCTTGTGGTCTTCTCGGACCCCCTCAACCCCCAACCGGGTCTCTTTCAGAAATTCGGCTATTTTCCCGTCTAGTTCAGTAAGTGTAGCTTCTCTGTTGAGAGAGTCCTCTAAGCGCAACGCATTATAAGCCTCCGCAAGGGCCTCCGCAAGGTTCGACTGGTGGTCTTCTCGGACTTTATCAAAACCCGACCGGGTCTCTGTTCGAAATTTGGTTATTTTTTTATCCTCATAAGCCGCCTGATCTTTCTCAATATCCGTTCGGACTCCCTCAATGTGTGCAGTCGCCGTCAGCACTTCTACCCTAACATCTGATATACTTCTGTGAATCCCGTTTGTGACCCTCGATATAGTTTTATTTATCAGGGCCTTGGTTTTTCCAGTAGTTAAAAAGTCGCCCTCTGTCGGGATGAATCCACCTTCTGCCGGTTCCAAATTCTTTGAATTTGTCACCCAATCGGAAGAACTACCTGGTCCGTATATACTCATAATAAAATTAATTATAATATTGGGCACCTATACTCAATTAGAAATTTCGAGAACTACCGAAATCGGGTAATCGTTTTTCAACTTTCTCGTTTGATCATCGAGAATAGAGACCGTAAATTCGTGGATATGTCCCGATTCCAAAACTTTCATCTCGGGGTGTGGGAAGTCTAAGGTCACAGTCTCGCCATAGAAACAGTCGCTGGCTTGCACGGTTTTCAGTAATGTGCTGGGAGTGCCGTCTACCGTGTTGTACGATGTGTTCACCCGATCCAGGTGCACCCTGAGAGTTTCTGTGAAGGCGAAGTCCACCGGGTTATCACCGACGTACTCACCCGGGGTAAACACTCCTTTGTTTGAGGAGTATGTCTCTCTAAAACCGAGTTGAATACCCAACCCCGGGGAGACCACTACCTTATTATCAGTGATGATGGTCATTGTTGCGAGCCCGGTAGCATTCGATACTGTGAGGTTGATTATACCGTCAAGCTCTGAGTTGACAAAATCTTTGAGCTGTCTTATTCCCCACAGTCCGAGAGGCAGCTTTACACCTAATTAGTTTGTCCATCCTTCACATAGTAAAACCCTTCGCTCTTCCCCACATTCTGCCACCCAACCGTGAACGTGATTGATCTGAGGCCTACCCGGCGTTGTCCGCAGCAGTTGTCGATTGATTTTTGAAGTTCACAACTCCCTTTTTGAACATTAGTGATAGTAGCAAACATAATAATATCTTTCAATGGATACAAAAGCATTTAGCTTTAACTCTAATGCAAAGTACGCGGTCGGTGGTAAATACACGCAAAAAGACGTTGTTAACCGCCTTGTACACCCAACCGTAACGGTTAGACCGGACAGTGGCTTTGCCACCAATTTCCCTAACACGTTTGAGAAATATAGGCTGCCCAAGATTACTACGATGGAGGCGGTAAACGGGTGGAAAGCCACACCGATGCAGTTTTGGCAGAACCAGCTAAAGTTTCACATAAAGACCATCTAACATCCAAGAATGTCATGCTCCGAAGTGTCTACAACTTTCACGCGTATTATACTATTAGGAGGATTCTCAAAGAACTAGGTATTTCTTTACCTCAAGACGACGCCTGGGATCCCATTTCCAACGCATACGACCGTATGGCGTTTGAAAGACTGTAACGAATTTAGCGTTTCAAAAGACGCGGACTGGAGACAGAAAGCATTTCCTACCAGCACCGGCCTCGGGGACGTTCTCATTCGGGGCCAGTCCGGGAATTGGACGCAGACTGATCTTAGACACGATCACTCCGGTGACCACATCGTCAGTCGGAACGCCGGGAATTTTGACCACGCGACTATGACTTTCGGACCGGAAGTGTCTGGAGGTCGACACTGTGGCGTGTTTTCTTGTAAAATGTTACCTCCGAAACGGGCTCACGTAGATTACATACAGCAGGCTGCTGAGGTTCAGAACGCGTGGGGTACATTTATGTTAGATAAGGGTCTAGGGTTCACGCAGGCCGGGGTTACTCGCGTCAACGACTCCATTCGCACGTACGTCTGGGCCATCCTCGGCGCACAGAAGCAAACTCGCAGTTCTATACTGGGCACGGGAACGGCGTTTGATGCACAAAAACAATTATTGGCACTTCTAGAGGACGCCATCTCAGCTAGGGTGGATCTGGAGAAGGCGATCCAGAATTATCAAGACGTTTTGCAGAATGCCAGCACTCCAGTAGACTATGTATTTGGAATAGGTCTTTATATGGCGCCGAGCAATATGATACTACGAGACAACCCGGTTGACGGTTACAATAATCAGATCGTAATCGCCACCGCCAATCAAAAGATCGGCCGCAACGGTAACGTGAACACGGATATCATCAAGTGCACCCCCAACATGATCGGGAGCGGAGTTGTAAGTGGAACCGATTTCATAAAACCCCCAAAGCACAAAATGGATACACATCCCTCAACACAATCGAACCCAGTACCCCCAATTAGTAAATTGGATGCACCATCGAGTTCCCCCAATCCAATCATCAACAATGTTGAAACACCAATCGAGCTTGGAAGCACAACACACGAGGAGGAGAAATTAGCGCTCGTCGTTGCCCTCGTGGCGATCGGATTATTTACGCTTTGGTTTTAGGAACTCTCTGGCGAAGAATAGTAGGAGACCGGCGATTGCCACGATTAAAGCCCAGGTATTTTTTTTTTTTTGGCTAGCCATCCGGCCGTTTTTGATAACATAGATAGCAAGTAAGAAACGATACTTCCGATCAGTCCAGGTAGTGCCGCAGCCGCCTTTTCGGCTAATTTAGCCAGGAGACTGGCGAGGGCTTTTAGTTGTTTTTTTACCCACTCCTTGGCTCCGCCGGATGGCGCGGGTGGTGGTGGTGTGGGTGCTGGCGCGGGTGGTGGCGCCGCACCACCAGTGAAAGCTAGAACTATGGTCGATATAGTCATGCTGATAGCAACGAGGATGCTTGCTATCGTGACGCTCACCGAGTGTCGTCTCCTCGTGCAGGACCCTCGAGATTGTTTCGCGGATCCGACTTATTTGGGTGCGGAGTGTCTCACGGTTAGTCGAGGCAGCCTCCAAGCGAGCTTCTCTTTCGTCCCGCAACGACTGCAGGCGTTCGGTGATCCGCTAGGTAGATTCTCTATCGCCACCCGCTTCCTTCAGTTTTCTTTCTTCTAACGCGATATGTTCATCCAGCGACGAGAGTTTGGAGAGGTTAAGGACCAGTTCGTCCCGGACCGTTTGTAGAGTCTTATCGAGTCCCCGGAGTTCGAGAAGAGGTAACAGTGTGTCATCGTCGAGTATTTCGTTTTCGCCGAACGTGGTCTCCATCGTGTTAATAGCGTCGGTGGCTATTTGAGGGAGTTCGTCGACCGTTTCTATTGCGGAGGCCGTTTTCGCCATCGTTTCGTTGGTAGACTGTAGGGCCTCTACAGCGCGGGTCGGCATAATTGTTTTACCCCTCTTCCAATCTACGAATCCTAGTTCGCTCCTTATGAGTTGGTCACCGCCCGGGTTTCCGGCAATGGTGCTCAGGGCTAGGGGTTTACCGGTCCTCGTGTTGACTATTAGGATATTTGATGCTGCTTTTAGTCGCAATCTACCGTTCAGATCAAATTTGAACTTGGAGTAGTCGCGACCGACAGATGGGACCAGACCTTTTTCTGCCAAACTGTTGTAGTAGTCGTTTACAGCTCCCTTGAGTAATTCCCGACTTTGACTAGTAGTAGCGCCACCTAATTCCCCCGATTGCGATTGGATTGGAACTAGAGGCTGTATCAAGGGCGTTTCGTCATTATAATCATCTATGTCATCATCATCCGCATCGAGGTAAACGTCTCTGCCGATTTCATACATATCATTATCGTAATCAGCCATATTTATAATTTCTTAAAATTAATTATGTATTAAAGACAAAACCATACGGGTTTAATATAGTTTCACTAAATTATGTCTTCCGAGTCAATACGGTCGCAAACTCAATCCATACCGCAGACTGCGTGAGCACCTCGGGGCAAAAGGCGTGAGACAGAGTGTCGTTATTACGAACAACCCATCGACGATCGACCAGAACCAGCAGCTCTTGGTCCGCTTCCCCAACCTCGGAGCTAACGACGTCATTGTGCCGGGGACTGTTCGCCTCGCTTTCACTATTTCGCTGACGTCGACGGACGAGGACCGAACCGTCGTTCAGAACCTGGGTCGCGCCATAGTCAAGAAGACCATGATAAAGATTTCTGGTAATGAGGTGATGTCGATCGATGACAGCGACGTCTACCATTGTTATCAGGACCTATGGATGACGGCGCAAGAGCGCGAAAACGCTGTCTATCAGGGTATTGACACCAGCAAAAATAAGAACGTAACCAAACTTAGAATCGGGGCTGCTAACAAGGCAGATAACAACGCGAGCGACAACGCGGTCGCGGGCGCTTACGGCAACCGCTTCTACATCCCGCTCGACTTTGAGTTGCTGGAGAGTCACATGCCCTACTATCAGAGCGCTTTGGCTGACCGCCTCGAATACGAACTAACGTTCAACGACTACGGCCGAGTTCTCATAGCCAGCGACATGTTATCGACGTATACGATCGATAATGTTTCGCTGGAGTACGACATGGTCACGATGCTCGAACTCCCGCGATTGATCAGAACCCAGTACGCCGGGCGCGTTGCCATACTTTACGACCGAGTTCTTCGCCATCGCAAGATGACGAAAGACAAAGGCGACATATTTTGGAAAGACAAAGGCGACACATTTTGGAATATTAACGTCAACGTACCCGCCCGCTCGATGAAAGGTATAATGATGTTGTTTGAGGATGCTCGGTTCGCGTTTGGTGCTAGAAAAACCGACAAATTCTATAACCCCAAAATCACGAAGGTAGAGGTGACGATCGAGGGAGTCCCCAATCAACTCTACAGCGCGGGTCTTCGAGCGCACCAGCAGTGGGACGAATTAAGAAAGCAGTTTGCTGCCGGCTCTAAGCGCTCTCCGGAGGTTGCAGCAGTTGCCAAAGACCTGCATCTCTCGGCCGTCTCCTGAAGTTCTGAATACCAAATACGCGTTACGGCTAGACATGCGAACCAGCGACGACGACCAAATACACGGCAGCGGACGCCAAGTTGAGAACGCTAGCGAGGGTGTGACGATCCAGATAACCAAAGAGGCGGACGGAGCCGGGCCATTGAACGTGTACTTATATATAATTACAGACGCACAACTCAACATCGAAGATGGCCGATACGTCTCAGCACTCTACTAAATCTAACGATTTATTAATTAATTTTAAGAAAATTAGCAATCATTCTAACGATTTATTAATTAATAAATTTGAAAAAATTAAGAAAATTAACAATCAATACCAATTCACGATTGGAGATGCCCACTCTGCCATAATATGTGGGCAGACAGGATGTGGAAAAACGGTTTTCATCCTAGACTTGCTCGAGGGCTCCTACCGCGATGCCTTTCGTCATATTGTGATCCTGTGTCCCACTGTGCGGCACAACGATACTTATCAGCGGCGCCCGTGGATATGGACCGACCCTGAGGTATACGTTATTGACCCCGGTGATAGGCTTCACGATTGGTTGCGGTGGTTTATACCAAAAATTCCAGGGTGAGCCCACCCTATACGTGATTGATGATTGCTCAGCCAAGGTGGCGATGACCAAAAAGAAGGACATGCTCTCCGAGCTCGCATTTTCTGGCCGCCATGCTAGGCAAAGCGTATGGATATCCACTCAAAAGTACAACGCCGTCCTCAAGGATCTGCGCGAGCAAACGAAATGGGTCGCCCTCTTTCACTGCAAGGACCGAGACTCATTCGATGACTGTCTTCGAGAGAATGACGTTATCCCAACGCGCGAGGAGCGCCTGGAGGTTCGACATATGCTTTCGGAAACTAAGCACGCCAAGCTTTTGCTAAAGACTGATCAACCAACTTCTTACGAAGTTATCAATTAATTTTATAATTAATTTAAGAAAATTAGTAATTACTGAACAATGCTGAACAATGCTGAACAAATGCTTAACAAATGTTGAACAAATGCTGAACAATGGTTAACAATGTTAACAATTTGGTGCTTCGCTGCGTGCTTTGTTGCGAGCATAATGGTGATCATAAGTATCGGGTGGTGCGCTTGGCAATATGTTAAAGTGATGAGAGTTGTTAGAATAGTTAAATTAATTTTAAGAAAAATGAACTGCGACGAACTTCTCGATCAGCTAATAGAAGAAACCTCAACTCCGACTGCCAACATCCTGAAAGATAATGATCCGACAGAGCAATCGGAATCAACTCCAACGGCGGTTGGTATTGGGTTGAGTGCAACGACTCCGAATGAAAATGAAAATGCGGCGCGACGAGAGCGGCTAGCTGCGCTGGTTGCTGGGGGACAATCGGAGCATTATCTCGGTAGGCGTCTCTCAGTTTTTCAGTTGGATAAGATGTCAGATGCGGAGATCGATAAAATGTATGCGCGATACGAATCAAGGTTAGGTGCGGAGATGACAAAAACTCTCGGATCGGCGGGGCTATTCAATTTGTACGCAACCGCCGTTAGTATACTTCTCCCTATACCAAACACCGCGGGATTGATTGACGATCTAGAGACTGACCCTTTTATAGGTCACACTCTTAGAACAGCCTGCTGCTCAATTTATCACAAGTTTGGAATGTACTTAGCTCCGCTAACAACCGCGTTGACCACGGGTAAACACTGTCAATTTGGACATATATGCCCACGAACTATAAGCCCTAATATTAATATTATAAATGATGACACGAGATACACCCGCGAGAGTGACGGAGTTGAACCCGATTGCTCCAACACAATCGAACCCGAGTGTTACTCCGCCACTGGATGACATACAGCATATAAAAAATCCCAAAAGACATCGGCTGCCACCCGAAAAGTTAAACAAGATAAAATACTCGCCGAGCTTCGAGAGGCTAAACAGTCGTTGCAATCGGGGACGGAGACAGCAAAACATCTGAAGACAGACTTGAGTACAATAACACCCCCAATTCACGAATTGGAAGCACACTCAACACCCAATCGAGGTTGGGCGAATCCGATTGAACCCAAATTCGTGAATTGGAGTTGGGTTGTTGGTGGTGGTCTGGCAGTTTGTTTGGTGCCCTGTGCGTGTGGAAATACCCCTATTATCGAAAAAACAACCAGCCAGTGTTCAGAAGAAAGTTACGAAACACCAATCGCGATTGGATGCGCCCCATTTAAATATTGATCGCGACCCCTTTTATATGCAATAATTATAATGGCTGAACAAGACGGTAAAATGTTAGTGAATGCGCTTTTATCACGCCGTGGTGATATCGGGTTTCAGTATCGGGTATGCTCGACTATCAAAGATGGCCCTAGGAGGATCCGCTCCCAAATTGGACTTTACTGTGAGAGACGTAGGGCTCGCGACCTTAGATGTAGCGGCCGCAGTTTGGACCCGAGATTATCTAGTTAAACTGGAATTCTACCAGTTAATATATGGAAATAAATGGCTTCGATCGGAATAATGATAGGTGGCGCACTTGTAAACGCATTGGCGTTCAGCGGTAGCAACTTTATATTCTCTAAACTGAGAAGCTCGAACGTGGATGAGGAGCGTAAGCGTCACGATTTAGCTGTAGAACAACTCAATAGCGCAAAGGAAGCGTGGTCGAAAAAACGAACCGCCCATCTGGACTGGGTCAATGAAGAGCTTCGCCGCGAAAATCACGCCGCACAAACTTTTCAGAACGTTGAAGAAGCCAACCGCGAGTCGCGCTGGCATATCCGCAGAAAAGTCTCGCGCCGCTGGATCGTGAGCCCCAACTTTCAGATTTCTATGTACCGTCAGAGCCCCAAAAAGACCGCGAGATCGCGTTCATCGTCGTGGGAATGGGTGTGGTGGGGCTCGTCGGCTACTATATCAAATCGAGATTTTAAATTAATTATTTAAAAAAATGTTTTTTATAAATATATATATATATAGAACGATGTCAGTTGACGAACTTTATTTTGCTATGATTGATGTAGGCTACACTGCCCTTAAACACCGCATGGTTGGTGCAAAGGGTATGATTCGTCTGGCCCGAGATTCTCTCGAGACGTGGCGGGAGGACGAAAAAGCGGCCACCCTTTTCGCAAAGCGGATGTTAGATTCCTCCACCAATCCTGGGGGATTAGATTTTCCCAAGTTCCTTCAGAACTTAACCCCCAATCGCGATTGTACTTCCAACAAAGGTTTATTATTATCGACGCAGTTACCGGACGATCTGGCGAGGGCATGTTGGAGATTGTCCGATATATTAGAATACATCGCATACGATGAACACGCGAAAACAAACTTAATACCAAACTATCGGTTCGCCTAACGCGCAAGCTAGCGAACATGTACTATAGCCCCCGCGGCTACTGGAAGGGACTCGCTGCCATCAAGAACCTCACGGCGGCGACCAAGGTTTCAGAAAATGCTGTCAAGGAATGGCTCAAGAAGCAGGCCATCTGGCAGATCTATTTACCCGCGCCTCACAATATTCCGCGCCCGAAATTCGACGTGCCGGTACCGAACCAAGTTCACCAAGCGGATCTCCTGTTTCTCCCTCACGATCGCGTCGGTCGTAAGACGTACAAGTACGCACTGACAATCGTTGACGTAGCGAGTCGTTATAAGGGGGCTGAGCCGTTGGACACTAAAGAGGTCTAAGGAGGTGGCCGATGCTCTCTCCCGAATATATAAGAGGAGTCCTCTCAAATGGCCGAATCTTCTCCAGGTCGATTCCGGCTGCGAGTTCATGGGCGCGGTCTCTCATCTATTGTCTAAGCACGAAGTTTCTGTCAGACGCGGCCGCGTCAACATCCACCGGGACCAGGGAAGCGTGGAGCGCTTCAATCGAACCCTGGCTGAGAGACTGTTCGGACACCAATACGCTAAAGAACTTGTAGACCCTCATTCGCGATCGACCGAGTGGGTGGCTAGACTGCCCGCCGTGGTCTCCGCATTGAACGGAGAGGTGACCAGATTGATAGGTAAGAAGTCCGTAGATGCTATCAAGTTTAAAAGGGTGACGAGCGAGCCCTCTGCCGTCTCGCGCGGGCGACCCGTTGGTTTAGAGGAGGAGCAACGGCTTCCATCAGATATTGATCGTCCGGTATCCTCTATCAACCGGGAGAGCTCGAAGGTGGCAGCCGCCGCGCGACTGATTCCGTGTGGTTTTTTTTTTTTTTCTCAATGTATATCATCTAGATCGATCTATTACGAAACCCGATGAGCCCGTGCTCCTACTATTGGATGATGGGCCATCTCGAGGGTTTGTTCGCGAAGAACTTCTTGCGGTGCCTTCTGACACCCAGCTACCCGGATCGTCAGAGTCTTTAGATTGCTAATTTTCTTAATTTTTTCAAAATTATTAAATAAATCATTAGAGAGGTTCCGTATGTATTCCGTCTGGTAACACGCGTCTTTTATCGTAGTATGCCGAGAGTTCCTAATTTTTGAGTTGACAGTACGTTTTCATAACGCCGTCTTTCATTTTAAATCCTCTATTTTGTGCTACATCTATAATGTGTTTTCCATCTTCTGTAGTTTCACTTAGTACTCGTTTATATCTATCCCAATTTAAATTGTTGGTTCTCTTGGACATTCCTTTCGCAGAGTTTTTATTAATAGAATTAAATTTTTCTACAAAATAACACTTACTAGATAACGCTATCGCCCTATCTCCGCTAAATTCCATTTTGAAAAGTCCGGGCTCTCTTTCGCTCCATTTATCCCAAGCCAACCATTTCTTTTTTTCTTTTTCAAATCCGTCTAGTAAGTTAGGTCTAATCAATTCCTCTATCGTTTTTTTACTAACTCCTATATACATACTATCCGTATCCATCTGTATTAATTCGAAGTCTTCTCTTTTTACGTATTTGTCTAGAAATTCGTAGTAAAATTCCAACATTCTCAATTTAGCTAGTTGATAAACCGCTATTCCACAATGGAATGGTCTCTTTACCGCACACCTGGGTTTTCTTGAAGATATTTCGTACGCATCTCCTATCTCTTCCAAATCGTCAAAGAATGCAGATCTTAATGCTTTGTCAACACAGGTTTCGTTTTGTGTATATGTCGTATTTAAATGTCTCTCCATTGCCTCAATCATTTTTCCACAACACGAGTTTCCTAATAATTTCATTATGTCGGTTACTGGTTTCTTATTTGGTTCTACATCACCCGTTCGTCTTGCGGCTGTAACTTCTTTTGCGAACCAAACCATTCGAATGGTTTTCCGCTAATATAATCTATAACACGATGAACTCCAGTTATTTCTAGGCCGTGTTTTAAATACCATTTCAACAGTGGCGCGTACAGCAATACTTTAGTGGCGGTCATAGATCCCACCAATTTTTTTCCATCTCCTCTTGTTCGGCCAGTATCTTTTAAATATTTTAACATGTGTGTGGGAACTTCATCAACCTCGATTCTTCTGTTTATAAATATTGGGGACATTTTCAGAAAACTTATCTTTTAAGTTGTGTGGAACTTCTATATCCACCTCCGCAAACCCAAACCAGTCTCCAGATAAAACTCTTTTACTAAAACTTTTTAATAAATTTAGGGTTATGTGGGGTATCTATATGGTGTATAGTTTCTCTCCCACACGGCATCTCTTTATTTAACGTAGATAAATATAACGCGTTTGCATCGTACCCCCAAAACAGCCTTGCAAGGTTTGGAACCCACTCTAATATTTGAAACACCAGCTTCTGCATATCGTGTAAATACTATTGATGGACCGCCAACTAGAGCGTCCTTCATCATTTCGTATGTTTCTTCTTTTGGTGCATATAGAGCATCCTCCGGTATAATCGTCTTTGAAGATTTTTGTTCTTTAATGGTTCCTCTCAATAAATATTGTATAGCTACTCCAGGTAGTGTTACCGCATCTTTGAAAATATCCACACCTCTGTGTTTATAAAACATTCACACATTTTTTCCACCGCTTCTAGGAACGGTGCTACATCTAAATCGTTATAATATTTCAACCAATCTCTGAAAGTTTTCATATTATTTTCTTCGAAAATTCTACGACATTTACTTAATTCTGTTTCATCTATTAACATTTTCCCAGATTGTTTGGAATACCAATTCTCTATATCCGGTAGTCCTGGGTAATCCAGTTTGTCTGGAGAATCGAACCACTCATAAGGAAAGAAAGATTTCTGTCCTTTGCATTCGTAGGCTTTTATCCAACTATCGTAACTTACACCAGGTCCTAGATAAAGTATTACATCAAGAAATCTAAACTCTGGAGTAAATAGAAATATTGTTGCGTTTGCACGTTTTCCGACCATTACTTTCTTTGTTGTTGATGCCAGTTCGCCTACTAGGTATTTCTTTATTAAGTTTATATCGTACTTACTGCTGTTAAAACCTATAACCGGTACTTGCTCTATCCACTGTTCGATCTTTGCGATTTGGTTTTTACGTAAATGTTCTGTATTAAACCCATATCTTGACCACACTTCTTCTCTTATAGCTTTTCCCCTGACTTTCAAATCTTCTACGAATTTTTCTATAAGTTTTGCGGGATCTTTATCACAAATATGAGTTACTGTTCCTGAGAAATTATCTCCTATACTAACGCTTACCGGAACGTGCTCGGCTTCGTACTCTAGATTATTACCGAGAGTTTCAAATTCTGGGTTGAGATATGCCTCAAAATCGTATACTATCTGATATGGATAAAGAGTAGTGTCGCAACCGATCTTTATGTTTTTACCAGTTCTTTGAAATTCGCATTCCCACATAACTACTAGTTTGAATTCTTTGCTTCTTCTAATAAATGTATCTCTTCTCATAGTGGGATGCGCGTTCTTCTTTTCTATGCTTGCATGAATCTCACACCCGTGCCTGTAACAGCCGTGATATTGATATACGGTATTGGTTTCCGTACAGTATCCATCTACTGGAGCTCCTAAAACCCATCTTTCACCCCCGTGTCCACACTGTTCGTGGTGAATGTGAATTCCCTCGCGCTTTTCCACAGAGTACATCCAATCGATCGCCCCATAACTGTTAGAAATTTTTGGGTAGAATGCTTTCTCGAACGACGAACGCGGGCGCTCTAAATAATTACCATCACATACTACTTTTGTCTCATCCTTTCATACATTTTGGTCCGTGTCTCTTCATATTACTCGCTTTTGTGAATTTCTGCTTGCAATTATCGCAGGCGTAAATTTTAGATAGGTTTTTAAGGTTTTTTATCAGAAATGCGTGATTATTAAACAGTCCTATTGTCATTGTTTATTACCTATTGCCTTATAGTGTGCTGGTACCTTTTTCAACCACCATACGTTACATTCGGTGGGTTGTATATACTTCTATACCGACTTTAAAAAACTCTTCAACCTTTTTCAGATCTTGGGAAACAAAATCAAAAGGAATTGGTGAAACCACATTACTACCAAAATATTGCTTACTAAGTTCTTCTTTCGCCTTTTCTGTACATCTGTCGGGTCTTTTATCTGTCATATGCATAGCTAGACACCTGAACAGACAAAGGTCGTCATTATACTTATCTAAAGAATACATGCCTTATTTTTTTATTCTTCAGCCATTCTGGAAGTTCTCCTTCTGCTGCTTCTTTGGATTGTAGTCCCAAATCTATTCCCCTACTACCCTGTATTAGCTTTACAAAAACCTCTACCCATCTTACAAACTTCCACTTTGTATTCGGTCTGTCTATTTTATCGGACATTATTCGTGTTTGCTCCTTATCTGACAGCCATTTTTTAACGGTTTTCATTGATGATAGTGGTTCGCTACCACCGAGATTTTTGTGCATTATTATAGTTACAGGTTTTCCATTTTTAATTTCCTCCATATGTTCTAGCTTGTAAGAATATGAATATCTCAAATAAAAATTGGTTGTTAGATACGGAGCGAGTTTCTCGGACATGCGTTCAGACTCGTTAATGTTAATGTTTTTACGAAAGGATAATGTAACTACCCGTCTTCCATTTTCTACCTTTTCCAATGTTTCATCGTGAGCCCCCAATATTTCTTCACCTTTTTCCACTATCGCGCGAACTATAGATCTTTTCTTATTATTTTGTATTGGGCCACCTGTGTGTCTAATTTGAAATAAATTATTTGTGCTTGAAGGTTTTATTACACTAGCCCTTAACTCCGCAATACTTTCTTTTTGAATTCTGTTACCAACTTCCTCCGCTAGTGAGAGGTCTTTAAATGCCCCTCTTTTATAGGCGTGGGTAAACCGCTTCATAAACGCCTCATTCTTTGTGGCATTTATCAGCTTTGTCAACCCCCTAACTCTCAACCGTGTACTATAAGTAATCCCAAGAGATTCGGCTTCTCTTCTCAAACTTTCTATTTCTGCTCTAGTTTCTGGCGTTATTATATTTTCTGTATATACTTTTGTATATATACTTTTGTATAACCTATACAATTTATCTGTTCAATTGTACGTCAAAAATTTACATAATGTTTTTTTCACATCCAATTGAACAGATAAATTTCATAGGTTATATACATATATAATGGAGTGTGTGACTTGTTGTAAGACGTTTACGTGTAAAGACTATCTACGAAGGCATCTAGCGAGACGTAGAAAGTTTCCTCGTGTCTCCCCACAATTTCAATGCCCCAGATGCCCTTGTAAATTCGTTAGTGCCCAAACTCTTTGTAGACATAAGCAACTACGCTGTCAGGTGGCTAAAGGTGAACGTGATAGACTAGAGCTGGTAGAATTTGTTGCTGATCTGCGAAATAAATTAGCTATATCGGAGGAGAAAAATGAGGAATATAAACTATTGTACTTGCATGAATGATTTCGACTTTTTTCAAAAGTCAATTACCAATATAATTGGGGCTCCCTCTTTTCAAAATTATTTTCTCCAAAAATTCATAAATTTGCTGTCGGGAGACCCAATTTTCCTCGTTAACCAATTTTTGATTTTTCGGGGGTGGTGGGGGTATTATAGAGGGCTATAAATGATATCACGGTAGGTGGTATCATTTTGACTCCCTTACTACTACTAATGGAATGACGAACTGTGCAGATCCGGATCAGACTGTGCGGATGCATACTGATCTGAATCTACACTGTTCGCAAAACCAATAGGCCCCATTTCTCCAGTTACCGCCACATATTACCATTGTTCCGGATACATAGTATAACGTCAATCCGGCGATAACTTTTTACAGTAATATGAATAAAGAGCAGTGCACATACAATGCCAAACACGAACTTGGTATAACAAATCAATGTCGACTCATTGATGATGCTAATATATACAGCATATGCGATAAGGCACGTAATAGTTCACTACAAAAGCTAACTTTGGAGCTGACGAAACATGGATTATATACTAAGTACAATAAATGAGACACACCATGTGATTTTGTACATTCGGACATCTGCGTAATTTCATTAAATACGATTACAAAATTTATAATATTTTTCTTAAATGAAGTCAAAAGTTGACAACATTTTCAGATATATGCCGCATGTACTCTGAAAATTGTGTCCACGTTAGACGGAATTTACGGAAAATGTTGTAAATTTTGTAAACGTATTTCATGAAATTACGCAGATGTTCGAAGGTACAAAATCACATGGCGTGTCTCAAATATGAGTGTACTTCCTATTCGATCTGCCTGTACGGTAAATACAAAATATGACTCAAACTGAACTCTCAAGTACCATATGTCACAGTCTGCAAAATAATTCAGTATTATTGCCTACACATTGGTATAAACACAAGTCATTACATGTAAAAGTCATAATACAATATAGTTGCGAACAGTAACTCTTGCAATTACTCCCGTACCGTCCGTAGCTACATTCGCAACTAAATACAATACTGCCTGTTCCACGAATTTGTGCCGACGAAATGTTCTTTATTTGATGAAATTGCGAAAAATGAGGTGAAACGTGACAGTGAGGGTAGAAAAAACGAAAAAGGAAATTGACTCCGAAACCTAGCGAGATAGCTTGTAACTAACAAAACAAAAGTTAAAATTGCAAAATCGGCCGATAAATGCAAAACTTATTTTCCAAAAATATATGTTTATGTCAATAGGAAAATCGTTTCTTCGCCACAAAATCAATATGTATTTAATGTGTTTAATAGTCAAATGTTCGTCGGAAGAAAAACGTGGAACAGATAGTAGTGTAATAAATATGCAAATGAGCTCGCTTCAGAAAACAGGTTAGGTGTCAGTACAGTTTCAATGCATGTTATGTTTATGCAATCTAACATGTGTGATTATTCAATCATATAGTACACATGCATTTAAACTCGTTGTCTGATTGTATAAGGGACTCGGCATAGCCTAGTTTCTTATTAAATCAGTAAACTGGTTTAATAAATATCATGTTAAATCACCACTCAATAGGATCCTCTATGTATAACTTTATTTATTTCCCATATCTCTGTAAACACGGATTGTTGTGTTAACCCTTTCAACCCTAAGTAACTGGAATGGACTGTGAAATGTTAATGTAATGACCTATCAAATCGTCGCAAAACTAGTTATGTGACTAGTCCATTTATAAGAAGGGGTTGTTTTTTCGCTAAACACTATGAAAATTACTTACACAAAGTGCAAATCTTGATCAAACTTATTATTTCTGAAGAGGTATGCAATATTGAAAGCATAGACATAATGGCCCAGTGGGAATGTGAATTGGTTGACGACTATCAGACATGAGTCCATCTATTGCAAAGACCCAGCCATGGGTATTCACCCTTACACTACATAGTGTATTCCTATACATTATCGAATATACAAATATTTGCATACTGTCACATATTATTTGTATTTAAACATGTGGGGATTTCGTCCCGGAAGAACCTCGCAGTTGTAGGTAGTGATAATAATTATATACAACGGGTTGTATTGTAAACACGACCAAAATGATAAAAGTTATAGTACAATGCTTGTATCGCTGGAAAACAGTGAAACCGTATACAAATTGCAATACATTTAATTGTGGCTGTGACTGGAGAATGGGGCTTATGGCTTTTGCGACCAGTGCATATCCAGATCAGCCTGTGCATCCGCACAGACTGATCAGGATCTGAACGGTTCGTCATTCCATGAATGAAACACCGGACATGCTTCTAACAAGCACCATATGTCACTATCAGGGTACAGGAGTGTGCTACGAGATCAGGAGCTAAACTGGTCAGAAATCCCATAAGCCCCAGTTATGGTCCATGTTTTCTCACAAGACATTGTATTTGGCAATTGTAGGTCTGGTAAATGAGGTATGCATGCATAATGTCAAATAGTGTAGCCCCTGATCGGCGTGCGTGGTAAAGAAGTGTTATCTGAGACCACATTGGCAGCACTTACTGGTAGATCCACATGTTTTCATTGACGCCAACGTATTTAACACTTCCACCGCTAATAGTGTATATCAAAATGTAATTCTCCTGTCTAATGTTTGTTAAAAGCAAACTTTCACTTGTTTTTGCATGTTTATGTTACATATGCTTAAACTAACAGGGTGGAAATATTTCCAAATTCAATATGGACGCCAAATCCAAGATGGCCGAAAACACTGCATATCAAAACTGGAAATACATCATAGATGCTGTACATTGACATCTAAAGTCGTGTATTGCACACATTTAATATGTATAATGACATATTATTGACACGGTAATATAATATGTATAATATCATATACTAGTAATTTGGCCAATTTAAACAAACACTATCAGCGTGTTCATACAAGATACGCTGACATAAATGAACTATCGACATCCCATGGCATCTGTCCCGTAATATATGCATCGTTATTTCTCGATAAATAGTATATTGAATGATCAATCAGAAACTATTTCAAAATGGCCGCTTAGAAACAAACAGTATTAGCTTGTTCATACAAAATACGCTGACATATATGAACTATCGACCGCTAGTGCTCTTTAAATAGAATATTGGATTATCCATCAGACTTTATACATAATGGTATGGACAATATTTACTGTATGTGATGCAAACAGCTGGAAATCCTTTGGCACATGACTTTTTAACTAAACAATTGTGTTGGTGGCTTTTGATAACTTTCTTACTGCGATGACACATGTCTAGTAGATATAAATGTGCCAATATGTATATGAATACAATATAAATGCATGCATATTCTATTCAAGCATGTTCAGTAGTCAGCTGGTGCTAACAGGATGCACTTGCATCATATGTTACGTCGTATATAGCTTTGATAGTTTTGGAGTATCAAAACACATATTAAAACATATATTATTGATTAAACTTATATAGTACAACCCGAGTACATTCGGATCTATCCGGTGTGATTGACATGTATACTTGTGCATACCCAAAAAAAGTATGTTTTCCAATGATAAATTAGTATAACAAATTATCAACATTTATTTAATACTAATGCTCGGCATCAAGTAGCTGTATTGGCTGAGACCCAGCCCAGAACAAGCACACTGTACACTCGCTAATTTGTGTATACATGCCCAGAACATTATATATTAATGTACATTGGCCAAGGATAATGGATCTAGTGTTGTAGATTATAACATTTGAACAATTTGCACTTATATTCAATGTGACGGTCGCATACTGCAGTCAGTGCTAGATACGATACACAATCTTTATTATTTTGAAATGTCTTAGCACATACATTATACATAGTCATATTGTCAAACTTGTTCAAAGGAATGTATGTACTAGGGTAGGTGGTCCTTCCAGTGAGCGTGTGTAAAAGTTAATTCAATTACTAAACTATTTATATGTGATACATAAGTATGTATGCAGATACCACCATCAATAAACATACAAATGCTAGTGTAAATCTGCAAATAATACACACATGTTTATTTTATTTGGAAAACTTACATTTTCGTCTCTACACATGTTTGTAGAAGCACGTGACTAATTCGTATCAATATATATTAGGGGAAGGCACTGTCAAGGTAATGCTATTGCTAATTATATATTCACTCAGAGAAAACACACATGGACTCATTCGCTGTGATATAATGTCATTACATTAAGGATTCGTCAAGAGAAAACTATTTAGGAAAGACGTATCAATTGCTAAAGTATTGTACAAAATGACGTGTACAGAACATGGTCTAAACCCTGCATTGTTAATTACATATACATGGATATGTTTGCGTTGAGCACAATTTTTCATTTCACAAAACCTATCGAGTATGGTATTGATAGGAAAATTGCTTACAATGAAAAGTAAAAGGCGAATATGTTAATACCTGCTGATACAGAAATACAACAAAGTCCTTTACAATCAAATAAAAGGACTCGTGATTAAAAGAAGCAGATAAGCAGAACAGACCAGCACAGACAAGTTGAGGCTGTTCGATACATACCGTGTTCAAATGCTAGTCAGATAAATTATAAAAGAAAACTGTTATGTTAGTGACTTTATAAGTATATAATTTACCAACAAATGATGGCACATGACATTTGGGATGAAACCCATGGAGCTAGAGGTTAATCAGAAACTGGATTTTATCTGATTACGCATAGCCACCAGCCATTTAACATGTGCTGTACTCTGATTCAACACAAGACAAACCAATTTATCACTCAAATATTGAGACGATGTGAACAATGAAAAACTGCAAAATACCGAGATCTGTTACAGGAGGATAATTATGACGTTTTGTATTCTCAGTAGACCAGTGGCTGTAATGTCTACTAATTTATAAAAGGATTTATGTTTGGCTTTGCAATCATACAATGCAATTGATTGTTGATATAGTTGGTACTTAGAGGAATATATTGAGCTATCAATGCACAGACTATAAACAGTGTGTGTATATACCACTGATTAACATGCATGCAATTAATTCATATACATGTAGATGTAGATTTTGATTCTTTATAATAATCCTCTAAGAAGGCACGAACACTATTATATTAGCATACTCATATTTTTGCTATTGATAATATAAGTATAAACATGCACTGTAATAACTACAGATAACCACATACATGTACAAGACTTGATATAGCAGAGTACAGTTAATCGAAAGTAGCTGATACCGTTACCGTAGTACTGTTTTCAAGCACGGTTTCCAAACATAGTTTTAATGTCATATTATTATTTTATATAATTACAATGAATATAACACCACAGACACCTTTGAGACGTATTACAAACCTAATATGTGTCACAATGCGATAGTGCCTGCAAATAACCCGATTACTGTACATCAGCCACTTGATTTATGATGCAGTTTGAAAAACGCGAAATGCGATTTTCTCTAAATAGTGAAAAATGCTAATGCGCCCATAAATTACGGTTGCTAAGGGGCAAAATAAAGATTGAGTGGCCATATTGCCACAATCCGTGTCTTGCGCGATCTTATAGGCGCTTTCAGTAAAGTTCAAGCCAACAATATATTGTTGGACAGACACATACGCTCATGAAAGTATTTACTAGAAAAAACGGTAAATTCCAAACTGGTGAAAATGTACTCAGCCCATTTTTGTCAAACATTTGACCAATGGCTAATATGAATGCCAGATGTGCTATGCAATATCATAAAGTATAAAACAAACTGAATATTAGTAGTTAATGTTTTTACATTTTGCTCTTATTATTGTTATTATGGCGCCCATTTTGAATTTGGCGGCCATTTTGAGGGTGAAAAAATGTCCACCCTTCTTGTGTTTAATGCTTATACTATGTAAATGTAAAATCAAGAGAGTTTGCTTTTTTAGCGAACACATGACACGGAATTATTTTAAAGCCCAATCTAGCTCCCACTATGAGTAACTGGAATGGATTTTGATATGCTAATTATTTTGCAACCAATTCAACCGTCACAAAATGAGTTTCAGACTAGTCCATTTATGAACAGGTTTGTTTTTGTTCTCAAAAATATGAAAATTATTTGCAAAAAGTGTATATCCTGATGAGACGGCTCGTCACGAGCCGGCTCATCAGGATATACACTGTTTGAGAATACCACTGTACAGGTATCTGGTGTTGAAAGGGTTAAAGCACACGACAAATAAATTGTAATATTGTGAACATACCTATGATAAGAACTACACAAAACGCCAGCCATAAACTATGGGAGTTGTCCTAATCAAATAACACACTCCTGGTTTCTGATAACGACCTTTACACATCGACTCTATTGTTTGTCAGAGGTTGGTAAGCAACAAAGGAAAAGTTTGCATCTATATGCAAACCTGGGCACGAAAAAGTCGTGCGTCAAGGCAAACCGCACACGTTGTGTGTCTATGGTCTTTGTGTGAATTGATAGCTTGACACAAGGAACACCAGCTCAGAAAAGCGGTCTTACGATGGCTACCGTAGCCCGGATCAGTCTGCGCATCTGCGCAGTTTGATCATTGCATGTGTTGGTCGCCATTCGATCAATACCATTTCCTATATTCACTACATGTCACCAATGTAGTAGTTGTTGATGTTTTGCGATCAGCGGAATGATTACATGTAGAACATAAAACGCTAATTTGGATGGTGAATGATGATAAAGGTACACATATTCGCCTTACAAATGCTGCAAGGTCCTTCTCCGTGCCAGTGATGCGTATGTAATCACAAATCGTGTCAATGCCATGGACAGATGTATAAACACAAGTATATATACAGACGGGCGGCAGAAATGTCTAAACTATAATGTAGAACATTGTTGAAATACTTTAAATAAAAGCTTACCTGGTGAATCTCTCACACGTAGTATACAGTAATTTCTGTTTACGTATAGTTTAGCAAGTGGAAAGACAATTGTCAACGACAAAAATAGGGACATAATTGAGGGGCGTTCAGTAAGTAACAGAAAAGTGTTATAAACCTACACCCACTCGTGAAGTGGCATATTTCATCAGGTCTCAAAAACAGTGCTATATATATATATATATATATAGATATATATATATATAGCAATATACTGATATTTGGGAGAAACTTTCAATTTTATGATAAATTTATTAATTTTTATTATACTGAATTTATTACATTATCACAGCCGTTATGGCTGTGATAATGTAATAAATTCAGTATAATAATTATGTATACTTTTAATCATGAAATACATGCATTTGTTAGTTCTATATGAAATAATGCATTTCAGGAAAAATAGATGATTACTCCCTCAAAGTATACTGTGCTAGTAAAGTATACTTTGCAATGTTGATGAAATAGGCTACTGATGTTGTCGAAGATATTCAATGTTCCTTTAATTTTCGCTTTATTGACTCCAAATGCCATATACAATGACTGTGTGTTTTCTTATATATATGTACTACAACTGACTCTGATGAAGAGGGGAGATAAGTTGGTAACGCACTTCCGTTCGCTATTTCAGTACCAGGAAGCACATTTTGTGAAACATAACATTTTTTTTAGTTTTAAATACAAATACTGTTCCACACATATAATATGTTGCAATTTATAGACACACACATGTGAAATTAATTCAACTAAATACAAATAGTACCATCGACTGTCAACAAAACTAGCGTTCGCAACGCTATTTATTTATTATTTGGCATAATACATATATTTTACCAAGACGACTTATAGGCACGATTTGGTTAATACAGTCCATTTAAATTTACCATTAAATTATTGTTTACGAAGTTAAACATGTTTCATCACTTTTTGCACATACATAAGACAACGTGTCTTTACATTTAATTGTTGTAAGTATGCCAATAGTTTTAATTCATTAAATTTAATGTTATTTCATTTTATTGGGACCATGTGTGTGTTGGGAAATTAATTGTTGAACACCCCTCGTAAATGACTTTTATAACTGACCACCCGATAATAGATATACGCATTCATATGCTGCACGTGCAGGTACAGTTGTACGCACTGCACCAGGCGATGAGAGGCCCTTCAATTACAAATGTATTCTACATGGCCGGGTGCTTATCACTTCGTCGATGTTTTGACAGAGAACTGCTGAACGTAAATGTGGTGGGCTATGTATACCCGTGTAAACCGGACACCCTGGGGACCCCATTGCGTTTCATTTATTTGGCATTGATTGTAGTTCGTTCATAGACAAGAGGGGATATAGCTATAGTCCTTGTACTGCGTACGTACGTACGTATATGCATAGTAACAACTTTCAATTTTCAAAAACTCATGAACCGCTTCACCGATTTTGATAATATTTGGCCACAATGTAATCCTGTTATGCATACTACCTACATCCGACCGCCCAATATCAAGGTCACTGAGGACTTATGTTCAACCTGTTTGTAATAAGACAAATGTGTAAGGCAATAATGTTAAAGTCCGTATTTCATTATCAATGCTGCCAGTACGACAGCCCAAGGTCAAGGTCACCGAGGACTTGTGTTTTTTATTATTATCAAGGCAGACAGCGAGGGCATAAGCTTCGCTTAGCGCTGCCATTTATTGTTACAGTGGTACCTATCTAAGTTGGACACCCTGCGAACGACGTCACATGACGTTACCGAACGACGTCAGACTAATCAGAAACGTAACGTAAACAAGTAGTAGTAAGGGAGTCAAAATGATACCACCTACCGTGATATCATTTATAACCCTCTATAATACCCCCACCACCCCCGAAAAATCAAAAATTGGTTAACGAGGAAAATTGGGTCTCCCGACAGCACATTTATGAATTTTTGGAGAAAATAATTTTGAAAAGAGGGAGCCCCAATTATATTGGTAATTGACTTTTGAAAAAAGTCGAAATCATTCATGCAAGTACAATAGTTTATATTCCTCATTTTTCTCCTCCGATATAGCTAATTTATTTAGCAGATCAGCAACAAATTACTACAGCTATAGTCCTTACCACGATTCACCTTTAGCCACCTGACAGCGTAGTTGCTTATGTCTACAAAGAGTTTGGGCACTAACGAATTTACAAGGGCATCTGGGGTATTGAAATTGTGGGGGGACACAAGGAAACTTTCTACGTCTCGCTAGATGCCTTCGTAGATAGTCTTTACACGTAAACGTCTTACAACAAGTCACACACTCCATTATATATGTATTTTATATATATATGTATATGTATATGTTCAATTGGATGTGAAAAAAACATTATGTAAATTTTTGACGTCCAATTGAACAGATAAATTATATATGTATATAACCTATGAAATGTATCTGTTCAATTGGATGTGGAAAAAAACATTATGTAAATATTTTTGACGTCTAATTGAACAGAAATTATATATGTATATAACCTATGAAATTTATCTGTTCAATTGGATGTGAAAAAAACATTATGTAAATTTTTGACGTCCAATTGAACAGATACATTTTATAGGTTATACAAAAGTATATATACAAAAGTATATACAGAAAATATGATAACGCCAGAAACTAGAGCAGAAATAGAAAGTTTGAGAAGAGAAGCCGAATCTCTTGGGATTACTTATAGTACACGGTTGAGAGTTAGGGGGTTGACAAAGCTGATAAATGCCACAAAGAATGAAGCGTTTATGAAGCGGTTTACCCGCGCCTATAAAAGAGGGGCATTTAAAGACCTCTCACTAGCGGAGGAAGTTGGTAACAAAATTCGAAAAGAAAGTATTGCGGAGTGAAGGGCTAGTGTAATAAAACCTTCAAGCACAAATAATTTGTCTCAAATTAGACACACAGGTGGCCCAATACAAAATAATAAGAAAAGATCTATAGTTCGCGCGATAGTGGAAAAAGGTGAAGAAATATTGGGGGCTCACGATGAAACATTGGAAAAGGTAGAAAATGGAAGACGGGTAGTTACATTATCCTTTCGTAAAAACATTAACATTAACGAGTCTGAACGCATGTCCGAGAAACTCGCTCCGTATCTAACAACCAATTTTTATTCGAGATATTCATATTCTTACAAGCTAGAACATATGGAGGAAATTAAAAATGGAAAACCTGTAACTATAATAATGCACAAAAATCTCGGTGGTAGCGAACCACTATCATCAATGAAAACCGTTAAAAAATGGCTGTCAGATAAGGAGCAAACACGAATAATGTCCGATAAAATAGACAGACCGAATACAAAGTGGAAGTTTGTAAGATGGGTAGAGGTTTTTGTAAAGCTAATACAGGGTAGTAGGGGAATAGATTTGGGACTACAATCCAAAGAAGCAGCAGGAGGAGAACTTCCAGAATGGCTTGAAGAATAAAAAAGTATGTATTCTTTAGATAAGTATAATGACGACCTTTGTCTGTTCAGGTGTCTAGCTATGCATATGACAGATAAAAGACCCGACAGATGTACAGAAAAGGCGAAAGAACTTAGTAAGCAATATTTTGGTAGTAATGTGGTTTCACCAATTCCTTTTTCAGATCTAAAAAGGTTGAAGAGTTTTTTAAAATCGGTATAGAAGTATATCAACCCACCGAATGTAACGTATGGTGGTTGAAAAAGGTACCAGCACACTATAAGGCAATAGGAATACACCAATGACAATAGACTGTTTAATAATCACGCATTTCTGATAAAAAACCTTATACCTATCTAAAATTTACGCCTGCGATAATTGCAAGCAGAAATTCACAAAAGCGAGTAATATGAAGAGACACGGACCAAAATGTATGAATGGTGAGACAAAAGTAGTATGTGATGGTAATTATTTAGAGCGCCCGCGTTCGTCGTTCGAGAAAGCGTTCTACCCAAAAAGTTCTAACAGTTATGGGGCGATCGATTGGATGTACTCTGTGGAAAAGCGCGAGGGAATTCACATTCACCACGAACAGTGTGGACACGGGGATGAAAGATGGGTTTTAGGAGCTCCAGTAGATGGATACTGTACGGAAACCAATACCGTATATCAATATCACGGCTGTTACTGGCACGGGTGTGAGATTCATGCAAAGCATAGAAAAGAAGAACGCGCATCCACTATGAGAAGAGATACATTTATTAGAAGAAGCAAAGAATTCAAACTAGTAGTTATGTGAGAATGCGAATTTCAAAGAACTGGTAAAGACATAAAGATCGGTTGCGACACTACTCTTTATCCATATCAGATAGTATACGATTTTGAGGCATATCTCAACCCAGAATTTGAAACTCTCGGTAATAATCTAGAGTACGAAGCCGAGCACGTTCCGGTAAGCGTTAGTATAGGAGATAATTTCTCAGGAACAGTAATTCATATTTGTGATAAAGATCCCGCAAAACTTATAGAAAAATTCGTAGAAGATTTGAAAGTCAGGGGAAAAGCTATAAGAGAAGAAGTGTGGTCAAGATATGGGTTTAATACAGAACATTTACGTAAAAACCAAATCGCCAAGATCGAACAGTGGATAGAGCAAGTACCGGTTATAGGGTTTAACAGTAGTAAGTACGATATAAACTTAATAAAGAAATACCTAGTAGGCGAACTGGCATCAACAACAAAGAAAGTAATGGTCGGAAAACGTGCAAACGCAACAATATTTCTATTTACTCCAGAGTTTAGATTTCTTGATGTAATACTTTATCTAGGACCTGGTGTAAGTTACGATAGTTGGATAAAAGCCTACGAATGCAAAGGACAGAAATCTTTCTTTCCTTATGAGTGGTTCGATTCTCCAGACAAACTGGATTACCCAGGACTACCGATATAGAGAATTGGTATTATTCCAAACTATCTGGGAAAATGTTAATAGATGAAACAGAATTAAGTAAATGTCGTAGAATTTTCGAAGAAAATAATATGAAAACTTTCAGAGATTGGTTGAAATATTTATAACGATTTAGATGTAGCACCGTTCCTAGAAGCGGTGGAAAAAATGTGTGAATTTAATAAACACAGAGGTGTGGATATTTTCAAAGATGCGGTAACACTACCTGGAGTAGCTATACAATATTTATTGAGAGGAACCATTAAAGAACAAAAATCTTCAAAGAAGATTATACCGGAGGATGCTCTATATGCACCAAAAGAAGAAACATACGAAATGATGAAGGACGCTCTAGTTGGCGGTCCATCAATAGTATTTACACGATATGCAGAAGCTGGTGTTTCAAATATTAGAGTGGGTTCCAAACCTTGCAAGGCTGTTTTGGGGTACGATGCAAACGCGTTATATTTATCTACGTTAAATAAAGAGATGCCGTGTGGGAGAGAAACTATACACCATATAGATACCCCACATAACCCTAAATTTATTAAAAAGTTTTGTAAAAGAGTTTTATCTGGAGACTGGTTTGGGTTTGCGGAGGTGGATATAGAAGTTCCACACAACTTAAAAGATAAGTTTTCTGAAATGTCCCCAATTTAAAATTTATAAACAGAGAAGTAGAGTTGATGAAGTTTCCCACACACATGTTAAAATATTTAAAAGATACTGGCCGAACAAGAGGAGATGGAAAAAAATTGGTGGGATCTATGACCGCCACTAAAGTATTGCTGTACGCGCCACTGTTGAAATGGTATTTAAAACACGGCCTAGAAATAACTGGAGTTCATCGTGTTATAGATTATATTAGCGGAAAACCATTCGAATGGTTCGCAAAAGAAGTTACAGCCGCAAGACGAACGGGTGATGTAGAACCAAATAAGAAACCAGTAGCCGACATAATGAAATTATTAGGAAACTCGTGTTGTGGAAAAATGATAGAGGCAACGGAGAGACATTTAAATACGACATATACACAAAACGAAACATGTGTTGACAAAGCATTAAGATCTGCATTATTTGACGATTTGGAAGAGATAGGAGATGCGTACGAAATATGTTCAAGAAAACCAGGTGTGCGGTAAAGAGACCATTCCATTGTGGAATAGCGGTTTATCAACTAGCTAAATTGAGAATGTTGGAATTTTATTACGAATTTCTAGACAAATACGTAAAAAGAGAAGACTTCGAATTAATACAGATGGATACGGATAGTATGTATATAGGAGTTAGTGGAAAAACGATAGAGGAATTGATTAGACCTAACTTACTAGACGGATTTGAAAAAGAAAAAAAGAAATGGTTGGCTTCGGATAAATGGAGCGAAAGAGAGCCCGGACTTTTCAAAATGGAATTTAGCGGAGATAGGGCGATAGCGTTATCTAGTAAGTGTTATTTTGTAGAAAAATTTAATTCTATTAACAAAAACTCTGCGAAAGGAATGTCCAAGAGAACCAACAATTTAAATTGGGATAGACATAAACGAGTACTAAGTGAAACTACAGAAGATGGAAAACACATTATAGATGTAGCACAAAATAGAGGATTTAAAATGAAAGACGGCGTTATGAAAACGTACTGTCAACAAACATTACGACTCTCGGCATACTACGATAAAAGACCCGTGTTACCAGACGGAATACATACGGAACCTCTCTAATGATTTATTTAATAATTTTGAAAAAATTAAGAAAATTAGCAATCTAAAGACTCTGACGATCCGGGGGTAGCTGGGTGTCAGAAAGCACCGCAAGAAGTTCTTCGCGAACAAACCCTCGAGATGGCCCATCATCCAAATAGTAGAGCACGGGCTCATCGGGCTTGGTAATAGATCGATCTAGATGATATACATTGAGAGACCACACGGGATCAGTCGCGCGGCGGCTGCCACCTTCGAGCTCTCCCGGTTGATAGAGGTACCGGACGTCAATATCCGATGGAAGCCGTTGCTCCTCTAAACCAACGGGTCGCCCGCGCGAGACGGCAGAGGGCTCGCTCGTCACCCTTTTAAACTTGATAACATCTACGGCTTCTTACCTACTCAATCTGGTCACCTCTCCGTTCAATGCGGAGACCACGGCGGGCAGTCTGGCCACCCACTCGGACGATCGCGAATGAGGGTCTACAAGTTCTTTAGCGTATTGGTGTCCGAACAGTCTCTCAGCCAGGGTTCGATTGAAGCGTTCCACGATTCCCTGGTCCCGGTGGATGTTGACGCGGCCGCGTCTGACAGAAACTTCGTGCTTAGACAATAGATGAGAGACCGCGCCCATGAACTCGCGGCCGGGATCGACCTGGAGAAGATTCGGCCATTTGAGAGGACTCCTCTTATATATTCGGGAGAGAGCCTAGGCCACCTCCTTAGACTCTTTAGTGGCCAACGGCTCAGCCCCCTTATAACGACTCGCTACGTCAACGATTGTCAGTGCGTACTTGTACGTCTTACGACCGAAGCGATCGTGAGGGAGAAACAGGAGATCCGCTTGGTGAACTTGGTTCGGTACCGGCACGTCGAATTTCGGGCGCGGAATATTGTGAGGCGCGGGTAAATAGATCTGCCAGATGGCCTGCTTCTTGAGCCATTCCTTGACAGCGTTTTCTGAAACTTTTGTCGCCGCCGCGAGGTTCTTGATGGCAGCGAGTCCCTTCCAGTAGCCGCGGGGGCTATAGTACATGTTCGCTAGCTTGCGTGTTAGGCGAACGATAGTTTGGTATTAAGTTTGCGCGTGTTCATCGTATGCGATGTTTTTCTAATATATCGGACAATCTCCAACATGCCCTCGCCAGATCGTCCGGTAACTGCGTCGATAATAATAAACCTTTGTTGGAAGTACAATCGCGATTGGGGGTTAAGTTCTGAAGGAACTTGGGAAAATCTAATCCCCCAGGATTGGTGGAGGAATCTAACATCCGCTTTGCGAAAAGGGTGGCCGCTTTTTCGTCCTCCCGCCACGTCTCGAGAGAATCTCGGGCCAGACGAATCATACCCTTTGCACCAACCATGCGGTGTTTAAGGGCAGTGTAGCCTACATCAATCATAGCAAAATAAAGTTCGTCAACTGACATCGTTCTATATATATATATTTATAAAAAAATTAATTTAAAATAATTAATTTAAAATAAAATCGATTGAATTGTATAGTAGCCGACGAGCCCCACCACACACATTCCCACGACGATGAACGCGATCTCGCGGTCTTTTTGGGGCTCTGACGGTACATAGAAATCTGAAAGTTGGGGCTCGCGATCCAGCGGCGCGAGACTTTTGTACGGATATGCCAGCGCGTACTCGCGGTTGGCGTTCTTCAACGTTCTGAACAAAAGTTTAGTGCGCTCGTGATTTTCGCGGCGAAGCTCTTCATTGACCCAGTCCAGATGAGCGGTTCGTTTTTTCGACCACGCTTCCTTTGCGCTATTGAGTTGTTCTACAGCTAAATCGTGACGCTTACGCTCCTCATCCACGTTCGAGCTTTTCATTTTAGAGAATATAAAGTTGCTACCGCTGAACGCCAATGCGTTTACAAGCGCACCACCTACTATTACTGCGATTGAAGCCATTTATTTCCATATATTAACTGGTAGAATTTCAGCTTTAACTAGATAATCTCGGGTCCAAACTGCGGCCGCTACATCTAAGGTCGCGAGCCCTACGTCTCTCACAGTAAAGTCCAATTTGGGAGCGGATCCTCCTAGGGCCATCTTTGATAGTCGAGCATACCCGATACTGAAACCCGATATCACCACGGCGTGATAAAGCGCATTCACTAACATTTTACCATCTTGTTCAGCCATTATAATTATTGCATATAAAAAGGGTCGCGATCAATGTTTAAATGGGGCGCATCCAATCGCGATTGGTGTTTCATAACTTTCTTCTGAACACTGGCTGGTTGTTTTTTCGATAATAGGGGGTATTTCCACACGCACAGGGCACCAACAACTGCCAGACCACCACCAACAACCCAACTGAATTGAATTGGGGGTGTTGTTGTACTTAACTCTGTCTTCAGATGTTTTGCTGTCTCCGTCCCCGATTGCAACGACTGTTTAGCCTCTCGAAGCTCGGCGAGTATTTTATCTTGTTTAACTTTTCGGGTAGCAGCCGCCGCCCGCCCAGCTGCCTGTCTTTTGGGATTTTTTATATGCGGTATGTCATCCAGTGGCGGAGTAACACTCGGGTTCGATTGTGTTGGAGCAATCGGGTTCAACTCCGTCACTCTCGCGGGTGTGTCTTGTGTCATCATTTATAATATTAATATTAGGGCTTATAGTTCGTGGGCATATATGTCCAAATTGACAGTGTTTACCCGTGGTCAACGCGGTTGTCAGCGGAGCTAAGTACATTCCAAACTTGTGATAAATTGAGCAGCAGGCTGTTCTAAGAGTGTGACCTATAAAAGGGTCAGTCTCTAGATCGTCAATCAATCCCGCGGTGTTTGGTATAGGGAGAAGTATACTAACGGCGGTTGCGTACAAATGAATAGCCGCCGATCCGAGAGTTTTTGTCATCTCCGCACCTAACCTTGATTCGTATCGCGCATACATTTTATCGATCTCCGCATCTGACATCTTATCCACCTGAAAAAACTGAGGACGGCTACCGAGTAATGCTCCGATTGTCCCCCAGCAACCAGCGCAGCTAGCCACTCTCGTCGCGCCGCATTTTCATTTTCATTCGGAGTCGTTTCACTCAACCCAATACCAACCGCCGTTGGAGTTGATTCCGATTGCTCTGTCGGATCATTATCTGTGTTGGCAGTCGGAGTTGAGGTTTCTTCTATTAGCTGATCGAGAAGTTCGTCGCAGTTCATTTTTCTTAAAATTAATTTAACTATTCTAACAACTCTCATCACTTTAACATATTGCCAAGCGCACCACCCGATACTTATGATCACCATTATGCTCGCAACAAAGCTCGTAGCGGAGCACCAAATTGTTAACATTGTTAACCATTGTTCAGCATTTGTTCAACATTTGTTAAGCATTTGTTCAGCATTGTTCAGCATTTGTTCAGCATTGTTAAGCATTGTTCAGCATTGTTCAGCATTTGTTCAGTAATTGCTAATTAATTATAAAATTAATTGATAACTTCGTAAGAAGTTGGTTGATCAGTCTTTAGCAAAAGCTTGGCGTGCTTAGTTTCCGAAAGCATATGTCGAACCTCCAGGCGCTCCTCGCGCGTTGGGATAACGTCATTCTCTCGAAGACAGTCATCGAATGAGTCTCGGTCCTTGCAATGAAAGAGGGCGACCCATTTCGTTTGCTCGCGCAGATCCTTGAGGACGGCGTTGTACTTTTGAGTGGATATCCATACGCTTTGCCTAGCATGGCGGCCAGAAAATGCGAGCTCGGAGAGCATGTCCTTCTTTTTGGTCATCGCCGCCTTGGCTGAGCAATCATCAATCACGTATAGGGTGGGCTCACCCTGGAATTTTTGGTATAAACCACGCAACCAATCGTGAAGCCTATCACCAGGGTCAATAACGTATACCTCAGGGTCGGTCCATATCCACGGGCGCCGCTGATAAGTATCGTTGTGCCACACAGTGGGACACAGGATCACAATATGACGAAAGGCATCGCGGTAGGAGCCCTCGAGCAAGTCTAGGATGAAAACCGTTTTTCCACATCCTGTCTGCCCACATATTATGGCAGAGTGGGCATCTCCAATCGTGAATTGGTATTGATTGTTAATTTTCTTAATTTTTTCAAATTTATTAATTAATAAATCGTTAGAATGATTGCTAATTTTCTTAAAATTAATTAATAAATCGTTAGATTTAGTAGAGTGCTGAGACGTATCGGCCATCTTCGATGTTGAGTTGTGCGTCTGTAATTATATATAAGTACACGTTCAATGGCCCGGCTCCGTCCGCCTCTTTGGTTATCTGGATCATCACACCCTCACTAGCGTTCTCAACTTGGCGTCCGCTGCCGTGTATTTGGTCGTCGTCGCTGGCTCGCATGTCTAGCCATAACGAGTATTTGGTATTCAGGAACTCCGCGAGGGAGACGGCCGAGAGATGCAGGTCTTTGGCAACTGCTGCAACCTCCGGAGAGCACTTAGAGCCGGCAGCAAACTGCTTTCTTACTTCGTCCCACTGCTGGTGCGCGCGAAGACCCGCGCTGTAGAGTTGATTGTGGACTCCCTCGATCGTCACCTCTACCTTCGTGATTTTGGGGTTATAGAATTTGTCGGTTTTTCTAGCACCGAACGCGAACCGAGCATCCTCGAACAACATCAGTATACCTTTCATCGAGCGGGCGGGTACGTTGACATTAATATTCCACAATGTGTCGCCTTTGTATGGCGAAGAACTCGGTCGTAAAGTATGGCAACGCGCCCGGCGTACTGGGTTCTGATCAATCGCGCGAGTTCGGGCATCGTGACCATGTCGTACTCCAGCGAAACATTATCGATCGTATACGTCGATAACATGTCGCTGGCTATGAGAACTCGGCCGTAGTCGTTGAACGTTAGTTCGTATTCGAGGCGGTCAGCCAAAGCGCTCTGATAGTAGGGCATGTGACTCTCCAGCAACTCAAAGTCGAGCGGGATGTAGAAGCGGTTGCCGTAAGCGCCCGCGACCGCGTTGTCGCTCGCATTGTTATCTGCCTTGTTACCAGCCCCGATTATAAGTTTGGTTACGTTCTTATTTTTGCTGGTGTCAATACCCTGATAGACAGCGTTTTCGCGCTCTTGCACCGTCATCCATAGGTCCTGATAACAATGGTAGACGTCGCTGTCATCGATCGACATCACCTCATTACCAGAAATCTTTATCATGGTCTTCTTGACTATGGCGCGACCCAGGTTCTGAACGACGGTTCGGTTCTCGTCCGTCGACGTCAGCGAAATAGTGAAAGCGAGGCGAACAGTCCCCGGCACAATGACGTCGATAGCTCCGAGGTTGGGGAAGCGGACCAAGAGCTGCTGGTTCTGGTCGATCGTCGATGGGTTGTTCGTAATAACGACACTCTGTCTCACGCCTTTTGCCCGAGGGGCTCACGCAGTCTGCGGTATGGATTGAGTTTGCGACCGTATTGACTCGAAGACATAATTTAGTGAAACTATATTAAACCCGTATGGTTTTGTCTTTAATACATAATTAATTTTAAGAAATTATAAATATGGCTGATTACGATAATGACATGTATGAAATCGGCAGAGACGATTACCTCGATGCGGATGATGATGACATAGATGATTATAATGACGAAACGCACTTGATACAGCCTCCAGTTCCAATCCAATCGCAATCGGGGGAATTATGTGGCGCTACTACTAGTCAAAGTCGGGAATTACTGGAGGGAGCTGTAAACGACTACTACAACAGTTTGGCAGAAAAAGGTCTGGTCCCATCTGTCGGTCGCGATTACTCCAAGTTCAAATTTGATCTGAACGGTAGATTGCGACTAAAAGCAGCATCAAATATCCAAATAGTCAACACGAGGACCGGTAAACCCCTAGCCCTGAGCACCATTGCCGGAAACCCGGGCGATGGCCAACTCATAAGGAGCGAACTAGGATTCGTAGATTGGAAGAGGGGTAAAACAATTATGCCGACCCGCGTTGTAGAGGCCCTACAGTCTACCAACGAAACGATGGCAAAAACCGCCTCCGCGATAGAAACGGTCGAGCTCAACGAACTCCCTCAAATAGCCACCGACGCTATTAACACGATGGAGACCACGTTCGGCGAAAACGAAATACTCGACGATGACCCACTGTTACCTCTTCTCGAACTCCGGGGACTCGATAAGACTCTGCAAACGGTCCGGCACGAACTGGTCCTTGACCTCTCCAAACTCTCGTCGCAGGATGAACATATCGCGTTAGAAGAAAGAAAACTGAAGGAAGCGGGTGGCGATAGAGAATCTACCGAGCGGATCACCGAACGCCTGCAGTCGTTGCGGGACGAAAGAGAAGCTCGCTTGGAGGCTGCCTCGATTAACCGTGAGACACTCCGCACCCAAATAAGTCGGATCCGCGAAACAATCTCGAGGGTCCTGCACGAGGAGACGACACTCGGTGAGCGTCTTCGCACTCTGTTCAGAGAACAGGGTGTCACGATAGCAAGCATCCTCGTTGCTATCAGCATGACTATATCGACCATAGTTCTAGCTTTCACTGGTGGTGCGGCGCCACCACCCGCGCCAGCACCCACACCACCACCACCCGCGCCATCAGGCGGAGCCAAGGAGTGGGTAAAAAAACAACTAAAAGCCCTCGCCAGACTCCTGGCTAAATTAGCCGAAAAGGCGGCTGCGGCACTACCTGGACTGATCGGAAGTATCGTTTCTTATTTGCTATCTATATTATCAAAAACGGCCGGATGGCTAGCCAAAAATACCTGGGCTTTAATCGTGGCAATCGCCGGTCTACTACTATTCTTCGCCAGAGAGTTCCTAAAACCAAAGCGTAAATAATCCGATCGCCACGAGGGCAACGACGAGCGCTAATTTCTCCTCCTCGTGTGTTGTGCTTCCAAGCTCGATTGGTGTTTCAACATTGTTGATGACTGGATTGGGGGAACTCGATGGTGCATCCAATTTACTAATTGGGGGTACTGGGTTCGATTGTGTCGAGGGATGTGTATCCATATTGTGTTTTGGGGGTTTTATGAAATCGGTTCCACTTACAACACTGTTGAACCCGATCATGTTGGGGGTGCGCTTGATGATATCCGTGTTCACGTTACCGTTGCGGCCGATTTTTTGATTGGCGGTGGCGATTACGATCTGATTATTGTATCATATTGCTCGGCGCCATATAAAGACCTATTCCAAATACATAGTCTACTGGAGTGCTGGCATTCTGCAAAACGTCTTGATAATTCTGGATCGCCTTCTCCAGATCCACCCTAGCTGAGATGGCGTCCTCTACAAGTGCCAAGAATTGTTTTTGTGCATCAAACGCCGTTACCGTGCCCAGTATAGAACTGCGAGTTTGCTTCTGTGCGCCGAGGATGGCCCAGACGTACGTGCGAATGGAGTCGTTGACGCGAGTAACCCCGGCCTGCGTGAACCCTAGACCCTTATCTAACATAAATGTACCCAACGCGTTCTGAACCTCAGCAGCCTGCTGTATGTAATCTACGTGAGCCCGTTTCGGAGGTAACATTTTACAAGAAAACACGCCACAGTGTCGACCTCCAGACACTTCCGGCCCGAAAGTCATAGTCGCGTGGTCAAAATTCCCGGCGTTCCGACTGACGATGTGGTCACCGGAGTGATCGTGTCTAAAATCAGTCTGCGTCAAATTCCCGGACTGGCCCCGAATGAGAACGTCCCAGAGGCTGGTGCTGGTAGGAAATGCTTTCTGTCTCCAGTCCGCGTCTTTTGAAACGTTAAATTCGTTACACAGTCTTTCAAACGCCATACAGTCGTATGCGTTGAAAATGGGATCCCAGGCATCGTCTTGAGGTAGAGAAATACCTAGTTCTTTGAGAATCCTCCTAATAGTATAATACGCGTGAAAGTTGTAGACACTTCGGAGCATAACATTCTTGGATGTTAGATGGTCTTTATGTGAAACTCCACACCCGGCTGTTGCGCACCATACAGCGAAATTTAGCTGGTTCTGCCAAAACTGCATCGGTGTGGCTTTCCACCCGTTTGCCGCCTCCATCGTAGTAATCTTGGGCAGCCTATATTTCTCAAACGTGTTAGGGAAATTGGTGGCAAAGCCACTGTCCGGTCTAACCGTTACGGTTGGGTGTACAAGGCGGTTAACAACGTCTTTTTGCGTGTATTTACCACCGACCGCGTACTTTGCATTAGAGTTAAAGCTAAATGCTTTTGTATCCATTGAAAGATGTTATTATGTTTGCTACTATCACTAATGTTCAAAAACGGAGTTGTGAACTTCAAAAATCAATCGACAACTGCTGCGGACAACGCCGGGTAGGCCTCAGATCAATCACGTTCACGGTTGGGTGGCAGAATGTGGGGAAGAGCGAAGGGTTTTACTATGTGAAGGATGGACAACAATTAGGTGTAAAGCTGCCTCACGGACTGTGGGGAATAAGACAGCTCAAAGATTTTTTCAACTCAGAGGTTGACGGTATAATCAACCTCACAGTATCGAATGCTACCGGGCTCGCAACAATGACCATCAGCACTGATAATAAGGTAGTGGTCTCCCCGGGGTTGGGTATTCAACTCGGTTTTAGAGAGACATACTCCTCAAACAAAGGAGTGTTTACCCCGGGTGAGTACGTCGGTGATAACCCGGTGGACTTCGCCTTCACAAAAACTCTTAGGGTGCACCTGGATCGGGTGAACACGTCGTACAACACGGTAGACGGCACTCCCAGCACATTACTGAAAACCGTGTAAGCCAGCGACTGTTTCTATGGCGAGACTGTGACCTTAGACTTCCCACACCCCGAGATGAAAGTTTTGGAATCGGGACATATCCACGAATTTACGATTTACTATTCTCGATGATCAAGCGAGAAAGTTGAAAAACGATTACCCGATTTCGGTAGTTCTCGAAATTTCCAATTGAGTATAGGTGCCCAATATTATAATTAATTTTATTATGAGTATATACGGACCAGTTAGTTCTTCCGATTGGGTGACAAATTCAAAGAATTTGGAACCGGCAGAAGGTGGATTCATCTCGACAGAGGGCGACTTTTTAACTACTGGAAAAACCAAGGCCCTGATAAATAAAACTATATTGAGGGTCACAAACGGGATTCACAGGAGTATATCAGATGTTAGAGTAGAAGTGCTGACGGCGACTGCACAAATTGAGGGAGTCCGAACGGATATTGAGAAAGATCAGGTGGCTTATGAGGTGTTGCGCTCAGAGGACTCTCTCATCAGAGAAACGGAACTAAACGAACTAGGTAAAAAATAACCAAATTTCGAAAAGAGAGTAGGTCGGATATTGATAAAGTCCGAGAAGACCACCAGGCGGCCCTTACGGAGGGTTATGATACGTTGCGCTTAGAGGACTCTCTCATTAGAGATGCGGCACTTACCGAACTAGATAAAAAAATAACCAAATTTCGAAAAGAGGCCACGTCGGGTATTGAGAAAGCCCGAGAAGACCACCAGGTGGACCTAACGGAGGCTTATGAGGTGTTGCGCTCAGAGGACTCTCTCGTCAGAGAAGCGGCGGTTGCCGAACTAGATAAAAAAATAACCAATTTTCGAAAAGAGACCCGGTCGGGTATTGATAAAGTCTGAGAAGACCACCAGTCGAACCTTGCGGAGGCCCTTGCGGAGGCTTATAATGCGTTGCGCTTAGAGAACTCTCTCAACAGAGAAGCTACACTTACTGAATTAGACGGGTAAATAGCCGAATTTCTGAAAGAGACCCGGTTGGGGGTTGAGGGGGTCCGAGAAGACCACAAGGAGGCCATTGCGGAGGCTTATGTGGCGTTGCGCTCAGAGGACTCTCTCAACAGAGAAGCGGCACTTACTGAACTAGACAAAAAAATAACCGAATTTCAAAAAGAGACCCGGTTGGATCATGATGGAGTCCGAACGGGTATTGAGAAAGCCCGAGAAGACCACCAGGCGGATATTACGGAGGCTTATAGGGTGTTGCTCTTAGAGAACTCTCTCAAAAGAGAAGCGGCGGTTGGTGAAGTAGACAAAAAAATAACCAAATTTCAAAAAGAGGCCCGGTCGGGTGTTGAGAAAGCCCGAGAAGACCACAAGGAGGCCATTGCGAAGGCTTATGAGGTGTTGCGCTCAGAGGACTCTCTCATCAGAGAAGCGGCACTTACTGAACTAGACGGGAAAATAACCGAATTTCAAAAAGAGGCCCGGTCGGGTGTTGAGAAAGCCCTAGAAGGCCACCAGGTGACCATTACGGAGGCTTATGATGCGTTGCGCTTAGAGGACTCTCTCAGCAGAGAAGCGGCACTTACCGAACTAGACAAAAAATAACCGAATTTCAAAAAGAGACCCTGTCGGGTATTGAGAAAGCCCGAGAAGACCACCAGGCGGCCCTTGCGGAGGCTTATAGGGTGTTGCGCTCAGAGGATCGGACGGGGATTGTGGGATTAGGAGCCCGAGTGGTTGAATCTATCCGCGCCGTTGCTGAATCACTTGTTGCGGTTGATGATCAAGTAAAACGAGTTCGTACTGAGGCATATAACGCAAACAGTGCGCTTGCCGGAATAGTGCGAACAATGAAAACGCCAAAACGTGTCATAACAGTTTGGGCTGAGAAGCGGGGCCCATTGGTTGAGGGGCACTATGAATATTCGTTCGGTGCCAAAGCGAGTAATAAATGTGGGGCATACACTATGACAGCTGCAGGTGAAGTTATCCAAATGGCGGTCTGCTCGGTTAATGTTAGTGGTAAACCTGTGGGCGCGGTCGCGATAAATATTGTAGTAGATGGGGAAGAACGGGGGATTGGAGTCACTAAAATCTCTGGAGATAGTTCGACGGTGGTTTCGTTCTCCGGTTATGATCGAATTAGACTTTCCAAAGGTAGTGTTATTAACTTTGTTACGAAAATCGGTGACCCAGAGAGTTCTTCCACTATTGTCTCATTGTTAATTGAACTTATTTTGTAAATATTAATATATTGAAAATCATGAACGAATCAACACTTCCAATTGTCAATACCACTCCATCAACACTGTGTACAATTAACGAAAGAAGTTCAGATTTTAGGTTGAATAATATCGTCGCTATGCAGGATATTTTAGTTAGAGAATATACAAATAGAAAAAGAAACGCTAAAAAATATAGACGCGCGGTGAACATGGCTGAAGCATCTAGCACGGCTCTAGCGAGTGTTTCTGTGTTGTGTGGGGCGGGGACAGCTGCAACTATATCCACCATTATAACGGTTCCTGTAGCGGTGATTTTATGTGCGGTGTCGGCCATTTCTGGGTTGTTGGTAATTAGGGCGTCGGGTGGAAAACTCGAGAAAAAATGTAGAAAACATGATAGAATATCTGTTCTCGCCAGGTCGAAGAAAAATACCATCGACGTTATGGTGTCCAAAGCGTTGGCCGATAAGAAAATATCAAATTTAGAGTTTGAATCCGTGGTGGAAGAAATGGGGAGATATGAACAATTAAAAAATGATATAAGAATCAAGGCGCGCACCACAATGCCCAAAATTGAGTGTACTGATTGGGATAAATTTAGGGAAAAACTTGGAGATAAAGTCGGAAGAAATGTTATTACAGCACTAAAATAATTAATGTTATAATTAATTTAAAGAAAATTATAAAATTAATTATATTGGTGCAGTAAACAATTTATTAATTAATTTTAGGAAAATTATTAACAATTTAAAAAGAAAAAAAAGAAAAAAAGTTTTAGGTTCCACCGAGGCTCGAACCCGCGCCAGAAAAACCCTTCTGGGTCCACCCCGCTAAGCCTTCGCTTAAATTTCTTCTTTTTTTTTCTTTTTTTTCCGCTTAGCGAGATGTGTTACACTCACATCTCCTACACCCTATCATTGGACCGATGATGCGGAACCCACCTCATCGTTACCTCCATCCGCTATAATGTGCAGAGCGGCCAGAGTGAAGTACATGTGGCGAAACGTATCTCACTGTTGAGATATTAATGCCGGCGTCCCGACACCGAACTGTGTTTATTTCTCGTATATATACTTAACTTTGCTGGTGAAATAAAAAAAATGTTATTATTATTAATTAATTATTATTATTATTAATTAATATATTTTCTATATAATAGGGGGTGTTCAGCTTTAAATTATAAATAATTTTATTAAAATTAATTAAATAACGAACCATCCCGGAAATTCGTGAACTATATAACCCTCACTAAGTGTTTATAAACTGTGTACACCACCTGTGTAAATCGATAGCCCGTTTACATACTATCGATAAGGCTATAAATAGCCGCGTGTGTAATATATATTACAGTGTGTTTATTTTCCATCCCCTTAAGACGTAATCGTGTAAACCTCTCTATAAATGGACACTTAATATACGTGTAAGGTGGGACACCTAATTTACATTTTCATAACGCGTGTAATTGGAACATTGTCGTCTGGTTGGTGTTGTGATTACAACATAAATTAATTAGTTCTGTTCAATAATATACATATCTTTATAAGCGATATCGTAGAAATGTACATTCGTAAACGAATCGTTGGGTTTTAAATTTACACCTTAGTTTAAAAATACACCTTAGTTTCATATCCGATACGCATTATCCGTCTTAATGTTTGTATTTGCCTCTTGTATTGTTGACATAATTGCCGGTAAATTATTGTAAATGTAACGTTTTTATCGGAGCGTAATAAATTACGCTGGTATTTCATGTATTCGATATCGCCTAGTGTTCTCATTTTATAGAATTTATATACAGGATTATAACCCCCGTAAGCTTCGTAAACTTCTTCAACACAGTCATTAAAAATTTTCAATTCAAATTGTATTGTATTATCCATTTTCTCTAATAATATTGGTACTTGTTTTTTCTGTTCAATTGGACGTGAAAAAAACATGATGTATTTATGACACCAATATATACTTTCAAAAGTCAATTACCAATATAATTGGGACTCCCTCTTTTCAAAATAATTTTCTCCAAAAATTCATAAATTTGCTGTCGGGAGACCCAATTTTCCTCGTTAACCAATTTTTGATTTTTCGGGGGTGGTGGGGGTATTATAGAGGGTTATAAATGATATCACGGTAGGTGGTATCATTTTAACTCCCTTACTACTACTAAACAAGTCGGCGTTCTTTTCAACGAAAACAAGATTGGCTAGCATAAAACGTTACCTGATAAAAAAAATCTAGTCTAGTGTCTTTCGATATCAAGATAATGAGGCTCGGCTCGGAAACGGCCCAGTCTTGCCTCATAAACTGGTATTTCAAACTACACTAGCCTGGTATTATCTGTGAATTAGTATGATTTATGCAAGCCATGCATATTGTACAGCATACTGAGTGCTTGCTTCGTATACGTATACGTTAGACGTATAATGAGAAATGTGTCAATGGGACACGTATACTCCCACTGGCAGCATGCGTACATGGATGTTATTGATCGGCTGTCATAACTGTAGAGACAGTTCCTTTAATGTCAAATGGAAAATCAAAATTTCCACAGAATACTAGCCAACGGCAGTCAGTAAGTAGATGTAAAAGTCAGTTACTTCCCTAATCGATGTGTTCATGTGTTTAAACAACCTACATGTGCCCATGAAACATCTCGCCGCTTCGCGGCTCGGTGTTCCATGGGCACATGTTGGTTGTTCATACGAGACTTCATACGAGACATTTTCTGGCGAAATAAACATTCATTCACCATTACCCCACGTTTTGATTGGCATTATTATACATTTTATATCAGACGTACATTTCCACTGATGTCAGGGACGATAACCGACCGTGTTTCCTTAAAATGCTTACGGACATTACTATTTATTTTCCGTATTTATTTTCCGTATTTAATTTGTTTGATGTGCAATGATCATACATTATAATCTGTCGAAAGTATATTTTTTCAGGTAACGCATTTAGTTAGCATAAATAATTAAAAATACCATGCCTCATTTGCATATGTAAATAGCCTGATACCACCGCGAGTCACTATCAGTAAAATACATATTACTAAATGATCATGTCTGGCACTCGTAATTTTTAGAACCGGTGGAAAAGTGACACAATTATACACTTATTTAATTCCTATAAATAACATTTTGTGCCTACTGAGTGGGCATGTACTTCTAAACCTATCAATGTCATCACCGTTATACGCACAACCGGTGTCCTGAACATACATGTATAACACTAATCGCAACATGTTTGGGTAATACGTGTATTTTCGTTGTATGATTCGTCTGAATCGTCTGCTAAGGGCGGTAGATTGGGAGCATGTGAATGGTAATTTAACGATGTGTTTCAGCCGGAATCCCGATATCGCTGGTTTCAGTGGCCCTCAGATACGTTTTGGCTTTCTTGTTACTGGACAGATACCCATTATGAATGTAGTAGGATTAGTACTAATCCTATCTAATCCTATTAGTTGTATGTGTTTGGAGCTAAGTCACTGGCATGGCGAGGACCTCATGGCACCAGATCAGGTTATTCTAATGTCATGGTTATATATTTAAATCGCTCAAGTGTTATCTTATTATCTTATTTAAGACATGTAATTCACGTTGTTTCATGCATGGCCTCAACGAGGCTACGCATGCAATGATGAGTACCAAAGACATTTGACAGCAGATATTATAGGAATGAATGGCCTTTTTGTGGAATTTATCGGGGTATAAACTTGGAAAAGTCGCGGGAATACTGGACGAAAGCCAGAAGGCCTCGTCCAGTATTACCGCGACTTTTCCAAGTTTATATCCCCGATAAATTTCACAAAAAGGCCATTCATTCCTTATAATTCCAGCATTTGAACTAAATTCATCAAGAAAATGTGTTTATTTTCCGTTTTCTTAAGAATTATTTCAACTGCGCCTGACGGTTACGGAAAGTAGTTCGGCGTGGGAGTTTACTGGGATATAAATTTTGGACAGAGACTTGCTACGGACCAATCAAATGTTAGGGAATTGTGTAAATATTTTTGTGCTGGAATTATATATGTGGTAAATATTGGCAGCCATATTAGAGGTGTACTATCTGTAGCCATTTGTGACGGTCTATTTTATAGCATTATATATATATATATATATAACTGATTGATGACACATATAGATGCAATTGTAACATAATTTTCATGTACTTTCAAGTGCATCATTTGAACATGCAGCAACACTAAATAAAGACTCGTTTATATGGCGGTCATTTTGAATTATTTAAAGGTACATGCCCACGCAGTAGGTTATAATATAGTGATACAGATAATTTTGTATATTCTGTACGTATGACATTTTCTGGCAAAATAAACATTCATTCACCATTACCCCACGTATTGATTGGCATTATTATACATTAAATTTTAGACAAAAACTTTTACACTGATATCAGGGGCGATAACCGTGTTTCCTTAAAATGTTTTATAATTTTATAATCTGTCGAAAATATATTTTTTTCAGGTGACGCATTTCATTAGTATAAATAAGTAAAAAATATCATGCCTCATTTGCATATGAAAATAACCTGATACCAACGCGCGTCACTATCAGTAAAATACATATTACTAAATGATTATATATGTTTTCTTCCGGGCACTTGTAATGTTTAGAACTGGTGGAATAGTGGCACAAATATACACTTATTTAATTCCTATAAAGAACATTTTGTGCTTACTGAGTGGGCCTTTATGTACCTTTAAGGCATTCCAAATATACAAGTATGAAACATTTAAGCAAGAGAAACACTGAATTCTTAAAAAAGTACCAAACTGTACTTATCTTGGCAGCCATTTTGACGTACTATAAGGTCAAGTTTAAAGCAATACGCATTGCTGGCTTTTATAACACACTATTTGTAAATAGTATCAAGTGGAATGGTGTTGAAACAATAATTCTATGTCACAATAGTGAACAATGTTATTGTAAAACACATTTTTGATTTTGTGGCCATTTTGAAATCCAAGACGGCGGCCCTATATGAATTGGACAACATAGATCAAAATATTTTCCGATATCTGTTACCATAGACCATTCAAAAATGTATAATTGACAAATATAAACATAATTACAACTAAATTATCGAGCAAAATTACACACCTATGCAGTATTATATATACTAATGGTAGCCATTTTGAATTCAAGATGACGGCCAAGCTAGTGATGGAAAAAATGGTTCCAATTTGTTTTTTGTTTTACTGTGTCTCAGAATGAAAATAAACACACATTTCATGACTATATAGGCCGTCAGCCAGAAATGGAAACCATTTTGCAGACTAATTCTTTCTGAAATTCGGACTTTTCCCAATTGTGACAAATCACCTTTTTTATTTAAAATCGACTGTTATTTATCATTAGAAACTACTGATATGACAGTTGTGTATGTTTTCTGATGTGTACATAACTATACAATGGAATAATGTTCAATTAAATAATATTTGCTAATTCAGATAAATAGTTTTGCACATTTTGCTACCCCACCCACTGAATTGCAATGGTAAAACACCTACCTTAATAACTCAATACAAGTATGATATTTTTGTATTTTCTTCATGGCAATGGTACCTAGTAGTGTTCATTAGACATGTTAATTGCATATATGCCGATTATCTGATGTCTGCAGTATATAATACAATGTAATACAATTCCCCACCCACACATTTTACAATGGGAATTTTACATGTAATTAATTTTATTTATGTTATGCACTGTCACTTACTTATATATTGTTTAAATGCATATGCAACTACTTAGGCACTACTGATAGCCATCCGTGCACACTTCAGATATAGTGTGTCCGATTGTTCGTCCGTCTGACCGTCCGCTTCGTATTTACTTAGTGATGGTAACAACGTCGCTATATATCTCATTACGCAAATCTCTCTCGGTGTCTATTAATTGTATCGATGGTAATAATTATTGTACTTACTAGTGTTTTCAATATATAGTGAATGCCCGTATTCTGATTACATAATGTTTACAGCAGATGATTTATTGGTAAAGCAAAGTAGTTTTAACTATATATTCCCCACCCGATAACTTTACAATGACCATGTAATAATTGTGCTTACATTATACGCTGCCATATACTTATATAAGGTTTATATGAACGTGTAGCTACGAACACCTGTATATGTGGCTGTGACTGGAGAAATGGGGCTTATGGGTTTTGTGACCAGTGTAGATCAAGATCAGCCTGTGTATCCACACAGTCTGATCAGGATCTGCACTGTTCGCCATTCCATCAGTTAAACACACACCATGCTTATAACAAGCATAATATATAATATAACAAGCATAATATATCGTTATCAGGATACAGGAGTGTGATCATGATCCACACTGGTCGCAAATCTCATAAGCCCCATTTGTCAAGTCACAGCCACATATTAGTTATCCACACACATTTCAGATACATAGAGAATAGTAGGTTAGTGCCGTGAATGGGACAAAATATCTGGCAAGGCTCAGGAAACGGGATGGGCAAGGCTCTGCCGAGCACATCCCGTTTCCGTGCCGCGCCAGATATTTTTTCCCATTCACGGCACTAACCTACTATTCTATGTATCCCGTCAACACCATCAAATGGCTGTAAAATGCAAAAATGGTATTGACTGGATATCAAAAATGTTTCACGGCACCGTGTTTCACTGTACATACGCACTGTGTTGACGGGATAAATAATGAATGTCGGTCGTCTCTCTATATGTCAATTTCATATTTATGCAACCATGACAATTACCGTGTTTACTATGTTGTGTATTCCAAGCATGAACGTCTCTCTGATACATATAGTTATTACTCATAGCTGTTGACAGGCCTTTAACTACCATTAAGTAAATACATTCATAAATATAATTATTACTGTCAATAGTATAGGTTGTAGGTACTAATTTGCAAATTTGGTTTAGAAAATATACATTTTCTACCATGCTGAATGGATGATTTGTAGCACACATTACTCCATGTACGACACAGTAAATACTAAAATACAGAACACTGATATAGCTGTAAATAATACGAGCAAGCTAAGCTGGAGTAAAAATGACAAATATATTGTTATACACTTTCAAGATGACAGCCAGCACGTAAATTATTTTTTGGTGTGACATAAAAATAAAATTAGGTAGTAGAACCGATGAAACTGAGATATATCCCGGTTCCACATAATGTACAGTCACACTATTTATCGTGCATTCCAATAATATTCCCTCAAACCATTCCGAGTCATCAGCAGGAACAGGATTTAAATATGTAGTTGGAACCTGTACTTATAAAATCATGTATATAGTAAAAATGTATAACTTGTATGACTACTGAAATACATTATGTGTCATACGAGAACATGTGTGTTCCAATGTGTATGACCGTCATCCATTACCAGTGTAAGTGCATACAAGTGCATGTATCATGACCATTGCCTACTAATAAATGCAGGTATATTGCTCCATTAGTCTTATTTGAGAGGTACCCATGACGATACTGTATTTTGTAAATGAGGCGTTGTAGTAAATATGTAACCATGATTTCAAAATAGTGACATTTGATATCCTGTAAGGTTTATATACCATTTAATAATTTTCATATAAATACAGACATTCTAAAAGCATGCATATGTTCTTCAAATGTATCCACTATATTCATATAGCTGTTATGTACGCATACATAAACTATTTTGTCTAATATGTTTCAACATTCGATGTTCTTAATTATAGCACACGTGTTATTCTGATGTGTCAAATTACCAAAAACCAAACAGGATGTAGGTTTGTAATCAACTTGTAATAATAACATTCGGACAACAGCATCATTACAGATCTCATATATACAAGTACATCGCTTAAATGTAGTATTTGCATTTCATACTGTGCCGAAATATATGTTTGACAAATGTGGCTAAGCGTATGTATGACTTCTGAAAAGATGTATATGTCCTCCAAGCCCATGTACATATTTATATAACTATATATACATGCCAGTATTAGTATGTACATTGTATGTAGTCTGAAAAAGCCATTCCGAGGTATTCAAACATCAACCTACTCCAGTTTAAGAAGTATACACATCTACCACGTGTAGCCACACACAGGCATAGAACCATCAATATACGTTTAAATCCCCATGAATGATAACGTATCTCCATCACATATTATACAATGTATCAAAATGTTCAACTAAACAATATCACATAGCCTCTATCGAGACACATTCAATTTTGGATTTCACTATGCAATTGAACTATTCTCTACATGACATTCTAACTATTTACGCAAGCGGTAAGGATTAGGTTTGTGGAAGGCGTTTTCTGCCGAATTGTACCACAGTTGTGTATTTTGCTGACTCTTTGGTGTCGTCGGCATATATATTTCTCTATTTGACAACTGGTAATGTCATTCTAATGATAGCAACTCTATAATCTTGTACCATGCGTACATTTATTTACTGAATGCAGAATTATATTTACATTGTACCTGTTTAGCACATACATACCACACGTAGTTTGTAGCTAATATACACGTCTTTGCCTCCATATACACATAATTATGTGGCATTGCATCCGCATAACAATCTCTATGGCTGTCTTTCAAATTTATTACACCGCTGATGGACAATCATATTCCATTACTATAGCAACCAGAGAAATGTATTCGAGCATATGTCATGGGTAGCAGAGTTTGATATCATCGCAAGATGCGGGACCTCCTCGGGGGAAGGGTATTATCAACTATTTTTAGATTGTGTTTAGAAATTGATGTTCATCTTGAAACTGATCGACAGTCATGGTGACACTGTATATGATTCGGTTTTTGGTGTGTTAGTTTCAATAATGTTTAATTATACGGCAAATGTAGTGGTTAATGTAGAACCTATTACATCAGTGACTGCATGAATTACATATCGTTGCAATGAACTGCATATTTTCAATGCAACTCACGACCAAGGGTGAATTTAAATTATTGTCACATGTGAAGACATATGCGGGATGCTTAATGTGGGAGAAAGCCATGCATGTTTGCAATAAGCATACACACGCCATTCATCATACCATACTACATACTGTCTTGGCCAATGATCATCACGCTCGCTTAATTGTGAGAAGTGTGCTCGTTAACAATCATAACATTGTATTCCTTGTCAACTGTCAATCCATTTTGGACACACTTTGAAACAGTTCTTCAATACTCCAACTGACGGAAATACATCCATATTTGTCTTTGAAAATAAGCAGAATACCACACTTTATACATAACAATGTTGAGTTGTGTTTACTTACTGAACACTGCACCTTCATCATCAATATTATTGAACATCTGACCATTTTGGCCGCCATTTTGAATATATAATTATAGCATTGTATACCTGGATATGTATATGTTATCAAATGATTTGATTTGTATACCTCAAACTGCTATGTATACATTTTAATAGGTGCATGAAATGCTGTTCATAACAACGCCATACAGTAAATAATAGAACAAAACAAGAACATTCTTCCGGCCATTTTGACTGTTCTGACAATTGTGGAAGGATATTGCACCACTATCTCCTGTATGTTCCATTTATTTGTGAGGGAAAGCAATGTATATGTGTTTCACCTTTATGAATGTCTGTATGTGTTCGTTACAGCACACGACTCGGAGAAAAATATTGTAAAACAGCCTATTTCGACAGCCATTATGAAATATATTGACATTTACCATGTTTACGGATGTAATTAAATATAAGGTGTATTCTAAATCATTTTACATTCAAATTGTGACTTAATTATAGCAATTTACCAGGTTAATATTGATCAGACTGAAAGTTAACAGTCCTTAATAAAACAATGTAATACTGTTCGGCGGGCATCTTGTAAAATGGCCGCCATTTGTTCATCCAGCGGTTTTTTGAGCGCAGGCAATCAGGATTGATAGAAAATAGGCTGCTAAATCTGAAAATAATTCTCACCAAAAGTCCCACTAGGAAGGAGTGGGGGGGGGGGGGGTTGGGGGGGGGGGGGGGATTGCTGGCTCAATGTCTAATAGAAACAATTTCAGCAAATGCATATTTTTGCACTTTCTTACACCGACTAATGGCTCTCTGACAGCCTAGAAGTCTAATGTTTTGACCGTCATATACACTGCACCCGAAGTTATAAAATCATGATAATTCGATACTTGAGAAAACATAATTTAATACAGTATGCATGTCATATATTTATATTGAGTTGTCATATATCTTCTCAACGAGTTTGTGTTGACACTGTTATGTATTTACAACATCACACCGGGAGATACGTACACTTAAGTACACCTGTGTGGCTGTGACTGGAGAAATGAAGCTTATGAGTTTTGCGACAAGTGTAGATCCAGATCAGCATGTACACCAGGCAACAATAGTGCGCTTTTTGATCAGGAGCTACATTGTTCACAAATCCCAGAAGCCCAATTTCTCCAGTCACACAGTGACAACCACCTATACATGTGGGTATAGGTCGTGGGGCATTATGAATACGGTGAGTGACATTAACGTATGTTGAATAGTGCGTCTATCTCTAGAGGATGCATAGTTTATGTGTGGTCTACATGCATATATCAAACTATATTCACTTTTTATATCCGCTGCTTTGGATACGCTGTTTTCAAAGTTATTTACATTGTAAAGTTACACCCGTGGTTTGAAATACAGCGGACAAAATGATAGCGGACGACATATATCTCTTAATATAATATCGAAATAGTTATTGATACCATCTGTAGAAGTAGTAGGACTAACGTGAACTGGGACTAACACCGATTCTTGCATTGTTAATTTCACTTTCCCGTTAATTTGGAGTCGCATGAATGAGTACTGTATATTCTAGTTTTCTAAATGCTCCGATTGATATATATATACATATATATATATATCAATCAGAGCACGACAATTCCAGTTTTCTAAATGCTCTGATTGATATATATATATATATATATATCAATCTCTGATCACATTTGAACTAGAGCAAGACAATTCCAGTTTTCTAAATGCTCTGATTGATATATATATCAATCAGAGCATTTAGAAAACTGGAATTGTCTTGCTCTTGTTCAAATGAGATTACTTCAAACGTAAGTATATTTTAATAAAACAAATCTGGAATGTTATAATTCTATATCACAACTCTAGACTGCTTTTCATGCTCATATATTATTATATCATATATCTACAACATATGTGGCTTTGACTGGAAATACGGGGCTTATATGATTTGTGACCAGTGTAGTTCCTGATATTATAGCACACTAATTTAGCCTGATAATGAGATATTGTTTGTTAGAAGCATGGCAGGTGTTTCATGGATGGAATGGTGAATAGTGGAGATCTTGATCAACCTGTGCGGATATACATCGGGATCTACACGACAGGTCGTTGACCCATAAGCCCATTTCCTCCCGTCACAGCCATATATACAGACACTCACCAGTATTATGCTCATGTAAAGCCATCACACTGACGTGTTGAGGTACACATCAATGGTTTTACTGTATATAATATAGAATGGTATGCATACCATACGAGCTGCCCCCATTGATCTGGGCATACCTATTATTATACTATTCTTATTTTCAGGTTATAAATGCGATAATTTTCCATAAGGAAGATGAAGCCATTATTCATATGCATCGCGGTATATGTAACTATATGCAGTCAAACTATTGCCGTGTCCTCTACTCTACATTGGCCAATTGACACATGCAAGTCTGAAAGAACGCGAATGACGTGTGTTGGATCAATTCCATATACTATACCACACAACCTAAGGATATTGGAAGTGGAATTGCAAGAATTGAGATCAGACCAACTGAACAGATCCAAATGTGTGTTCTGCCACCAGTCATGGCAAAACGTGGAAAAATTGACGATCGTCAGTAATACTTTGGCGGACCCTATTAATCGACTATACGACAACCAATTTAAGGGTCTTGGAAACCTTGAGAGTATTTTAATTAGCCTGCCGCACCTCTACCACGAACTACCAACAAGCACGTTTGACGGTTTGGAAAATGTAATAATATTAGACATGTCGAATTGCCAGGAAATGTCGATAACAAATCTAATAAATTCCATCGCAAATCCAGGCATTCTTCCAAAGTTATCAAAGCTGGTTTTGCAGAGACTGAACTTCATGGACGATGGACGAAACAATATATCCTACGAAATGGTACACAAACTTGCCAATGGAAGAAACATCACTGAATTAGATTTAAGTAATACAAGGCTGATTATTCCACGTTCTGATCACCCAAACATCCTCTTCCATCCGATGCGCAAATCCCTCAGACTTTTAAATATATCCAACACGATGCTACTTCATGCTGTCGATAAAGTAAATGAAGACCTGAACGACAACACTGACACTATATTGGAGACAGTAGATATCAGTGCATGTCATCTCTACAAGGCACACGAGCTGACAGACGACACAACAGTCGTCAACAAACACATCGGGCATACATCCAAATATCACCATTCATTACGATTCTTCGCACACGTTAAGACTTTATATGCAAGAGACCTTTCTAGGATAGTGCCGGGGAAGTATATTTATGTGTACAATAGTGTGATCAATGTAACAATGAATGTTTCTCTAACGAATTTAGACGTTTCTAATAACGGCCTGAAATGGATGGATGGCATCATAGTTTCAGAATATATGAGCCTGAAGTCCCTTGATATGTCCCGGAATGATATGGAATATCTGAAACCCGTATTCTTACAACAGAGTTGTATGACCTCCATACTAACGTTAAATCTCTCCCATAATATGTTAAGTGAAATGGAAAAAGAAAATGCAACTGAGTTTGAATCGTTGTTCAGTAGCTTGAAGTTCCTAACTTATTTGGATATATCCCATAACAATATATACACTATTCCGAGCGGGACGTTTGTGCATAACACAAATATGCAGGTTTTAGCTCTTTCAAACAATAAACTGACACATGTGACATTTCAACTTGACACCTTAAAGGAACTTAAGTATTTCGATATTAGTGCCAACCGAATTAAGCAATTAGATACCACGACGATGCAGATATTAAATAATATTTACACAAATCAAACTCGCGGAACTAGAGTACAAATAAATGTTAATCTCCGTAGAAATCCATTACAGTGCTCATTATGTTCGTCATTGGACTTTATTAGCGCGGTCTACAGATCACCATTCATCGATGAAGAAGGTGAATATACATGTGAATCGGAGAACCAGGTGATTAAAAACATTACAGAGGACACCATAACTTACATACAACACATGTGTGATCGGACTAAAATAGTGCGAAGAATAATTATAATTTCGACATTAATTCCCGTTGCATCATTGATCCTGATTGTGCTTACAGTCAAATACACATTGATTTTAATTACAAAGAGGCGTGTTGAAGCGCACGTGAAGGACAAGCGACAACAAATTGAAAACAACCAGTACGGATTCAAGTACCCGATATTTCTGTCCTATAGCAGTCTGGATGATGACGTCGTCTTGAACCACTTGTACAGAGAATTGCACCATCAACTTCGAGTTACTTGTCGAACTGACCGTGAACTCGTCTGTATTGGCGACAAACACTTCCGAGCAGGTAGATGGATATTCGATGAAGTTTCGCGTTGTCTAGAGATGTCCGCCTTGCTCGTTGTCGTTATGTCACGGAATTACTGCGACAGTGACTGGTGTCAGGCGGAGGTACAGCAGGCGTACCAACTACACAAACCAATGTTGCTCATATCCATCGAGCACGTAGATGAACGTGATATGCCTCCGCTGTTGAGGGAACATTTCCAGAAGCATGTTCGCGTCCAGTTTGTCCAACACAATTGTGGGAATTACGAGATCATTCCGAACTGGGAGAACGTTTGCACTTCCATTCTGGCGTTGCAGCCATAGACATTGGTGAGAAAATACCCGCATGGTTTAGCGTTTTTATGTCCATTCTGGGTTTTCTGCCGTAGCCTGTTATGCAGTAATCTTACATTTGGAAACCATCTGTATGTATATTCTAAGTGTCCTTGTACGGTCAATTGATGCTCCACTAATGGTGCAAATTGACGTTTATTCCTGTCCCTTGTGTTTATGTTTTAATGTTTGTTATTCTCTTTGCTACAAACAGTTCAATGAACAAAGTACTGATGTATGTAAGTTCATACACATGGCTACATTTCAATGAACAGTCTGAATAATAACGTATTGATGCTTGTCTACATGTAACATTGAGTTTTTTAAATAAATAATAGGGGTTTTATCGGGCGTTTGGGCTATGAGACTGTTATAGGTCGTGTATTTTTATGAGAAAAAACTACGTGAAAAAAGGTTATCAAAATGTTATAACAAAATAAAATATAGGAATGGACGTCTATTACATGTTCTGGGCTGATATATTGATACACATAGCAGATGAATGTTTTACGTATTTATCTCAATAAAGTCACTCAATTTTGAATGGAAAATATCTAGTTTATCCTTAATAGTGGCAATAGTCTCTTCTATTTGTATTGTTTGCTTCAGATATATCTTAAAACGGCCTATCGATAGTTGCGTTTAATAAAATTTGCACTTAAAAATATTTTGCTAGAAGAATTAAAAAGCTGATAAGCATTGCTTTATTTTTGGAGTCAACCCTCACGTTACAAAATGATATATTTTAATATGTCAAATTATTATTGTAGTCTAGCCTACTTGTTTGCAATAGCAGATTGATATCAGACCACAAATGTTGTATGACATTGCATTCCCAAAACATATGCTTATTAGAATCCACATTCATATGACAGAATTCACATAAGTTAGTTGGTTTTAATTTGCATTTGACTAGAAAGGTATTGTTTGGAATTAGTCTCATCAAATATTTGTACTGAAATGCTCTACGTTTTGTGCTTTTATATGACAATGAAAAAATGTATTTCCATTCTTTATCTTGTTTATTTAGTTCGTTTTCCCATTTGATTAATATATGTTTTTGTTGTGCTAATCTTGATTTTCAAATCTATATATTATATAATATTTTATGTATATGCTTCGATGATAAACATAAATGTATTGCATATTTGGGCGTTTCATTGGTCAATGGCTCGGTTTTCATTTCTAGTTTACATTCAGTTTTAATTTTACCTAATAATGTGTAATATTTCAAAAAAATCTCCAGTATTTATGTAACATATATTTTTCATATCGTCGAAGCTATAACAATATTTTATTCTAAAATCATATATGTGTTTTAAATACATAATACCTTTATCATACGATTCTTTATAGAATATAGTTATATTTCTTATATTTTTTATGTTTCAATTATGCCACAAAATTTCATGTGATATGTCAGCACATGAATGATTAACATTGACTTTGCACCAAGATGTTACTATATTCTTTAGGAACGTATATTGTTTTAAAAAAATGTTTGGTGTCATTTGAATTTAGATTGCTTTTAAATACTATATCACCACCGTATGTATTTAGTTCCTTATTGTATGCAAGTTTTAACTGACTCTGTTTACCCTTTAAACGTTTTATAGTTAAGTGAATTGATAAATGCATTGGTATTAATTAATTTTCAATCCACAGTTTTTATAGTTTTGCATTATAGTTTTTCGTGCTATTTTATCGGGTTTACCGTCCCAGAGAAAGTTATACATCAAATCATTGATGTGTTTGATTGTTTCTTCAGCCGGATTCTCAAGCACTGTTAATGGGTATATTAGTTTAGCTAAGGCGAAGGTCTTTAACACAGTTATTTTGCCAATTAATGTCAAGTTCCATTTTTTTCCAGTTTATTAAACAGTCTTGAAATGACTTAATTGTTGGTATTAAGTTCAGTTCATGTAGCCGTCTTTGATTGTTTGTGAATATTATTCCAAGTGTTGATGCATGGTCGTTTGACCAAGTATATTGATTGTTGTTACGCCATGGACTTGGACCCCCGATTTTTAGTGCTTTTAATTTTGACTTATTTAGTTTTAGACAAGATATTAGTGCGAAAGTGTCCAGTGTATGTATTAGTTCCTTAAATGATAGTTCCGATCCGTCAAGCGTAAAGCTCGCATCGTCTGCAAATAATATTTGTTTCATTTCATTTTCACCTAAAAATAAACCTTTAATCTCTACATTTGCGTTTATTTGTCTAGATAAAATTTCTAATACATATATGCTGATAGCTGACAACCTCGTCTGACACCTTTTTTAATACTGAACAACTTTGATAGATTACCATAATTCGAAACACAATTGTTTGCATATTTATAGAATAGCGATACCCATTGTATTAGTGAATTACCAAAGTTAAGATTGTTGAGACACTTAATTATAAATCTATGGTCTAAGCTGTCAAACGCTTTCTGGAAATCTGCAAAAAATATTTGACCTAATGTATTGTTTTCATTAGCTTCATTTATTAGTTCCATAAGTGTTCTTACAGTTTCTCCTATATATCGACCTTTTATAAAACCAATTTGATTCACGTTTATTATTGTGTTTAATACCTTTTTTATTCTATTACCTATAACTTTTGTTGCAAATTTATAGTCTTCATTTAATAGCGAAATTGGCCTCCAATTATCGATTGAAAGTGTATTTGTATCTTTGTTTGGCAGTAACATAATGATTCCTTGTTTTTGCATTTCATTTAAGAGATCCATGTTCGTATGAGTAATTAATGAATGTTATGTAGAGCTCTTTTATGTCATTCCAGTATAGCTTGTAACATTCAGCAGTTCGACAATCTGATCCTGGGCTTTTCATGTTTTTCATTTCCTTTATTGCTGTTACACATTCATATTCATTAATGTTACCCTCACAAAAAACAGTTTTTCGTTTTAGTTTAGTTTGTGGCCAATGAAATTGAAAAATGTGTCATTAGTGTGACTCATATTATTATATTCTTCATAAATATGCATATAATGGTGTTTTGCATGGGTTAGAATATCTGTTTGGTTGTTTTCCAGTGCCCCATTTATAATTAAATGTAGTTGTTTAATTGTTTTTGCGTCAGTTCTCTTCTTTTTCAAGTTTGTAAAATAGTTCTTATTTTTTCTGACCATTCAGTCTTTGATACTTAATACCCTTTATCTTCTCGTTAATTATTTCACTAAGTTTATTATTTTCGACTTAAGTTTAATTCTAACTTTTTTATATTAAGTTATATTTCTTGTTCATTTGCTTTATCTTTCTTCTTCACCATACTTGAATATTTTGTTGATTCATTTCGTACAGTTCATTTTATTAGTTCCCACATAGTATTTGGGTTACAACCTACATTTTGATTTATTATTTCCTGAATTCTTGTAGCAAAATATTGTTTTTCATTTAGCTTAAAATATCATGGTCCTCTTATTAGTTCACTTAATTTTAACTTTAGCATTACTGCTGACTGGTCAGACAAAACAAAACAGGTACTATATCACAATGTGTTACTGCATTTAGTAAATTAGCTGTCCCTTGTGTTCTATATGAACATAACTTATGCAAAATATTGTTTATTGTCTAACCTACTTTTACTTTCAATCACCGCGCTCTATAAATACTCATAAAAAATATATGTCAGGCATTTTGAAAAATATTAACCCCCAAATGGCAGAATTTTGGCCTAATTTGCCGTGTTCCCAGCTAGGGTATGTACATTGTAAGTGTTATACATGCGTTGTTGTTTTTGATATAATGAAATTTAATGTGTTTGTTCAATTATAAAACTCATATGTATAATCTGAAATAGGTAGTCGAGCTATGTACGTCGTCATTTAGTAACTGTTATCGGCTAACGGCTGTCACTCAAATACTGAACAGATACGATACCATACTTTAGAGGAATATTTAGTCAATATACTATATAAATAAATAGCATGTGTTTAACGATTATACATCTTTAGGCATTATGTTTCACAAAACAGAAGCAAGATAATTCACAGGAACTGCTGGAAGTTGGTCTACTTGGTTTGGTAATTGAAATTATATTATATTATATTTTACACAGTACGCTGTAACGTGGAGGGAAGCTTACATCTGTGTATAGTACATACATTAGTAAAGCTCAACAACTGTTGGTAGGGTATACACCATATTCATATAACAGTGTGTTCTTATTTTTGCACAACAGCTACGATGAACATATATTTGCATTTGCGTATTTACATACGCAATTGCATTTTTAGCTCCGTTGAACATACAAGTATCGCATGCTTGTTTAAGAATATTTGGTAATTGTGTTTTAAGTAAAAATCAATATTGTCTTCAGGTTTACTTCAAATACATGTGTTACCAATGTCCAGATGATTTAATAGTGGCACGCATTTACTATGTATATATCGACGTTCATATATATGTGCGTTTTTATTTTAAAGTCGGTCGATGTATATGACATGTAACCTGGAGAAGTTATTCACGGTAATAAAGTCATAAACATATGCATTATCAATGCTTAATGTATAATGTTGGCTAGTTAGACCACAGATATACGTGGACCTGCTTGAATTTATATTTCCATTGTTTGAAAAGCACATCTTTAAGCAAACAAATTATCTCTATATATATATTGTATGTACAATCAGATCAACATAACATTTTACAGATGCGTTACCGATAGTGGTATATATCGTTTACATATTTAATCACATAATTATACACAAGTTAATTTTCACTTTCTCAGTGTCGATCACATAATTATGTGCAACGTTGTTGAATTCTAGTATGTAAACAGTATATAGATATATATGACATTGTAAATATATACGTTACAATAGCTGTGTTCCGTGACTCTAAATCATATTTCAAGACAATTTTATGCTCAGTTAATGTACATATGTACGTTTAAATGTGTTGTGTTTGGTGCTCTTCTTGATGACGATTGAATTTTATATTTCGAACAGGTACGTATCATTTCGATATAGCTCACTACATGTCGAGATCTAAATCTATAACCATACATTTACTCATATCAATTTCATTCAGCATCGCTGAAGTTAATCATGCAGATGCTACAACATACAATTACATCGCTTTTTATAGACAAGGATGAATACTATGTGTTTGGTAGACTAACACAGAATTATAGTGCGTCTACTTTTGATGCTGATTTCAACAGAAAATGTTTTCTTCCACATTAGTATTTGATCAGATCTTTTATGATCCCCGGATCCCGTAATGCTACACGTTATTAATCATACAAAAACGGATATAGAAACGTGTATTCATTTTTATCTCACTGCATGATTCCAGCATAAATATCGACTTTTGTGCTTATATGTAGGACATTCTGACATACATGTATATTCATTATTGTATATCATTGAAGTTACAAATAAATCAATTTATTAGTGTATACTGTTATGTTGTTTCGTATTTTTGTTTGCTACATTCTTGTAAACGATATTTTTGTCATCTTTAGATCACGAAGAACAAAACTGGGTTTGGTTCCATTTTTTTCGACAATACCATTGGCCGCCATTTTGGATTTCAAAATGGCTGCCCTGAAACGATATATTCATTATATATACACTTCAAATACAGGTAGAATATTAATTCATGTTTTGGTGATAATCATCTTTTGACGACAAACAACAACACCAATGTTATTTTCATTTTTAACAACCTCCATGGCGGCCATCTTAGATTTAAACGTGGCCGCCCTGAAATCGTATACAATATATTGTAATATGCATATCTACATTCATAATGCAGATATAATGTTGTTTTGTTCGGCTATGCCATCTACATACTTCAAATAATAACACTGGGGTTGGTTCCACTTTTTCTGATAACTGGTATGGCGGACATTTTGTTTTCAAAATGGCCTCTATGTAAATAATATTGTTTATGTATTCACTACGTACTGTCATTAGTCATTGTAGCATCAAAGAAAACGCGCCCTGTGCCTGCCGAGAAACAGGCGGGAACCCTCAGCACCTGCTCTCACAAGGCCAAAAGCCCTTCTCACTATTGAAGATCCATTAAACCAGATGCTGATGTCTCTTGCAGCAACTAAAATCTTAACTGACTTGTTAGTTGCATACAGTGGAAAAACCATTATGATAATATGCATGTATGAATATAGAACAAAATAAAATAATGTAACCTCCCAAAAAATATCATGTACCCGCACTATACGAATCCCCAAACAACTATGGAACTCCAACAGTTATAGCAAACAAGAATCACCCTATTAACTCAAAGATATGGATGGTAACCTAATGTAAGATTTGAATGCACCGGACTCCCAGCGTCCAAACGACTTAACGTCACTATACGAAAAGCCTTTTTTCGAAGCAGTTGACCAATGCGAAATGAATGAGACTCCAACTGCCCCCCACAAAACGACATTAAATTGATAACGGGACACTGGCTCACCCCCGAAATGACAAAAAAGTGGCCCTGCTATTGTGACTGGTCTCACTTCCATGTATTGATTCAGGAGAAAAACAGGACAACAAGGCCCACCTGTTGCTGATAGTGAAACTGTTGCCCCGTTTGCCATTTGACCTGTCTTTGAGGTAGCGAGGGACAAGCTCACATCACAATGATCGCTGGAAAACTTAACGTTGCCCACTTCGATAATATGCCCCTATAACCCTGGTTTTGAAACCACTAGCTCCCCCAATGCGAAAAATAGTTTACTTCATAAGATGAATAACATACCTTGAAAGTGACCCAATCAAGGGAGACAATACGACAATTGTTATTGGGATCCTATTATCTAACATTTTGTGTAGACGCCCCATCCCCGTTACCAATTTTTGAACACTACAATTCTGAGTCGTATCGGGAACATTGAGCCTCTTGCAACGAAATGAAATGATATATACATATAGCCGTGCTGTATACCTCGCAATGACAAGCTTGCTATAAAATCTGAAACCTGTGGCGGAGGCCACAAACCCGGACAAGTGTATGTGCTCCTGAATACTTCAAACATTCACACCCCATTAGTATAAGCCTCTCTTGTACTTTCTGACAATGCCCCCGCTAGCAATCGGTCAGATTCACTGATGGTGAGTTCGCCGCACTCATGTAAAGTAACCACAATTCCTGGTCAATTGTACCCCACTGCAATGTAGGATCCCTGGATTTCCTAATCCGAAATAGCTCATCATAGACTTTCCTACCTAGCCCAGTTACCCTACTTGCACCCAGACTGATATTAAACATGTATTTTAACAAACATGGAGCCTCATCGCCATGCACCTCTGTGTATACACTTGTAAAAATGATGAAACCATCCGTCCACTGCTTTATTGTTGATACAGATTTTGCCATATTTTTGCTTTTTAATACCAATTGCCCTTGTTCGAAAGACACATATTTTTCATCTATGCGCCCAGCCGCAGGAGCAAAAACAAGCATAGCCAAATCGACATGGTCGCCATTAATAATGTTTTGCCTCAGCAACTGAGGCACATGATGTCCAAGCGTATCGTGGTAATTCGGAATTGAGGGAATAATATTACCACTTTCATCATTCGTTAAACCGCCCAAATTGGCTTCAATTGGAGAGCCCTCCAATTCAGCCATACCTGGCGTCATCACTTGCCGAGCCACCTGAGTGGCTATCGCTTCTACATCCTGCATCGACAGTGATGACGAACTGGCCGGCCGAGCTTCCACCTCCTCTGTTGCCACTGTCCCATCAGTCTTATCGCTCATGTTCCTCGTTTTACGCTTAGCCTTAGGCATCCTGCTAAACACAGTACAATCATACTTTACACAATGTATATGCATAATAAAAGGTGTGCCCAAATTGTCAACACCAATAGCATGACTTCCCAATTGCAACAATAATTAATTTACGAATTAATATCCACAAATGCCAAATTAACATAAATTGTATGAACTATAGAAGCCACAAAATGATATTAAATTATGTATGAAACAACCACAATCAAGACTAATGTTCGATACAACCATATAACAACACAATCAATTTCACTTCCCCATTAACGATATTAAAAAAAGAAATGACTGTAATGATTCTCTAGCACTCAAAATATAGGCTAACAACCAAATTCAATTAATTTGGTTATGGGCAACCACAAACAACACAATTAAACAAGAAGCCACACAATTGTATAAATTAAACAAAAAATGACTGTAATGATCCTCTAGCAGTCAAAAAATAGGCTACCAACCAAATTCAATTAATTTGGTTATGGGCAACCACAAACAACACAATGCAACAAGAAGCCACAAAATTGTATAAATTATAAATGAAACAACCACAATCAAGACTAATGACACAATCAATTTCACTTCCCCAATAACGATATTAAAAAATTGACTGTAATGATAATCTAGCAGTCAAAAACTAGGTTACCAACCAAATTCAATTAATTTGGTTATGGGCAACCACAAACAACACAATGCAACATTTTTTTCAATAACAAAAAAACAATCAAAAAACAATGTACAATATGAAGTGCAAAACAACCAATAATAAAAACTATATTTTCTGCCTTGTCTCAGGCAAAAGGTGGGTTAGATGGTAAATCAAATAATTGATTAAGCGCAAACAAAAACAACAACCACCTACAACAATATGCCAAAATTAGACATTTGTTATTTCAAATAATTGGTTAAGTGCAAACAAAAACAAAAAACAATTGCCTCCTTCATCAATATGCCAAACATATTAGTTGTTTTTTATTTTCAAACAACACCCACAAACACTTACATTTATATTCTCGGACTAGCACATAAGATAAAAATTACCCATCATGACTATTAACTCAATTGCAGCAGACAAAGACAAGTAAAAACTGCATTTGCTAACACTGTAATAGCTCGCATACGGAAATACTTACGGAAACTATCGACGAAAAGAAAAATCTCACAAATACCTGGCGACGAGTGTCCGCTAGATCTTCCGGTTCAACTAAGATTTGCACAAACAGAACATGTATTTATTTTATAGGTGCTGGTGACCTACAAGGGACACCACCACCAGCACCTCTCTGATGAGTGCTCAAACAAACCAAACGTTTTCTTTTTCATTCCAAAATGTCAAGATGAGTCTCCATATTCCACCACATCCACTGTGTAAACATTCTGCAATAAAAAAGTAAATAATAAGTTTATTTAGAGAAAAAAAAATTAATTATTTTCTAGACAATTTTTATTCCCTATATACAAGTCTATGTAGTATTTGCCAACTGTCTATTTTATTGTATATGAGAACACCCCCCATTACTGCTGCCACTAATAAAAGCTGCTTTTAGAATTTTGAGAAAAATCCCTGTTGACAACAGGATAATCCATGTACAGTGCAAGTGTAATTGCCCCACAACCCGACACGACCACACACAGACCACCCGGGTTCTTATTATACAGTACGACACAAAAGGCGTGAGAGAAGGCCGACAACCAACAGCCTGTTGTCATAGCCTGATATGGTTTATTAAAGTATATTAAAGTCTCATCAATGTACATGCAAATAAGTAGACATTAGTAGGCTTTTGGCTAATTTTAACGATTTTAGGTACTGTATCTCATACGTACCATCACGTACCATCGTGGCCCATAGCCCTCACGTTATATAAGACTTGTAAGAGACTATGTGTATGCACATCATGCATGCCAAGATCATTTATTCACACCCCTTGATACCGAATATTAGTGTGGAAGAAGGTTGACAATTAACAGTCTGTTGTCTAAACATAGTCTAATCATGATGACGTTATCCTTGTGAATTGAATCTAGCAGACACTCAGATGCTTCATATTTCCCGGTATTTCCCACTTTGGGGAGTATTTCCTGGGACAGGAAATACTGGTATTACCCGCCGGGAATTCCCGCCCCCGGTATTTCCCGGCAAACCCTGATACACAAATACTTGCAATTATTTCCCTAACTTTAGGCGCAGACACAGTTTTCCAAAACAAAATCAGCGGCTGCTTCGCCAGTCAAAGACAATAATACAACAACAACACAAATCAAATTCACGTCACATATCCCCTGAATTAACGGAACATTTGCAAACTTCCCAAAAATATAAAAGACACAATAGCAGTAGCAAACATTCATAGTGATAAGTATCAAATATTTGTTAACTGTTGCCCATTATTTAATTTTAAATACCACAAGTTTACTGACAACAAAATTTCCCTCATGTGTTCCACGCTGGTGTGTTATTGAAAAGAAAGAACGACTCGAAAATCCGTGACAATAAAATAGTTGGCCCGCATGAAAAAACCGAACGACTAAAAATACTTACAATATAATGACCCCATTGTAACAGACTTTAACCTGAAAAGCTTAAAGTGTTAATATGTTTACAATATACAACATTTATAAAGTTTCCACTATAGACTCTATTAAACTACCGACTATTAATCGCAAACAAAATAGAACAAATGGTATTCTGAACTGTATTTATATATTCATTATTATAATACATATACTGTTTTTAGGAAACTTTTGATTGTATTTCAATACATGGCACCACTTGCACTGCTGCAGAAACACGCACATACAGATCAACATGAACGTTTTACATAATACAGGCCACTGGACAAAACGTCCCTTACAAGATTGTGACCAGCCTATCTCCTGATAATCCTACACATTAATTCTTATACAATCCAGTCTGCTAGCCGATGGGTGGACTTTTTCCACATGTATACTGTGTTGAAATATGTATGTAATCATTCAAGGGTTATAGAAGTTATGACATAAATTACAAACTCCGGCCAACTTCGTAATGTGCCGGACACACGGACGAACGGACACACGACACACAGTCTAAACACTATATGCCTCTGGCTCTACCGAGACCGGGGGCATAAAAACAATTATGCATACCAAAACCGCAACTCATGCGTGAATACTGACGAAAGCCGAAACGCTTGCGCGATTTGATGCTGACCGGGACTGCTGGCGACTGAGACTGTTTACAGAAATATTACTACGCCGGTTGCGGTGCCATTTCGTCATATGTATCGGGTCAGCTTGGTGGTTAAATCTACATAGCATATTGCTCAAATATAATATATTACGTTAATGAATGCAACAAATAGCAAATTGCACAATGCACAAACACGATATCATGAAATAATTGTCGGGACGATTTTCTCAAAGACCGATCGGAGTGACCAGCTGGGAGAATCTGTTATTTTTATGCATTAATCAATCAAAACAAGGAACGATTTAATACGAGGTCGATTGGATCAGGAAGCGAATTGTGACTCGGGAAATGGGGCTGATGTGTGTTTCGACCAGTGTAGATCCGGATCGGACTGTGAATCCGCTCTGTGAAACAAGTCGGTGCTATCTATCACTCTATCACTCTATATATCTACATGATCTATATGTGTATCGTCCTGATAGTCAAACCCCTGCTGGGGACATCGACTTTGTTACGCGTAAACTGACAAGGTTTTCTCACGAAGAATGACCCGGTAATTCGTGCGCACTACCACTTGCAAAACGGCCAAGGTCCCGTCCGATTCCAATAGCATAGTATCCTATGCTGAAAATGGCATACATTTCGTAGAAAAAACTTCCACAATGACCAATACGTGTTCAAATACGTGGTATGGGATAGATATGCACCCAAAGTTCGCGTTTGTGAATGTTATTTCAATCGCTTGCGGTTAAATCAACTATTTTTTACACCAACTATCCAGTCATGCAACTCTGAAGATTGCGGATGAAAGGCCATGTGAGAAAAGGATCGTACAATCAGTTACAGACGCAATTCCAGAGATCATTGGATATCTATAGCTGGCAAAACAATGTATTTCACAACATGCTACATGATACTATTTACGGTGCGTGAAAACACAAGTGACGAATTATGGATGGAAATTCATATTCGAACGAAGACGGCTGTGATTATCGGTATGCGTGTTGTGGTCTGAATATGAATTGCCAGATCTCCATGGTCTCTATTTCACGGTCTGTCATTTAAACAGGAATGATAAACTTTATTATTTATGAATGATTTTGAATCAAACGTCACATAAACTGCGCTGAAGATCAACAAGATGTAAGTCACCTATGCCCAGATATGCCGGTGCATATAAATATTATTAATTCATAAGTATACTCTACCATTATTAAAGCATACACGCAGCGTATATAGACATTAATATACACGTGTCAGTCTACAATGTACAATAACGTACTAGTTTATTGGTATATACACTGGTCTGGTCCCTGCACTACAAATTGTGCCGCATATGAAATTCATATATTTTTCATATGCCATATATAGGAACATAATTATTATGTATGTTTCCATATGAATTGCATATATGTGGCACATTTGGCTGTGTACGTAGTTTTAAATATTTTCGCTGCATTTCACATCTTTGGTGGGACGCCACTGTCGTCTTGGAGACTGTATGCTGGTGGCGGGTATTGTGACTCTGGGAGATCCACGTCAGTAACAGACATGGCGCTTTAGGTGTGATTGGTCTGTAGTCTTCGTAGTCTGTGTGTAATCTCCGTCATAGTTATTGGCATAGAACACATTGGGAGCCGCTTGGTCTCGGCGAACCATGTTCAAACTTCCCCGGACTCCGTTTCTGTCCGCACGCGCACGGGTTCTATAATGCATACCGAGTAAGTAAGCTGCTTATAGTTAGTATTGCCGTGTTCTGTTAAGACCATCGTAATATCGCTATCGGGTCAATACTACGAGAGTACGAGAGCATGACACTATGACACTACGATGATTATACCACGATATTACGATGGTGATATTTATATCATAACGCAATGACGATACTACGGCAGAGGGATACTACAATGGCGATACCACGATGACGATTCATGTAGTACTATAACACGATAACCATCACGCGATAACACGACACTACGATATAATATCGAAGTTTATCACATGAAATCCTTGTTATGACGTGTCCTAACCCATTATGTAACAACATCTGGAGTGCATTTGATTGGCTGGCCGCCACACTCTAATTACGTATTCGTAGTATGCGCCAACGGTATGTCAAATGTTTAAAATAAAGACGTTCCAAATGATGTCCGTAATGGCGCGACAAAGCAATATTTTGACATTGACGTCAAGTTTTAAACGTCATTATAAGCGTCCATAAAAGTACTGCAATTGTCAGAACGAGCTCGCGAAAGGTAGTATGAAGTGTTTACTAAGAACAAGAACCTGGTATATGGCATATTTATAATAATTGTATTGTTGGATTAAAACTACTTTTTTTCTGTGGAGCTGTTCAAATATACGCGAAAATAGTCAATGGCGTCTGCTCACTGAAACTTTTTAGCTATCCAAGTTTTCTGCTCTTCGGAGGCTGAAGTCATGTGATAAACAGAATCTCGAACTCGTTTCCCTTTGATATGAGATGTATGAAACTCGTCCGCAATGTTATGCATAAATTGTGCGTGACTCGTTTCTTAAATTTCATAGCAAATGGAAACTCATTTGAGATCCTCTATATCTAATATCGTAGTATCGGTATCATTGTATTGTACTATTGCCATCGTCCTATCGTGATATCGCCTTCCGAATTAACATGTGCATGCGCATTGTTTGTAATGGAAGATGACGTCAGCAAGCAAAGTACGCCACCATCCATTGCTTATGCTGTAATACAATACTTGCTAGACTTCGAATCTATTTTCTTAATGGGGACGCGTGGCGGCACTTTTATTTTAGATCTACATATGTTTTCAAAATGTAAGAAACACATATCACCTACTAGCATGTATGTTACGGAGAGAGAAATACCAGATACAAAGCAGGCATACAATAAAGCCCGGAAACATACACATCTATACATTGTATATAAGCTCAAATGGCATGTGATTTCCGAACGTTTCAGAACGATTTCCTCCATGAAGTAATCTGTGACGTCATTTTTACGGTAGACATTCTTTAAAATATTCACATCAAACGGAAGGATTGTTATGATATATAGCGTATCATAGACGACCACTTACGTATTTTATGGTTGCAGTAACATTACTTTATAAAACCTTTAGTTATAGCTTACATGGGCGGGGATGAACCTGAAGTTTATTTTACATGAAATATCACGTTAGACGCGAGTCCATGTCCATTCAGAACGTGATATCACGATTGCACAATGACGATAATGGGATACATGTACTACCTGTACAATGGTAGCACGATAACGATACTATGATATGACGATGATACTATGATATACTTTATACCATGGTTTATTACATGGAAAGCATTGTTGTGCCCTCCTGTAACGAATTTCATACAACGTCATGTCACCTGGAGCAATGTATTATCACCTGGAGCAATTTTATTGGCTGGACCGCATCTCCATAATTACGTATTCGTAGTATGCGTCTACGTGGTGTCAAATGAACAAAATGAAGACGTTCCTAATGGCATTCCTGATGGCGCGATACATCAATGATTTTTTTGAGATTGACCGAGGCTCGGTGCATAACTTGTGGCTCACTTGTTTCAATTAATATCATATCAAATGATAACGAGTTTGCTATAATAGATATCGTCATTGTGTTATGTGTGCTTTCCTGTTATCGTCATCGTCGTTTCGTGTTATGTCCATCGTGGTATCCTGATAGTATACTATCGTTATCATGGTGACGTACTATTGACCCAATATCCATAGTACGATATGCCTTAACGGAACACCGTATAATATCCATGTCTTGCGCCGCACTCAAATGTTGATACATATCCTAGCAACTCGTTATTTTTCAATACGAATTGAATATCCATAATGTTTCCGTATCCGCATTTAGCGTGTATGTTATCGATAGTTAACATATGAATAATGTTACCATAAGCTATAATCATGACTTGTCCCATCATGGAGTTAGCATCCTTCTTTCATTGATTCCTTATACGTCATGTGATTGCATAATGTTATATGATTGTGCATGTATTCAAGAATACATTGTATGTGCATGCTGTTCGTACGCCCGTGCAAAACCGGATAGTATTAGTAGTAGGGACGAATGTTTTATTGTAATCAAACTGGCACCATATTGATTTCTATTTTTAGTAACAGTTGGTCATATTTGTTAATATAAATAGTAACTGATTTCCATTTAAGACATATTACACAGTCACCATATTGGACGAAAGCAAACAGTGTACTTTTCTTAAAGGTCTACAATATTTTGTTGCATTAATATGTCTATCGGTAACTGAGATCAAATAGGTTCAAACGAGAGTCGCGCATACCCATGATACACGTATCATCGAAGCCATTTGTTAGTAAGACACCAATCAGTCAGTATCCTTTCATCCCTAAAACGTAAACTTTTACATTAATATGTGTGAACAAACACCTAACCTTCCTTAACGATTTACTGATACATGTAGACGTATTTAAAAACGTTTATTTATTTATTCTGATTAAATATGTATAATTAATCAGCGTTTGATAGTAATGTATATGCATGCCTTTTATTTGTATAGTTATCTACCCGTACCAGGGACAAGGTCCTGAACCTCTATATCCGCGATAAAGCCGTAGATCGAGTATGCCAGTCAGATCTTTATATGTATATGTTGAGAATGGATGATAACATGGTTTCTTCTAAATCCAATATGATTAACGTACTGGCAATATATGTAAATGAGTTACGGTTACAAAATATGGCCAACCGTTACTTAAATACACCTATGATTTAATCTAGTATGGCCGCCGCGTAATATTTTGTATATGCCAATGAGCTACTATTTATATTAACAAATGTGACCGAACGTTACTAAAACTTGAAACCAAGATGGCGCCCGTTTATATACACGCTAACTGCCGCCCCTACTACACTACACGTACATGTAATAGGGCATAGCGCTGTCCGTCCATCAAATTTGCGTTAAATAACCACTGTTGTCTGAAACCCTAAATCCGCTTAACTTGCGACTTTATATTCCTGTGTTATGTCATCCATATGTTCATTGCATAGCACACCCATATGGCAGCATGCCCAAGGCCAATGCCAAGCCACTTAGAAATCTGTATTGGAAAAACAGGCATAAATGTTTTTGGTTTTCTGTTCTAGTTCTGCAATATAAAGTTAGATTGGCCTGAAACTTCATATATATATTTGCCAGCTAACGTAGTCTCATTATATAGCCCACGCATGCAGTACTTGTGTACATGGTGAATGAAAAATGCTTTAGATGTTTGCATTAACGTTTTTAGTTATTTGTTATGTCTCTGCAATCCTAAGTTCGATTGGCTTGTAACCTGATACACTTATTTATAGCTTAAAAATGGCGCTCGCTGTGTAATAAACCAGTGTAATAAAATGATAATACACTAGTGTAATAAATATGCACATTAATGTCGGCACATGTATCATACGATGGACATATTATATATCCCGGTCTAATAATTTGACAAGAACAACAGTCCTGTACCTGAAATACCTCCCGAGTTATCTGCCGGGGTTGGTGTTGTGGTAACAGCGGGGGTTGTAGACGCGGTGGGGACTGGCACTACAAGTACAGACATTGTAAAAGGTCAAATCCACATAATGAAACATACAAAAGTTACAATAAAGTGCATCTAATGATGAACATTCAATTTGGTATGTTATCAGGAAGCTGTCTATGCATTGAGTAAATAAATGACATCATATATATGTACATTGCAAGTGCAGCTGCAGTAGTTTAAATGCCTGCTAACACCGTTTAGACAAAACTCGGTGTATGGGACATACTACATTCCGGAGCAGTATACAGTCACAAATAAAGACTCAAACGTATGAAGGCCACATAACTTGTAAACAATAAAAAATGAAATACACGAAAGTGTGACGGCTATAGTACCGACTCAAAACTGTTGGTATGAAAGGCTTCCCAAAGTGATTGGTGAGTTAAAACCTGTTTGAAAGGCGCCATAAACCTCTCACATTCCATTGCCATTGTATTCCTCCGGGACAAGTATGTAACATAACATGAGACACGAACATTCCAGCAATCGAAGTCATGCACAATAATATACCACCAGAAAGATGAAAGTTAACGCAGAAAAACGTGCTAGACAAATTGAATCCCAAATAGACAAACTGCGTGAGAATCGATAAGTTATAATTCACCATTCAAACAAATAATAATCCGAACTGGGAGACGAGTAGTTATAATAGAAGACGAACTAGTATATTTGAATATAGTGACAAATGATCATAAAATGTGTAGCTTAGCTCGTAATATGTTTGTGTACTACATTTCCATCTGCTCCAATACTTAATGAATCTATATTCAAATAATTCATGTAAACAATGGTCGTTATATCACGTTATGTGCCGCATATACAATTACATTGTAATCTTTTTGTGAATAGTACATACGTTATATACTCATACATTAATTGCCATTTGTAATGTTTATGCATGACTAAGTGTGGAACTATGAGCTTGAATTTATGCAATTTCTGTGATAATTAAGACAATTTGATCGACTGGTCTACATCCTACATTATAGCAACATAAACATTATGCGATGCTGCAAGAGCCTTTCTAACTGTTTTATATTTCATCATCAGCTAGCACATAAATTTCGCTGATGCATATAATGCCAGCCTAGTGTCTGTTGATGTCAAGTTTATCAGGCTCGGTTCGGAAACGGTAAGGGTTCATCGGCGAGCATCGGAATTTCTACGCGTCTTTGTACGCCTTGCATGATAAACTTAATATAAAAATACACTAGCCTGCTATTCACTATTTATTTGCTGCCATAGCCTTTCTTACCTGAACATTTCGCGATGATGTTAGCGCCGATGGCCGCTGTGGTGAGCCCCGTGGGACACGCATTACATGCGGATTGGGCCGATTGGTCCTGGTAGGTCCCCAGCTCACAGAACGTACATGCTCCGGTCTGGTATCTGGTTCCCACGGGACACTCAACTAAGCACATTATTACGTATGGAAGGTATGTATGTTTTGTACAGCATGGCTCAACTGCATACCGTGTACACGTTACGTCGCCAGCACTGCACGCACTACTCACACACGAATGACAATCATGGCAGACAATGCCCATTGACCAGGATCGGGTAAATTGACACGGCAGCCCTCCCGCTCACAAAAGGTATCGACTCTTGTCGCGTATGTTGTAGTCACGGGACACTCATTTTAACACCAACAGTACAGGTTAGTGTTCCATCTACGAGAATGGTCTGTACAATAGAGCCAAAACTTCACTCCTCGTACATGTGAACATGTAGATAACGTGTATATTAGCGTGAACTACTCACGCCCAAAAAGAGTGATAGTTCACACTAATAGCTACTAGTACACTATATAAATCTAAGTAAAGCTTTCGGATAATGTAAATTAACTATTTTTACCGAAGACATAAAAAACGCGGCTATGCATATGTCGGGTTTCTTTATGCAATCAGTCTAGAAAAAAAATATCTTATTAAATAATCACAAATGGTAAATTTTATTTATTGCAGTCAGTGAATCAAGGCGATTGTGTTTTAATTGCTGGATTGCGGATGTGACGACTGACCTATTTTTTGCTATTTTGAATGTAAAAAAACCTTTATATTATGTCCCGATCCTTATCCTTCCGACCACGAAACTAAACAAAGATCCATTCCGAGATAACTGTGTTAAATATTTATTTCCTCCAAAGAAATTATTACCTTACACTGTCAGCACTGTTTTCTTGAAACTAGAATTCGCGCATTGCCACAATAACATAAACATATCGTTCTCTTCTCGGAATAGCCGAAATGACTGCAGTTGAAAATGACGATGTACAACAACAATAATGAGGTCGGCGAGGCAGCGGCTGTGGGAAATATTAATATGCTCTTTCGTCGATCCCACCAACAATTTAGTAGACATATACATATGTTTTATCCCCCCCCCACCTCCCAACGTGTAATGGGTGGTGGGGCAATTAGCGATTTCCAACTAATTTCCACACTGACCAATGTGCAAACTTGAATCTGAAATAATAAAAAAATGTATCAGACGATTGGACTCAAACAAATGTCGAACAACAGCATAGTATCAAATGAGAAATGGTCAGACAGAACACTACAGTAAAGCACTAATTAACGAGCTTGGAACTCAAGAAGAATCACAGAAACGTGACTGCATGAAGTATCTAACATCGCAGGTGTATGCATACAATTGTGCAAAAACATGATATAACTAGCACGTCGCCATTCGAAGTGTCAGTGAAGAAGAAACGAAAGTTAAGAAGAACGTGCAGACGACGACAACAACAGGAAAACCACCACAAGAACCGAAACCCTCACCAAGACTACCACGACATTCAGAGAGGGTACGCGACGAGCCGAAACGGTTTGACTGGTACGACATGGACAAGACGGTACCAAAGCCATATGCCATTAATCTACAAGCTTTACAAACATTAACGAACTTAAAAGTATTATACCGAGTTGATAATAACAGCATAATGCATAATGGCCAAATATAAGCTGCCGTAATCAGCTATGTATCAGCCGTTTATTTTTATTGTCGGATACCAGAGAGAACACGGATTGGTACACCACAGACAGCGTTTGTTATTTGTCGAATAGTATTCATTCGTCGAGGCCTGGGTAACTCGTCGACAGTTTGTTACCACTCTTTATGGACAATGATGGTTACACTGATTGAATGAGCAAAATTAAGCATGATATGAATTTAACAATATTCAAGAACGAAAACTGTTCTGGGCAGAGTGCCTCATCTACTGTGATTGAAATTACCATGTGATGATATTCTCATATTCATGGCATGGGCGATGCCAATGTAATTGAATACTAATTTCCCATACGTGTTCGTAACGTGGTATGGGCGTTGCCACTAGATGGGTGCCTTGTCATGAACCTACACTTGAACACGCTGCTAGGCTAACTATCTGATGACAGTCCTGTCATTTAACATAGTATACTAATATCTCAATTTAGACTGGACAAATTATAGTATTGAAGCGACCCAGCCAGCGAAGCATCGCTGTACACGGCTGTGTATTGCGTATTCATCGCTTCGAATTTATCACTCATTTTGGACAACAAAACACGTCTGTCTTCATGTGCACACAACTTACCACGATTTCCCATGCATACCTGGATGTTCACAATTATTGTCAATAGTTTATTATCGGCGTCTTCATACACCAGGAAACTTGTTTAGTTAGTTACAATTCTCAATAGTGTGTTGACATTTCCTATCTGTGTTGAACACGGCCGCCATTTTATACTGTGTAAATCTGTTTAAGCTTAGTTAAATCAGGTAATTTCCGTCAAACCAATCCGACCAATAGACGATGCGGGACAACTTTCACATTTCGTCATAATGGGAAAGTCCGGGAATCCGATTACGCATTCCAACCAATCCGCTGTGCGGAATCAGGGACAATTTTCACATGTTGTCCGCGGTTTACAAATATGGTCCTCATTGTCCGAATGTTGTCTATTGACTGAGCACAGAGGCTGGACCACCAGTCTTCAGGCGCGGGGATCGCAAAGCTGCCACGAGGCACCAACTGAGGTCAAATCGCTGCGCTAGTTGGCTTGTCTATCATCGCTCGCCCATGCCTGGATATCGCAATCGTTCCCAGCACAAGAGTTCCTCGTCATAATCCGCCCGTTGCTTTTGTCCAGATGAACACAATGCTGACTTTCGAGAAATCTCTCCCAAAGGGGACTTTGCAGCCTGTTGGTTTGATCTGACAATAATGATATATTTTCTATTTATATACAGGCAATATGTGTTTCCATCACTCCGCCATAAGCGGTACATATTGAAGTTTTATTAAACTAATTTCTCGAACGCTAGCGCTCGCTACGAAATATATTTATAAAAAATGCAATATGTGAACTATAACTATTAATATTTCAAACTATTTATAATACCTCTGTCAGTGTACTCCATCAATGGTTCATCCTACTATGTTTTCTCCAACAATTGTGATATTCCATTCGTCAGACGTGACACTATATGTCACAATGTATATATGATTTTGTTATGTGTCGTAGGAAATGCGTAGTAATTCCTACCGGTTCGGTGCCAAGCATTATCAACTAGATATCAAAATCCACTAACATGGTATTACATTTATCAACTAACTCGTTATGTTAGAGGATGGGAAAATATTGTAAGGATCAGGGATTGTGGTCATATGCCCTTTGTCACTTGTTACCCCACCCATCTTTAAACACTGCAAACTGTAATGTACTATAACATGAGAACATGTGAATATTTAACCAAGCTTACCGACACATGTTGATTAGTTGCAGAGGTTACTTGGAGGTTGAGATTCCCATTATTGTTCTCTGTTTGACATGTGTTCATTTCTGCCACAATGTGGAAATTACATATTCTGCACCGCATAATCCGGTATTCAGTCTGTATTTAGCACATCCGAGCGTAACCGAAGTCTGTATATATGCAAACACTCATTGGAAGATGTCCTGCGTAATGACAGGTCATAATTTAGCTGACATTTGGCTAAAACTGGCTGATAATGGATCAAGACATTTCTCTAAACTTTCACTTCCGCGAATTTGACCTTTGCTGCACCGGTGTGCCCGGTGTATCGACACATTATCGGAAGCTGTGAGATCTACCAAGTATAATACACAAATATTGGTTAACTTCCGATTTTACTCCCTAGGAATAATGTTTTAGTAGGATTAAGAGTTGTTTTTCACGTTAAACATTGCCTGTTTAACGTGGATTATTTCCTACGTGTATGTAGTGTAGTGTTTAGGCATTCATAGTGTTGAATATCAAATCAATCCGAGTCTTTCATTCGCTCGTTTTATTCCATTTTCTCTGTTGTTACAAACTCCACCTCTCGGACACTTTTGAACTACAATCCTTACTTGTACCTTTATAAAAGGAGCGAATGACTGAATAACGGAGATTAGTCAATTAGTCTCAAAAGCTTACTATTTCTGTGAAGCGAAGTATTTCGTTGCTAAGCGAACTTTTTGTTGGTTTTGCAAGTGCGCGATCCCATTTTGTGATCTTATATTTGGTCTTACTTAAATACAGCGAACTATGGTCTACTCCCCTTTTTAGATTTTAAATAAGTGGAGTTCCTAGTTTAAATACAAAACCCGATTTTCTTCGCCGAGTCGCTGGAGGTGTGTCAGCTTTCGAGACTTCTGATTGGTTGACGGTCATTTTCTGAAATCCGCAGTCTGAATAATGGATATTTCCCTATTTTCCGCTTTTATGAGAAACTCCGGTTTCCACCTCTTTCCTGCTTCTGACACTTTATCAGAAGCGGAGTAAAAGGAGCGAAAGTTCGGCCGACCGGAGTTCCTAGTTAGAATACTATTAACTGTTTTATGAGCAAGCCGTAGGAAATTATCCAAATGTTATAGTGTTTTCATTGGTTAATAGCCATAACGTGGTACTATGAGATGTCAATAAAAGAACGGCGCACGGCCAGTTTCAGCATCTAATCATAGTTACTACATAGTTGCATAGGCGCTACTTTTTGAAAACCAATACTCGACAAAACCAATAACCAGCTTTATTTGAGCCAATACTGATACTTGTGCACTTACCTGCTTCTATTAAACTCATTGTATGTGTCAAATATAGATACGCAAGATTACCTTGTATTAATTATTACCAAAGACACGGTTGATCTACATCGTGTTATGTTATAAACACTGAACGCTCAGTGGAGTGTCTAATACACAAAACAGGACTGAATCTAGTTGGAGTGCTTAAGCCCCTGATGTTTTGGCAACGTTCTTTATATTAGCGCAGTGGCTAATACACAAACATCAATACACCAAACTACTATATTTTATGAACATTAGTGGAGTGGCTACACGCAAATTCCTTATGTTTTAATGCAGTGACTATGCACTTACAATTGTGATTTCTAGTGGCGTGTTCGATACATAAATCACTTTCACAAGATAATAAGGCATTGTGTAGTATCGTTAAATTAAGTATTGGTTCACTACGGTTAGATCCCACCACATATATCATCCAAATACCATTGCGATCCGTTGTAGTTGAGACGCGTGCGCGAACCTGATTGGCCTTGCTCCGCTTTCATTTGTAGGCATCGACAAGAGTACCACATCGGATATCCTGACAAAATAATCGCTGTACATAATATTACGCTGTAAAGAATACTTTAATTGTTGTTTTATGTTAGTTAAGACTTTATTAAACTTGTTGAATTGACATTCGCTCTCGTATTCTATTCTCAGCCAATATTTAGTTGATAGTATACATCCTTGTTGGTGCGGAGCTACCAAACCCGATATCTGGATAATCATCCTGACAAAAACCAGACTGCAGGTTCCTTACAAAAGAGCATGGTTTTCGTTAAAGGTACATACCCACTCAGTAGGCACAACATGTTCTTTATATCAGAGACATCATCTGGGACTTTTTCTGGCAAGGTAAACATTAATTCACCATTACCCCACGTATTGATTGGCATTATTATACATTTTATATCAGACGCAAATTTCTACACTGATATTAAGTCCGATAACCGTGTTTCCTTAAAATGTTTACGGACATTACTATTTATTCTCTGTATTTATTTTGTGTTGGGCAATCATCATACTTTATAACCTGTGGAAAATATTATTTGTTTAGGTGACGCATTTAGATAGTATAAATAGTTAACATGTATCATGCCGATTTGCATATGAAATAGCCCGATACCACCGCGCGTCACTATCAGTAAAATATGCATATTACTAAATGATTATACATGTATTTGCATAGCGGGCACTTGTAATTTTTGGAACTGGCGGAATAGTGACACACTTATTAAATTCCTATAAAGAACATTGTGTGCCTACTGAGTGGGCATGTACCTTTAAAAAGACTTGTTTGTGTTGGGCCAATAACATGACGTCGTTCGTGCGGCTACATATAACTTAGTCTAGCAATATATCGTTGTCAAGCTACATGAGAGTGCTATCTGATCAGGAACTACACTGGTAAAACATACCGTAAGCCCCAGCCACAAATGTGTAATACAATGTACCCACCACAGACATCGTCGAGAGCCGAGAATCCTTCTTGACATTGGATGGAGCCGACCAGGGATACACTGTCAGGACCCACAGTGTATGGTACCCCGTCTATTTCTACATCCAGCACAGCATTCGTGTTGTTCTGAAGCTGTTCAACTACTGTGTTCATCAGCATGAGTGTGTCGATTAGTTCCTGTAAGGCTGGGCTCACTAAGATAATGAAACAAAGAAACAAAGTCAATTTATGAACATCACAAATAATTTCCAACAACATTTAAAGAAGGCAGTTACAGTTATTGTATATTTTCGTCCGTGAGAGGAATGAAGAAATATTTTATTTTAAATTACAACGTCCTGTATATGTACTCGCCCGAACATAAACATGCACCTGCAGTATTAATTATATAAGTCAATAGTTGATGCGGTAAAGCAGTCAATGTACTGTGACCTTGATATTAGCAGGTAGGGGCATGGGTGGGGTGGGGAATGAACATATGGATGGTGATAAGCATTTTATTTGACATTGACTTTTTGTATGGGGGAGCATGGCTGTGGCGTGGAATGAAAATACAAATGAATAGATGATTAAAAACATGCAACACGCGGCGGAACGAGTGGCATATATCCACACACAAATAAAATAACCTTTTTTATTATATACGTAAATCACTCACAATGTATATGTGCCTCGAAAAATATGCAAACTCTAAATGGAGTAAACGAATTACTGATGACTTAGAAGAACAATTTTACGAGGTGAAGCGTAGTGAACTTACAATATGAACTTACCAATATAAATGGAAACATATTGCCGGCCTGCGTTCCTAAGTGTTTCAATGGGAAACGGAAGTTCATACGTAATACTATTTTTGATATTGACGTTGGGCACGAGGGAGCATGGGTGGGGCGGGGAATGAACATATGGATGATGACAAACATGCGCATGAAGGATCAAGAGAATTGATTATATGGTAAAGAAATTATAGCACAATCCATCTACTGAAACGAACATTAAACATATACTCTACTGCAAATTCCAAAGTTAAATTGCATTGGCCGCGTGCGGAATCTATGGGTAGGGCGAGGAATACACATATGGATGATGACACACATGCACATGGGGTTTCATCAAGAGAATCAATTATATGGTAAAGAAAAGAATGAATCTACTGAAACAAAATTTAAACTCTAGTGAACCAAACATTTCAACGTTCTTTCACATTTACATTGGACACATGCGGAGCATGCTTGTGGCGGACAACGAAATTTTGTGTAATGGCAACGGACATTTCAAGGGAATCGCTCATACGGTAACAACATTATAGCATAAGGACAATACTTGACTGAAATTTAATATATACTGAACCAGAAATGTATTTAACCTTCACCTTGTTGAGCATGGGGGAACATGTATAGTGTGGTGAACGAATACGGTTGGTGACAAACATGCTCATGAATGTAAACATGTCTGTGGTGGAGAACGAAAATACGGATGCTAATAAAAACTGAACAATCATATGGTAAAGGAATTATAACCGAATATAACATGTGACGGACAGACGGTGAGGCGAACGTCCAAATGTGACGCCCGTTGTGTGGTACAGTCATTGTTTTCAAATAAAGGAATTACCATCTAAGAAAGGTAGGTTTCAGTGGTTACGGAATAACTTGTATTGTTTACTTTTCTCTCAGGCCACACCTCCAACCACTTAAGACACCGAATATGTGCCCGGTAGACGATGGGACAAAAGCCCTGTGTATCCCGATATCCCAATTTCGCTACTCGATGGGATAAAAACTGTAGCAGATTATTTATAGTGTGAAGCGCTGATTTATCACCGATGATGTTAAGTTGTGGTTTTGGAAACACATGCAAACTGTAACAGTATATATACTAGTCATACCTGTCTTATTATGTAGGTACATGTCAACATTTAAATACCCGGATGACGTCATATCGAAGCCAGCGTGCACAGACACGGAAGTTCCTGCATCTCTTTTGCGTCTGGATTCTGCCGCGACCGACGCTGTTACTGTGCATCTGCTGTCCTCCGTACACCCAATGTTTATGTTGCTACCAATTGAAGCGCCAAGCTTATCCTACTGACTGTCCGGGACGTTGCCGTTATAGCTGACATGAGTTATTATACCCAGATGTTGTGCTGCATGAACACCTGTTAGGAAATGTATATTGTTACACGACTGTCGTTTCGGGGCCAAGCCAACACCTACGTAATGCATGTGTCTCATGACGTAACTAGAATGCGACATTATGTCACCAGTTCACAACGGTTGATTGAAATTTTGAAATTGATGCGGAGGATGGCGCACCTGAATCATATGCACTGCGGCCCCGAAATATATATGTGTAAATCAGCCGTTTGAATGGAACGGTTTATCAAAGTATTGAAAGTACTGCATATATTCCCAAACTACACGATATTTCCAACAAAAATGCAACAATAACGTTCGACCATGTCCAGCAGTCAGTAAATGTTGGCCGTGGCACTCGGGAACTGCTTGAATCCGCGGCCTACGGCATGGGGATCAAATAGTTCACTCGTGCCACGGAAAGCATTTACCCCCGACTGGACGTAGTCAAACCTTATATTATAAACCGGGGTCACTTTTTGGCCTATGAATATTGCTAGATATTTCGAATGAGTCGCACTTGTGCTGTCCTCAAAGTAGTTATGAGCAATTGGAAATTATTCCCAGACCACAAAGGCATTACGTCTATTTCAATTGTATATTAATTGTACATTGGCCATCCATTATAAACTAGAAATGGACGCTTGTCGACAAGCGCATGTGTATCCCCCTCCCCAGATACACAAGTAGTTTGAAAAAAGGGTGTTCGAGTTATGCTCCGGAGACAAAATCAGTGACGGAAAAAACAAAGGGAGATAACTAAAAAATTAGTGATGCAAGAGTTGTCATTCTTGCGTGACACACCTTTAGGGTTGTGGTCTATGCATGTGTGAAGTTTCATGAAAATATTCCAAAGGGTGTTCGAGTTATGCTCCAGACACGAAATCAGTGCACGAAACAACAAAGGGAGATAACTAAGAAATTAACGACGCAATGGTTGTCATTCTTACGTGTGACACACCTTTGGGTCGTCTTCTATGCATGTGTGAAGTTTAATAAACTAGAAAATGTGTTAATAGAACACGGATGTCCCACATATCGCTTTGATAATAAATGAGGCCAAATTGCAAGTCAAAATTTTCTTTTACCTGAGCGTTAAAAGTTTTTGAAGCACCAAGTATGTGACCTTGACCCTGGGCTTGGCGGGGGCATGACAAACGTGGATTTGGCACAGGGCGGTAGAGGACCATAAGAGCAATGCATATATGAAATATGAAGCTGATCCGTGAAAGAAAACAGAAATTATAAGATATTTACCTGAGCGTTAAAGTTTTTGAAGCACTAAGTATGTGATGTTAACCCTGGGCTTGGCGGGGGCGGGACGAACGTGGATTTGGCACAGGGCGGTAGAGGACCATTAGAGCAACGCATATATGAAATATGAAGTTGATCCGTGAATGGAAAGAAAAATTATAAGATATTTACCTGAGCATAAAGTTTTTGAAGCACCAAGTATGTGACCTTGACCCTGGGATTGGTGGGGCAGGACGAACGTGGATTTGGCACAGGGCGGTAGAGGACCATTAGAGCAATGCGTATTTGAAATATGAAGATGATCCATGAAAGAAAACAGAAAGTATAAGATATTTACCCGAGCGTTAAAGTTTTTGAAGCACTAAATATGTGACCTTGACCCTGGGCTTGGCGGGGGCAGAACGAACGTGGATTTGGCACAGGGCGGTAGAGGACCATTATAGCAATGCGTATATGAAATATGAAGATGATCCGTGAAAGAAAACAGAAATTGTAAGATATTAACACGAGCGTTAAAGTTTTTAAAGCACCAAGTATGTGACCTTGACCCTGGGCTTGGCGGGGGCAGGACGAACGTGGATTTGGCACAGGGCGGTAGTGAACCATCAGAGCAATGTGTATATGAAATATTAAGCAGATCGGTCGAAGGATGAAGAAATTATGAGACATTTACCCGAGTGTTAAAGTTTTGTGACGGACGGACGGACGGACGGAGGACCGGACGGACGGACGGGAGGACGGGACGCACGTTCCTACGAATGAATACTTGTTGGGTTTTTACTGTATAAAAATACCCAACAAGAGTACCCAACACTATCCTAACCCTACCCAATAAGATCCCCGTACGCTTACAACAAGTACCCATTCGTGTGCGGACGGACGGACGGACGGACGGACAAGGGTAACACTAAATGCCCCCTCCACTATCGTGATGGGGCATAACAATATTCCAAAGGGTGTTCGAGTTATGCTCTGGATACAAAATCAGAGCACGAAACAACAAAGGGAGATAAGTAAACAAGAATTCCGCGGAATCAGATACCTCGCCTTGTCCCGCCTTGACCTCGAGCCTGGGCCCGAGAGCAATTTTCACTGGCCCGAACATATTATAAAATTATTGACTAGTGAGCCATAGAATATCAGATTATATTCTATGGCTCACTAGTCAATAATTGTTTTATTATATGATAATAGTCTGTATATAGCACTTACGACCTTATGCTACTAGACAAAAATTGAAAAAGAATTTAAAAAAAAAAAATGGAAAAAAAAAATGGAAAACAAAAGTTTAAAAATTAAAAATAATAATGCTTGCTACTGGAGCCCAGAATTATTTTTTAATAGTCTTATATTTATCTACATATATCTGCACAGGTCCACATAATTCCACAATATTTTCAACACAGTTTACGGAAATGTAATATACAAAAAAAAAATAAAAAAATAATGCTGGCTACTGGAGCCCAGAATTTTTGTTAATAGTCCTATATTTATCTACGTATATCTGCACAGGTCCACATACTGCCACAATTATTACCTGTAATAAGTTAGTGGTCAGTTAAAAAATTGAAAAAGAATGTAAAAAAAAAAATGTAAACAAAAAATTTAATTTAAAAAAAAAAAGAAGAATAATGCTCCCTACAGGAGCACAGAATGTTTTTTAATAGTCCTATATTTATCTACATATCATATATACACAGGTCCACATATTGCCACAATATTTTCAACACAGTTTACGGAAATGTAATATAATCATTTACCTGTATAAATTACCTGTAAGTGGTCAGTGGTCAGTTGCACATGCTAGCACATGCACAGGTGAATAGTCTGTATATAGCACTTACGACCTTATGCTACTAGACAAAAATTGAAAAATAATTTGAAGAAAAAAAATGAAAAAAAAAAAATGAAAAAAAAAATGGAAAAAAAAAGTTTAAAAATAATAATGTTTGCTACAAAAAAAGTTTAAAAATAATAATGCTTGCTACTGGAGCCCAGAATTTTTGTTTAATAGTCCTATATTTATCTACATATATCTGCATAGGTCAACATAATGCCACAATATTTTCAATGTAATATCCAATGTAGTAATTTACCTGTATAAATTACCTGGTCAACAGTGGTCAAGCACTGGACATTTGCACATGCTAGCCCATGCTAGCACATGGTTCTCCCAGTCTCTATTGTTCTCTCTACAGGTAAGGTGTACAGAGCACACGAGAAAAGGTGTACAGAGCAGACGAGAAAACAGGTCTTCATGCATTATTCTCCAGTTTGTAGAGTGCGCAAAACAAAAAAAGGAGATAACTAAAAAATTAGCTACGCAAGAGTTGTCATTCTTGTGCGCGACACACCTCCGGGTCGTGGTCTATGCATGTGTGAAGTTTCATGAAAATATTCCAAAGGGTGGTCGAGTTATGCTCCGGACAGGAAATCAGTGAGCGAAAACAAAAAAGGGAGATAACTAAAAAATTAGCTGTGCAAGAGTTGTCATTCTTGTGCACGACACACCTTCGGTTCGTGGTCTAATTGAATGTGTTAAGTTTCATAAAAATATTCCAAAGGGTGGTCGAGTTATGGTCAATCAGTGTGCGAAACAAAAAAAAAAAAAGGGAGATAACTAAAAAATTAGCTACGCAAGAGTTGTCATTCTTGTGCGCGACACACCTCCGGGTCGTGGTCTATGCATGTGTGAAGTTTCATGAAAATATTCCAAAGGGTGGTCGAGTTATGCTCCGGACAGGAAATCAGTGAGCGAAAACAAAAAAGGGAGATAACTAAAAAATTAGCTGTGCAAGAGTTGTCATTCTTGTGCACGACACACCTTCGGTTCGTGGTCTAATTGAATGTGTTAAGTTTCATAAAAATATTCCAAAGGGTGGTCGAGTTATGGTCAATCAGTGTGCGAAACAAAAAAGGGAGATAACTCAAAAATTAGCTATGCAAGAGTTGTCATTCTTGTGCGCGACACACCTTCGGGTCGTGGTCTATGCATGTGTGAAGTTTCATGAAAATATTCCAAAGGTTGGTGGAGTTATGCTCCGGACACGAAATCAGTGCGAGAAACAAAAAAGTGAGATAACTCAAAAATTAGCTATGCAAGAGTTGTCATTCTTGTGCGCGACACACTTTCGGGTCGTGGTCTATGCAATGCATGTGTGAAGTTTCATGAAAATATTCCAAAGGGTGTTCGAGTTATGCTCCGGACAAGAAGTGTCTGCGGCGGACGCGGACGCGGACGCGGACGCGGACGCGGACGCGGACGCGGCGCGCTGTCAAATCCATAGTATCCCCCGACGGAGTCCGGGGGATACAATAAGCATAGCATAGGTTCAACTAATATTTTCGCAACAACATGTATATTCATTGAGCCTTAAGCTGACATATGGAGGCTGCATGTATGTATACGGGAATGCATTAAAGTTATATTTGTGTATACAAACTATTCGTAACCCGTATTTAAAATATTTGTCCGCCATTGCCAAATTTATATGGGGGCACCCGACACCCCATATACCGACAACTGAACATTCTATGTGTGTATTAAAATTCGTGGTTCGGGTTATGATCCCACGTGCTAATTTTAGAAAATTGCAAGCGCAATATCTACACTAAGTTGTGCGGCCATTCTCGAGAACACAGCTGAAACTTCAGGGACATCACATACCAAGCCATGCTTATCATATATAGGTTGTTTCTCAACATCCCCAGAGTTGATTGAATAACCATTATTCTGTTTTGGTTTTCGCTAAAAATACATCTTGAATTCAGTAAATCACCAAACCGATGTACAGATGTGGAATGGAATATTATTGCGGCCGTCATTTAGGAATAGTACTGGGTAAACATCATCCACAAGAAATTGTTAACTTTATCCAATGCGTTTACAAATAAGTTCAATCCTTTGAGTTTGTCAACCATTAGTGTAGTATGAATTGTACTTAATATCGTATGTTCTGCAACGTAATGTCTGCAGTTTTTGTCTGAATTACACGTAAGCTCATAGTACATTATATATTCCTGTGTTCCTACCACGTGTCACTGAACATTTTGTCAACAAGTCCGGATTTAGCATGACGTGGCTTATATAGAGTAAGTCGGAGTCTTCAACAGGCACTGTTAGTAGGCGTATGCGCTGCCCCTCCACGTCAATCTTTCAAAAATAATCGACTTGTTTGCCCTTGATACCAGTATGACTGGGAAGCCAGCATATAAGAGTAAAGTAAATTATGATGTGCTTCAATTACATGACAAATCAACGAATGATCTAGATATGGGTTGAACAACAGTTGTAAAGATGATAATGAATCAATGAACACTAGAAACTGCCTTCTGCCAGATATTTGCGCAATAGAGAAGGCAAGTAAAATGTCAGTGCACTCTATGATTAATTGTGTATAGTGAAACAAGAAAAGAAACACTGGAAGAGAAGGGTAAAATAATGTTAACGAATGTTATACAAAAACATCCAATCTGCAACAACATAAAAATAAACAAGTTGTGATAATATTCTAGAAAATGGGTATTATGTCATAATAAATGTTCATTCAAGTGAAATGGATGTACATAATTAACTTAGAAAGAAATAACGTACGTTGACACTCTGGCATATCCTCTGTAACTGGGAACCATGCGTAGTCAGTAGATGGCCCACATTCGTACTGGAAGATGGAGCGAACTCTTCGTGAGAATGACATTCCTGGTCTGCATGTATAGTTGCAAGTCGACATACCGTTTACTGTGTCTTCGCACACTGTCTTGATATTTCCGTAGGTCAGTTCTCGGTAGCCACAAACTGAAGCGATTTAGAAGTTCCGTTACTAATAGCTGATACTAAAAGAATACTAACACAGATTGGATAGATATTACAAAAGCTTCAGCGATCCATAACAATAGCAGTATAAGACTGCAAGTGACATACTTTGCGACTTCGGTTTTATTTCACATACTCATTTGTAATGGAAGACGAAGAGTATGCATCACGGGTATTATCACCAAACACAGCATATATAACACTAGTAATAATTTGTCTCCAAATACAATGTATTAGTGGGTAGTTACCACACATTATATTTTCGAAGACAATGACGCTTAATACTAAATAAACTTATATGAAATTAACCAACGAATTGATAAAATCAGTTTTGGTATACAATATACAATGTATCAGATGAACAGCATGAGTACATATAGGACACCAGGTCCATTGCTGGTGGCGCCTGTGCTACTATATGCATGCTCTTATATCTATAGACGTATATTGAAATGATAAACATATGTAAAGGCGTGCTACTGAAATGGTTTGAAAAAAAATATTCAGTGATGCACATCTGGCGATATCGCCGTTCTTGGGCTGCAGTTGATACATTTCAATTAAAATAATATTAAGACTTTGATATAATTGGCAATTGTTCTCCAGGTCTGAACATCAGCTGTTAATGGAGTCCGATGGTGAGGATGACAATACATTATCTAGGCTTTGATGGAGGAAATAGACAAGGTGGAAAGCCAACAACAACAACTGAGTCTGGAAAATAAAACGGTGTAACTGGAAAGCAGTAAGGAGGTGGGTCGGCTAAAAGGAGCAGGACACTTGTTGAAAGCTAAGGCAGACACAACGGGATTTTCTAATGTCCAGTATCTACAAAATCCATTACGTTGGTAGTAGTTCATCTCACATTCACCTCGTTTGTTTGTTCTCGATAGATATTCATTTAACAATACAAGCTGTGAGTCTTTATCTACTTTCTTTCCATCTATGAAACGGCTGCCAAACTCATGAAACATGCTGCCAACTTGTCTGGGGTTGAGAGAATGTATACCAGTTTTGGTTTATCAATTAACTCACGCAGTGTAATGTTGCGTCCATTTTCAGGGGTGACATTACCAGCCTTGTAGATTTCCTTATATAGTGGTGCATCTCCAAATGTTTCTCTGGTTATCCTCAGATCTGCAGTATTTTCCAAACGTTTGGACAATGATGATGCCATAAACAGGAAACTGTCTAAGAACTGAAGTTGCCCTATGCGAATGATATGTACTTCTCTGTGTTGTTTGGAATGCAGGTGATGTTACCATTTGCCTTGTGTATGTTCTGCAGTATGAGATGGCTGGCATATCCTTTTAGGTTGTGGAATACCACAGGGATCTTAGCTATGCCCGGTTTTTTTTTTGAGTTTCAGATTGCAGATCTTGTGAGCCACACCTCTGTATTTGCCCATGAAGTGGCAGTGATCTCGGACTTTCTGATTCTTTTTGTCATCTCCCATTTCTTTTTTTACATATCTGACAGTGTGTTGCGTTTGCTTAGTCTCTCTCATTCTCTTCTGTCATTGATATTGGTTCTGGATTTTCGAATTTCATGTTTATGGAGTATCTCTCTCGCTTTAACCTCTTCAGGGACTCATCTACTGCATCCTTGCCTCTGTATATTACGGAGCGGTTGGCGACCCCGTCATATATAACAACTTGGTAGCCAAATACACATGCTTGGTGTTCATTTGGCATTTGGTTTTGATAGTTTTTGAACTTGATGCGATTATTTAATGGCATTAGTATTCTTGTGGTGCTTTTGTTAATGCCTTAACAATCTTAATTATGTTTCATGAGTAAACCTTCTTGTGAGAACCCGTAGAGACAGCGGTCGCAGAAGTATGTTTTGTTTTTACATTTATTTTGGTTATATAGTAGTCTATTTATGTGTTTAATCCAACAATATAGATATTTGGTTTTGATTTCTTTATTGCCGGAATCTTCATTATCATCAGATATTAGGAGTAAATTAATTATTTTTATTTCTTTAGGTTGTTTTGAAATGAAATAATGGAACATATCAACATATATTTTCTTGAGTGATATAGTATACCCATAAACATTAATTGCTAAATTGTTTTGTTTTTCTACTTTTGGAATTTGAGAATTTGGGACCAGAAAAATCAATTCCCTTAGTTTGTATAGTCGGTTTAGGATAATATGAAAGTCTATATGAGAGCTGCGAAGCAGGATTAAGAGCTGAGTTTATAGCGTGTCTAAGGCATCTGTCATCATTATTTTTAACATTAATTATTGCTTTAATTTTTTATTTGCTATATCTCTAGGTAGAGGAATATAAGAAGAACATTTAAATGGTTAGTATTTTGCTATATGTAAATATAATTTATTACAGTGGTCAATCATCATACCTGTAGCCGTGTTTGTGAAGTTTTCAATACCTTTTTGAATTTGTGGAGACGATTGTTCGTAAAATTCACTTATTTTTGCTGAATTCAAGATAGCATATTGTTCGCTATAGAATACTCCTGTTGTTCGTTTTGTTTCCTCGCCATCATCTTTGTATAAATCTACAGTAATGCCAAGTTGAAATTTTAATCATTTTAACTCTTTTACCTTCTATGTAAGTTGATTTGTTTATAATATCTTTCTTATCAGACAATTTTGTTCGTCTTTGTATTTTTTAACATATATTTCGTATGCTTTGAACTATCCACATTTTGGTTTATCTACGAGTTCTAAGAAGTTAGTGCCTTTATTATCTTTAAGTTCATTGATTACAGCTGCATATTTTTGTTTATGAATTTTAAGCAAGTTTTCTAAGGTTGTAGATTCGGTTTTTATAGGTTTTGCAGTCAAAGGTGCGGGTATAGGTTTTGGTTCCTCTTGTTAGAGAGCATGTACCATATTTCTAAATTGTTCATCATTGTTTACACGATCACAGTGAAGCTGCAAAATGTGCTTAACATCACTAGCGCTCATTTATTTTTTATTTATATATACTTGTATTTTTTTTCTGTTAAACATAATAAATAAATAAATAAACAAAGGCATATTACAATGGAAAATTCTGCAAGAAATGCTGACTACTGGAAATATCATAACTATATAAAAAAAAAGGATAAAAGTAAAATAAGAGAATGCCTAAAATGTGGTGGCGGCACAACTACTAAATATCAAATCTGTGTCCTGTGGTGGAGCGTTAGTTAATTTAAAACATAAATATATAAAAGTTATAAAACCTTTCTTGGATGAAAGTACAATATTAAGAAGAATACAAATATGAATTATCTCTAGTTTTATATTTGTTTGTGAAAATAAGCACCAAATCTGGGGAATTCGGTGGTCTTGTAAGTGAGTTTAGTACATGTTTTATGTTTTTGTCCAAAATAGCGGTTATCAAACTTATATGTATATAAAGTGGGCGTTGGGTGGGTGGCTAAAAACAGGTGCGTTGATGAAAAAGTAGGTGCTGTGGTCGGGAACCCTTATTTACTATATATATTATGGTGAAACTGGGCACATGCTGACCAACATTATAGACCCAGATTATAACCATAACGTGTACAGGGTGTCCAGCTTAGAGAGGTTTCACTATAACTTAGACATTTGATCACTCTGAGCCATAGTTGTTTGCTAAGTGATCACGTACAGACATCATCACCAAAGATAAATGATCAAGATACTCCCCAAAAATAAGATGTGTTGTCTTGGTGGAATAAAGGTTAGCCATGGGAAGAGATAATTCTGGCCCTTGTTCGCTGATGGTCTTTGTTCGCAGGTTAATGTATGTTGTAATCGAAAACAAAGCAAGCGTGACTGCTACAGACAGGTAATTTCTATTCAAAGGTGGTCTTTACACAACCGCCTTCGTTAATCTTGCCCATACGTCAAAGTTGCTGAACATCAATTGGCAATCTCAACTCGCAATCAAGAATATGGATTTGATGAGCATGAACATTAACGCAGACGGTGGTGTAGCTCCGGTTCCGCCGTAATAGCACGTGTTGATGATGTCGCCGAAATGGCTGTAGGTTTTATCGGTATAACGTCCGTATGTTCGGCTATCTGGGCTTCATTGCTCAACACTGCTTCGAACGATAGATACTGAGATAGTTGGGAAACTGCAGGTGGAAACGGTGATTACTCAATGTGGTTATCGGTGTGAATACCATAAATGTGGTCATAAAGGGATCAAGCGGATGCGCACAAGTAGGTACACATAGTCCTGATGATGTTATGTCACAGACCCTGATCAACTGTTCTGAAAATCTGCTTGAGAAACATGCTAAGGCACATCTGTAGGATAAGTAACAATTTCTCCCCTAAATAACTGGAATAGATTTGTATATGTTAATTTTGCAACCAATCCAACAGTCACAAAATTATTTTTTCAGACTAGTTCATTTATGAAAAGGGGGTGTTTTTGTTCTAAACAATATGAATATTACTTGGAAAAAGTGCAGGTCCAGATGAGAAGACTCGTCACGAGTCGGTTCATCTGGACCTACGTGATTTGCCAATACAGTGGATCCTCTATAACCAGGACACGCGGGAATATATTGATGATTAATTCAGATGTGTTTCGCTGTTATGTACCTCTGATTATAATGGCTGTTCATTATTGCAAAAAACTACAATGTGTCATGGAGTGCTCGCATGTCTGATTTACAGTGGAACATCTCCAAACCGGACACCCTGGTGACGTCCTAGGGCGTCATGTTTGGAGAGGTTCCACTGTACCACTATGCAGGTATGTAGTGTTGAAACGATCAAACATATACTCACACAGTATGGTCACCACCTGTAAGCAGTGTTGGAGCCGGTTAAAATTTAATAAAACTATGCTGGTCACAGGACACTGGATTTGTTTGTTTGTTTTTTGAGATTTAACGGCATATCAACAGCTAAGGTCATTTCAGGCCGGGTCAATGGGTTTAGTACTAAATCCCATATATTACCTGTACAAGTACATGTTACACGTTCAAGTACATGTACAAATGGGGGAAAAATCCCAAAATCAGAACTGAATATTTACAATAACAAAACTATATATTCAGCTCGGAAATCAGAATAATCTTGATATGATGCCAGGTCCTCGCCACACCAGCATCACTTAGCCCCTCCCAAAAGCAGTAGGATCAGTAATAATTTTACTCAACTCAACTCAACTCAGATACTCTTTATTACATCCCATTACAGTATATCACATATAATATGGGGAAATACACATACATACATCGTACTACTACTTTTATAATGGGCAATAACCCAATTCACCTCTCAGGTAACAAAAGAGGCAAAGATAAAAACGTACCTGAGGGCCAGACCAGGCAAATCGTGATTCCTATAAGGAGGAACCCATACCGTTAATTTACGCCGTCTCGTTCGCCCGACCACCACCCACTACACTGGGTGTGTGCTTATTATGAGCAAGTGAACCTGTGTTTCACTTTAGATACAGTGCAGACCGGTTAAATGTTAGTTACAAGTCGGTTCTGCACCATTCATGTAAACATTGTAAGCAGTGACAAATGGGCTTTACATGTCATATGGGATATTATGTTACGTTATATAGTAAAAAGCGTATTAGTGTGTAACCTAATCTACAGCCTGTCCCAATGTATCCACATGTGTAAGAATCGGCCATATGACTAAATAAATATACTATTAAACTGACTCCCCGCTCCCTGATTTCGTACAGTGCACGAAAGTTGGGGGCCGTTGCACTAAACTTCGTACGACTAAAATGTGCGTAAGTATAAATTTAGCATCGTCTGGAAATTTCAATTAATTGATTTACATTTAAACATAGGCTGCATATGCTCAATAAATGTAAATTCAATAATTGTTTACAAGAAAACGTTGTTAATGTGACATTTACAGACTTAGAACATTTTAGTCGTACGAAGTTTAGTGAAACGTGCTCCAAGTGAGTGGGCTAGTGGTGCTGTGCTTATTGTCCACTCTCACACTTGTGGTGGGGTAACTAGGTACGGTTCGTGCGCCTGTGCAGAGCTAGATGTAAACTACAGTTTTGTTGATGAATTTCTTGGTGATTTATCTCATGTGATACATGTAATGTATGTTTGTGATCGCATAGAATGATCAAATGTCTCATTTACAGTGAAACCTCTGTAAGCCAGACACCCTGGGACCTTCGGTGTCACCCGCCACTCACATACTAGTATAGTTATTCGAAATCACGTTTACAAAATGTATGGGCGGAGCCACGCGACAAAGTGTTTTCAAAAAATAAGTCAGTTATCGTTCACATATTGAATTGTTATTGAACTAAGTCATTAAACATAATTATGATGAAGCTACAAAATTGTTTGCACGAACAAAAAATATGCACAGAAGTATATTTTGTTACAGTTTCAAATCAGGGGTCACAATTATGCATTGTTGAGAAAACGAAAGAAAAGATATCGACCAGGAAGAACATATGATACATACTTTTTCTGAAACCCGTTCCGCTTTCTTGCGGATCTTTACAATTCCTTTACAAACATTGTTTCCCTTTGTTTCATAGTGGATTACATTCATAACAAAACATACGTTATCCCATTTATACAACGTTACAAAACTGTCTCTCGTTTTTTAAAATGATGACAGATATAGAAAACAATAGTGTCTACATGTTCAAGACATTATCACACTTTCGCAGAGTTGTCACTTACGTCATACGTTAACAACAGCTATAGAAAATCGCACAGCTTCTCCAAAGGCGACTAAACATATAATTATATCGTTAATTACATGCTGTTATATATCTGTTGTTACTAGGAAGTACATTTGTAAACTTTATTATTGATTATCGTCATTACCTATGTTCCCTGAATATATATAGACGTAAGGTGTCTTGTATTGATACATGTGGGGTGTATCATCAGGATTATACAGTGAGACACTTTTGTTACTAACGGTAACCGTGGAATGTGTACAGACAATATGACTGGTAGACGGATAGGAAGTTTGTTGTCGCCCTGCTACATTTTGCACGGGATCACGTACGTCATACTCCAATGTTCCTCCGTTATGTCAGGTTAGTATTTCAGAGCAAGGTGTGTCAGTCAATTACATCTATAATAGAATACCAGACTACCGTCTTTTAATATCAAGTCAATCAATCAGACAAGGCTAGAAAACGCGTAGGAATTTCTCGGCTCGCCGAAGAATTCCTACAGTTTCCAAGCGAGTCTTGATATCAGAGGACGCATGCATGATATTATAGTTTATATCAGTTAACGTGTTATGGTAGAGAATTATCAAATATAACGTCGTTTTCGTAGAAAAGGATCCGGACTGGTTTACGTTGCGTCATTACACTGACGTCATTCAGTAATGTCATATGACGCCGTTCAAACAAAAGAACCTCAAAAATGAACGTAATTGTGAGCCTGATATACATTGACATCAAGTCAATGTTGGATACGACACTAGTTGTTAGCAGCCAACGTGTATTCGGTCAATGCATAGCATGGTACCTGATAATCTGCGATTGGGTTGAAATCAAACCTCATGAATGTGGAAGCTGGTCAGTGTCCACATTGGTCAAACATTATAAACAAAAGTTTTGATATTGTTCCCTGTTAATGGTTTGCGAATTTCCTCTGTAAATCAATACTGACAATTATAATTCACCCTAATTTCTAGGTAGGCCAATCGCTGGAAAGTATTGTGCTCCACTTATTATTAGCCGATCTATTTATAGATCGGCTAATATATTGGTTATCCATCGAATTCTGAAAAAGTTTGTAGCAACCCTTTTCTCCGCTATTCGGTAATCTACGAACGCGAATTTTTCTGTATCACTTCCAAATTGCATCAACCGATAAAGTTTGCATTTTTGGCAATTATCTCCGTTTAAAACTTTACTTATAGCCAAATAACACAATTTTGAATACGTAATGAGCTGAACGCTGGAAGAGATTTAACCCGGAAGTTATTGTTGTTGAAGTCCATAGTTGGCTCTAATGGCCATATACGCCAACATACGCCGATTATTGGGCTAATTTAAAGCTTTTATTTATTAAACAGAACAAGTTTCAGCCACGTATAATCGCGTAAAATGTGTTTATTCGGCTAATTTATAATCGACCTCTGCTCAAAATCTCCTTACTAGCGACCCCAGCATTTTCGGGTTTATCCCAGCATCTCGGGTTTATCCCATTGGATCGCGTATGCGCGTCTAATATTCACAAAATTTTCCACCAATCAAAACGAAGAATTGCCCTTCATAGCGAACTTTGATTTGTTTACGTATCATGCAGGGATGCATCCAGCACGCGCGATTGCGGCAATCCCCCTTAATTATTGTCAATGCCGCAAATTATTGATTGTCTTGCGCCAGACATCGCGCAAAAAATCACGGATGGGGCACATTAGGCCAGTCTGGGGATGTGCCTGAATACGCAGGAGCTTGCGTCTATTTTTAGATGACACTGTAACCGCTAGATATATATAGCCCTGGTAGCTCCGCCCACTAGCGTGCTGCCACAGAATTCGGACAAACACATAGTGACTACAACTTTGTGTATTGCGGAGTGTAATTTGTAGATAAATAGAGCATACAGTACAGGTGTTACGCTGGAATATTTCGCAACATAATGGTGACAACAAAACATTGCTGCTATGGCATTGCTGCTATTGGATGGATTTGGGAACGGGTTTCCAAAACCTGCACAAAATCGAGAAAAATGTCAACGCTGGGTACAGAACTGTGGTCGAAAATAGTTTACCATTGACAATGTTACCAGAGACACCTACATATGTTCGATGCACTTTACCCTGATTTGATCGGCTAATAACATCATGCTCTGCATGACTTTTCATTTCAGATATTGCAACGTTTAACCCCAATAAGTTGTGTATTACCAGCTGTAATGATTAACCGTTCGACAGGAAATGGCAAAACAGTACTCGGATGGGACATCATGATTGCGTTGTATCGCATTTAATTCCATAAACATTCAATATGTGAACCACAACGTGTACTTATTCCGCCTTCATGATTTATTACACTCTTGCAAATTATTTGCACGGGTTTCGCTGTGAGAGAAACCCCGTAATCAACTCCTTACAAATACTACACCGTGAAGAGAACACCCGTAATGTCGCGCCTCTTTTATTGGAAACCACGAGCTACCATGCACAATGTTATAAAGTTATTTGAATACTTGGAAATGTTTTCGACTAATCTAGAATGTTAATGTGATTGAACACATTCCAAACATACACTTAAATATATCTGGTTCATAGAAACAGCTGCGTAATTTGGATTTCATAAAGTTTACATGACGTCACATCTGACGTCAAACAACGTAACGGCAAAACGCGGGCAAACACGTCATTGTGTAACTATTCATGCGCACATCACAATTTATTGATTTTAATCTCAGAAATAGACTAAATGTGCATATATCCGCCGTGGAAGTGTAATAAATAGGATATTCCATTGTACATGTTTGAATAGCGGAAATAATACACTCGTGTCCGTCGGCGTAATGTTACCTGTTGTTGCAGTTATTACCGTTAATCGACATAAAACCTCACACATAGCGCTCCAAAATGAAAAACAAAGCATGGTTTTCTTCTAATTTATATTTCCTTTAGTTTGAAATGTCCAATCCTTTTCCAAACTGATTCTATTTCTATTCTAGTTCTATTTTCTAACAATGCATGTATTTTCGAATGAAGTCATTATGCACAGTTATGTTCTGACACGACTTTAAGGCCTCGTTGTATGCCTGATCACCCTTTGATACAAAGATAATTGATTCGCAAATATGAATATATGTATAACATGTATGTAAAACACTGCCTCGATACGGTATCCCACATGGAGTGGTCAACTCGGCTACCTTTTTCAATTTCAGCCATCAAGGAGTTTCATCCCTTCTGGCGTTTGACAGAGAACTGACAATGCGAAGTAGAACATATGATATAATGTAGCTAATCATACATAAAAAACGCCAGAACAACGGACTATCAATTATTATCTGGCTATACGACACTGGAGTGTGATGTTTTGGGGCACCAACTTATCTGTAGGTAACATGGGGGTATCATAATACATGGAATATGCAACGGATGACGTTCACCTCGACTACGGATGTTGATATATTCAGCAGAATGAGGATAATCATATACACACACGTCCACACCCATAGGTTAGCGAACACTATATATTGCATAGTATCAATAACAATAGGACTATAGTGTGGAAGTAATGGCCGCGACTTTTACTTATTAACAGAACAGACGACTCATAAATGGCTGACATGCTGCGGGTGAGAGTATATCCGCTGTGATACGAGCACCAGGATATACTTGTTTATCCCGTCAACTATGTCGCTACTAGACGTGAAATATAGAATACCAGGCTAGTGTCTTTTGATATCAAGTTTATCAGGCAAGGCTGGAAAACGCGTAGGAATCGCGAGGCTTGCCGAGCGATTCCTCGCGTTTTCCAGCCGAGCCTGATAAACTTGATATCAAAAGATACTTGCCTGGTATTCTATTTATCATGCCATTCGTTCAACGTCAGAAAAACACATTTATTTATTGAGTTTACCTTGATTTTGCGCTCGTTCAGTGCACCCGAATTCAAACTTGTTTACGTAACGTAACGTCGCGTGTTGACGTCATGTGACGTAAACCACCAATGAAATGACGTTGTTCTGACCGGAAGTGCCTGATAAACTTTGCACATGCTCAGAAGTGCATTGACCTGTTATAACTTTGGTTTATCAGGCAGCTGTTATCAGTGCGAGAATGCATTAATGGCATGATAAAAGCAGGTACGTGTATTTTTTCTCGTTCACGTCTAGTAGATACGTCATTATGTATGACGTTACGTCATTATGTGAATGACGTAACACGATAATCTTGCCGCTTCAGAAGACAAACTTATGAGGCCACAAATGCATTTTTAGAGACATTTGAACAACTTTGATGTGGTTAACGGGATAAATAGAATATTATTATAGTGTCATGAACGTGAATAAATATCTGACTCGGCTCGAAATCAGGATGTGCTCGGCAAGCCTCGCCCATCCTGATTTCTCAGCCTCGACAGATATTTATTCACGTTCATGACACTATACTATTGTCTGTTCCACGAAATGCTGCCCAAGATTTATTGCTATAAAAACACTCCAAACTGCTGATTTTTTTATATAAAACAATGTAAAACTATTTTTTAGAAATGAGCCTACTTTTTATTTCAAGAAAATCCGTCTAATAACAAAGTTATTTCGAATAAACAGTCATGGATGGGCTTTTGCATTATAAATTAATTTCGCCGATTTTTAGTTGTTGACAATAAAATAAGAAACTGCTATACAATAATCACTTCCGGTCAACAACAACAACAACAACTATTTTTGCGAACTGAACACAAATTCTTATTAAATTTGTTTATTAACATCATTTTCTGGCATATAATTTAAACAATTTGCATTAAAATATATCAATTAATCATTTAATCTTCATATATTTAGCGAATATTCATTCCATCCATAAGGTTCCAAGTCGATCTGATACTATTGCTAATACGTCCTAATGTATTGTAAATTGTGAATGCTAACGAACTTGATTCGATTAAACTCGTGACCTTCACCAACCAATCAGCATTTAGTAAACCAAGTTGTCCGCCGGAAATTCGTCCGGCAAAGAAACTGGCTCACAGGAAGTGACTATATACTTCCGCCGGAAATGACGTATGTATGGTGTTCCCAAGTCATACCATTAGAGAATGTAGATTTACACCGGTGTCGATGTGCGAGGATATGTGCAATTCATTTTGCGTGGTAGGAACAGCGTGCCAACCTCAGCTTGGCGTTGTCAATAGATACGAAAGCTGTAGCAGATGATGATGACATCATGTTGTATTTTGGCCAAATTCTCGGCATTTTCTTCTGTAATTCTTGTACGAACACCGAGAAATGGAGGCTCGATTCCTTTATTTTTCAACCTGGCAAGATTTGCTCTCATAAATACAAGGTTAGTGTCTTGTTTTTAATGATGAAATCCAGCAAGCAGTTCGATGCTAGAAAAATGTTGAAAATCTGATCGCACGTGACATTGTAACATTGCAACCCTGTATTCAATTCTTGATTTATGGCTATTACTTCATTATAGGACCGAAATTCAAAAAATAAAAAGATGGCTCATTGCTAAATTTTGCTGAAAAATGATTTTATGCCAAAAAATAAGAGTTTTAGGGTGTTTAAATAGGTGTAAAAGTTGGGCAGGTTAACGTGAAACAGACAGTAATATTCTTCATTTATATGTATCCACTGGGTACGAGAACTAGGACATATTTAGCTGCTAATATGTACCCGCCGGAATACCGTGACCGTAAATATCCGGGTAACACTAAGCTTTGTAACTTTGCCAAGGATGTAGTTGTCAAATATCATTTGTATCCCCTGGATACGACAACTAGGATATATTTTGTCAATTGTATCCGCTGTACCTATGTTTTTTCCGTAAATATCCAGTAAACACTAAGCTTGGCAGCTTTGCCATATATGAATACATGAAATACGCTGATAGTTCGAAAACATGTACTGCGATATGCACCACCCGCAGCATTCCACCACAAAATGTGTCGAGCTGAAACAAATTACCGCCAATTAAGAGTGGTTATGCTGAATGTTTATCTGTAGTCGTCCCGATATTGACATAGACTAACCGTCATTCACTGGTCTGACATAGTAACAGCATGTATCGTTTGCTGCGTTAATTATATGAATGAAAATATCATTACAAATATTAGAGTGGTGATTACCATTAGCACGATACAGAGTGTCAATATCAATGTTTTTGTTTGATATGACACAGCCCTCTTCACTACTTGCAGCTCAGTAACCAGTGCGGAGGCGAGTCTCGCACGAGGGTGTAAAAGCCGCAGTGCGGACGGGGAAACACGTCTAACCACACAGGCAGCTAAATCTGATGCAGGTATAATACGATAAAGCTGTGTTCAGCGCACACATTGCCTAAATGTACATAAGTTCTGCTACAGACGAACACTAGTATGTCGAGTTATGAGCGAAGCTGGGGTTCCGCCTGTACGAAATGTAACGAGACAATCCCAGGATAGGCCTCTAATACCCTTCCAGTAAATCCGTGTTGCTATATTATGTTCGGGCAAGCACAGCCGTCCCGTAGCTAACGGAACTAACGGATGTACAGTCACGTTTCTCAAACAAGTCAGTGTAAAGTATATGTAAATACATGCTAAATATCGTTTACATTGTATTAAACACCCATGGTTTATGCGACATACCGAAACGTGTGTACATTATTATGACAAACTGAACATATTATAAGTTATTGTGATTCTACACAGGCTGTATGGTGTAATATTGCCCGTCTGGAGGTATGTTCACCCGAGGCGATAGCAGATCCTGTATTTGGCCGTATAAACATATCTCTTCTTTTGATCTTTGCGTTTTTTCAGGAAGAAAAATAATCCGAGATTCGATTTTCTACCGTCAGTCTTAATATAAAGGCGTAAATGAACATCTTGTTTTTTTATTCAACGAAATCAAACTAATATGGAGTAATAAATCCATCGAAAACGACTTTATGACAGTTTTTTTATATCGTGTAATTTAATTTATATTCCGCTGATCTATCGATCTGCTCTCCCTCTGGCGCCTCTAGAATAATGCGACTGGTTCCCAAACATTCGCTGTCATTGCTACGCCGCGGTTTCGTGCGTGGAACCCATAGTTTGTGACCTAAATATAGCCGTGTCACGAAGGCACGCGTGTTGAGATTTGAAAAGCAATTTTCGTTATTTTGGCGAATTTTTCGCTCATATATTTATGAGCGAAGAATATTTATGGAAAAATAAACAATAAAGACTGGTTTTTAGTGTACAATTTGTTACTTGTATTGATCAATTCGGGGTTTTATTGTGCTTAGTGAGGAATACAATTCGCAATCGGTAGACGCTTGCAAAATGTGTCTTCATTGGACGCGAGGCGCCGGAGGGGAATCGCAATTCCTGTATGTCCGACGGCCTTGGCAGGTCATATAATATATATGACCAGGCAAGCTAGCCAATCAAAAGCCGAGAAACTTATCTGCGGTATGACAATGCTGTTTGCAGCGAGTCTAGTAATTATCATTAGATTTTGTTGAGAAATATGAAACCGGCTTACCACTAATTGCAAGAGTGGATATTAATTTAAATTACTATAAATGTATTGTGCACATTGTGGCGTGTGTCTGACCACAGTATCATGTAAAACAGCGGCTAAGTTCAATGACTTATGGAAAGGTTTAGCGTGTATGTAATAAGAATATTGGCACATACTAGGCTGTTTATATATAAATGCATATATATAGTGTACGCTAGCGTGAACAAAGCGTATATCATATCATATTCGTGCTGTGTACGGTCAACCAGGGTGTGGAGGTGTGTGGCTACATATAAGTGCGGAAGCTGAAAACCACACGTACTAATACGGTAACGTTTCGAAGTAGGGTGCGAAAACATAAGTACAAGTATGGCAAGTGTGGATGATTGATGCAAATATGGACTGAAAGCATCGCCATTCCGTCTACATTGTTTCTGAATACTAGCCATCAGTTCTAAACGAATGCCATGCATTTCCCTTCCAAAGGAACTAAGCAGCGCAAGCATTTCGATACTATGGCGGTAAATAGAAAGCGGGTCAATTGGTTGCCGCTACATTTAATAGCTAGTTTGAAAGGCAGGGTCGCACATGTATTGTATTACCACTTGTAAAGTAGGGACGACAGGGCATACAGAACTAATGTTACACATTTGTACTTGTTTATGTTTACGATTTACAAGACACCCTGTTGATCGTATTTGATCCACCACAGCTAGGATCAGTGTTTGTGATGCGTGATCATACGAGGTTAATACCGAGTTGCTAATTATAAATAGACCAAAAACATGCGACCATCTAAACGCGTATATCATTGTTCAGAAAATCAAAATATGTTAGTCGGATCCGGTTTGTTATGTACATGTAAAGTGTGGTGGTAACCGATTGTTTGGACAGATATATGCATCCCTCGTAATTGCCCGATACAAAACGTGAGATAGTTAATGGGAACCGGCCAAAAGAGCGGCATATACAGTCTGCGACGACATGACAGAACATGTCGCCGTGTCTTAAGCCAGGTGTGTACTGCGTATTAATGACGCGTCAATTAGCGTGTATATGTTACGTTGGTAACGGATGAAAAGTGTGACAGCACTGATTGTGGGTTCAGTCGGCATTTAGTCTAGACTAGTCAAGGGTCCTTCTGAAAATTCAGTCTTAATTCCACATGTATGTTCCGCCTCCTGAAACAGCATGTTATAAACTGACCAATTGTGCGATAGCACTTGCTGTGGACCCCGGTTGGCAATAGGCTAGTCTAGGGGGCGTTTAAACATTTAGTCTGAATAGCACAATACGTTCCGCCTTAGCCAGTAAGCTATACTTCAGGCGTTGCAAAAAACAAACTCACGGACTGGTAACATTACATAATCAGATTTGCTCGTGGAATCATTAATAAAGAGAGAAAAAAAAGCCAGATTATCTGTCCCCTAAAACATTTTTTAATTATTCCATAGTATATTGAGCAAACTTACTAATAGGTAACTCTCCACGAAGTAGACGGTAAACGAAGAACGCTTCAAACGCACATTTTGAAAGAAGACTACTCCGTAATAACGTTTAATAATATGTAATGCAATGTAGAGAAATGTAATTAAGAGTTATGTACTCAGAACACGGACCCATACACCACGACGTACTAAACGAGAACAATGGGACCCTTGTGCATAGGTGGTATTGATTTACAGTCCCATTTATGTAGTACTTGATTAACTGGTAAAACAGAAACGGTGTTGCTATAGACAGGGACTTGCTATTCCGAGATGGTATTCAGCACAAGTTCGACTGTATGCATACACAACGTTGTTACACTCATGGACACATATATTTTACTAACTTTCGTAATAAATGTGTTGGCGTCACACATGGCATTACGTTTTACGTACATTAGTTACATTGTTCAGTAACGTATGCCTTCACAGGATGCGTAAAATGTAAAATTGACAATTAGATCACGTGACCCATAATAAACTTTCACTTGCAAAAAGAACACTCACTTTCAAAACATGACGCTAGTTTGGTGTCTATGACGGCAAGTCAAAGTTGTGAGAAATTGTCAGACAATAACATCACCATGATAGAAGTTGAGAAACGTCTCGCTCGGGTGGATGACAATGGTTATTCTAGTTATCACGGTTACTCGTACTTGTATCGTAATGACCAAAATGACATTGACGTCATAAACTAAGTTTACTGACATGGCGTCTTTGACCACACTTCTAAACGTCAGAAACGAAACACATGTTGTATTCATATCTGAATTATCACAAATTATGCGGATTTTAATGTTCAGCCCTGGAACGATACATAGAGTATAGGGGGCACAACATTTATCCATGGGTATATGTTTATTACGCAAGTTTGCGCCTGTTATTGCTATTATAACAACGCTTAATATACATTAAATTGAATATCTGTACATTTGTGGAGCTGTACTTAATATTCATTCTCGTAATTGTGTATGTTATCAAATCAGCTAACTGCGCATTTTCCGCTTTATAGACAATACGCCGCTCAACCCCACCCCTCTACACCAGTTAACGGCACACATTCGCGGAACAAGATTTTTACTTCCGCGCACTAAATTGTAGAGATAATCCGCCGGACATTCACCCTCACACTATATTGTTATTGACAGTAAAGGCAACACAAATATTATCATAAACACACCTCATAATATGTGGGTTAGAAAATCTCCCAGGTCACTCTTCACGAAGGAGTAGGTAAACAAAGAAAACTTCAAACGTAAATTCGAAAATACTAATCAGACTATCGTAACTATTATGTAATGCAATGTAATGAAATGGAGAGTTCCGTGCCTAAAGCAACGAATCAACAAGCTCTTATTCTCCATGTATTACACCAATTCGGATGTGTACTATTTTACAAAAAGGGAGGGGTGATGGGGCGTGTTACATGGCCTAATTTTTTAATTCGTTAACGAATTATCAAAATTCCACCGATTCGTGTTCAATTATAGGCAGATATCCATAACATTCCTACGAAAATGCTCTGAGGCAACGGATAAATATATTTATAGTTCTGCAGTAGTTACTCCATTTGTTAACTAGTGTGGGTGGGGAATTATAATTTCGTTTATAACCGGTATAGATGTATACAGTTTCGTAATATAGGTTATATTTGCCCAATTACTGCTTAATTTGTTCGATACAGGAATTTAAAGTTGATGTTTGTAACAACTTATCATAGGCTAACAGCTGTGGGAGGGGGGTGGGGGGGGGCGAAAAAATTGGCTATGACATCTAAATGCGTAATTCCTTTTCAATACCCTGCAGTCAGCTGTTATTGTTGACAAAATTAAAATAAATGTTTTGGTGGCGAGTTTTTGTTTGTTACAGGTATAAGTATGCAACACTGTGGTGATCACGACTTAACCAAGTGTAGGGCCAACAGTGGGTGTGGGCCAAAGCGGTGGCGAGCCAATGGTGGGCGGTGGGCCAATGGCGCATGGAGATGAAAACAATTTGTCCAAGGCTCAAACTCGAGCAACGAAAAGTTGGCAGAATGTTTTAGTTTAGCGCTTTACCACCTGCGCTGCGGGGACACTACTGTGGGTCCATCCCGTGGGGAAATGTTACTAGGCTGTCTGTCTTTGCATTCCAATATATTGGTAGCAATAGTTATAATAACCAATGATGATAATAATACCCGTTATTGTTATGTATACCAAACTGTCTCATTTACTTAAAAATAACATGCACTCTCGTTCGATTCCGAGCCACCATATCATGGCATGGTGTAGGTATAAGTATGAACACAACACCTTACACGATTGCTTTGGGTTAGCTGAAAAAAAGTGGAAATAGATTGGAAGGCAGGGGAAAACTATTACAGATTTATGTGTCCACACTCAAACAGCCGACAATCGCATTAAATGGTAGTGGGTGGGATGGAATGTTAATCAGGTCAGGTAGCACGCTGCTAGTCGCCCAATACACAGCATTTTCTATTCAAGCATTGGAATACACGCAATAATAACAGGCGTTGACCAACTACTGTACACATAGAGATGGTAGCTAATTATCGCATAATTCGCATACATATGCACTGACGATATAAACAACGATATAAGACATTGGATACGTGAGGGGTTAACTGGGTAGAACCTGGCACCGGTGATGCAGAGTAAAATGGTCCCAGGTAGAACCAACCCACCCTGGCGGCACTCGACACGCAAGTTGGTGCCATAATATAGTCGGTAAAAACACGTACTATTTTCATCCACAGAGTTGCCACATACCGACAGCTCCAAGACAGGCCACAGCCAGAAGCAGGCAAGGGTAGGCAGACAATTCGGCTGAGCTTGAGCTAACTTGCTGTCTTGATTAGACTTGTTATATATGGCTTACTGTATAAGAACATGTGATAACTGAGCTGCCTGGACACCTGGCCTAACGTGGCAGGGACTTGAACACCTCGGCTCGCCGTAGTGTCCAAGTACCCCAATGTGTTAACACGTCGCCTGTCTCACACACCAGATAATAATAATAATAAAAGTAGTTGATGGTATATATGTCGCCCATGCGCATATTCAATCCAGAACCCATTAACGGTCGCTGGATACACCCAGATAGGTCAATCCGCCCGGCTTCTCCGCTATATCGGCAGCCAGGCAGAGCCACACGGGTGTCACCACACACCAGTCCGAGTCCCAGAAGGGCTACACGCATGGGTTGTGTTCTATAAGTGACAGTCGGATGCACCAAGTAGTCAACTGCCCTACCGTGAGGTCAGGCAGATTCACAAGGTACCACAATCAACCACCCGTAACACTGATATATGAACAATAAGAACAAAAAAGGCCCTAGCAACTAGTCTAAATTAGCTCAATACCAGCCGAAAAATCGCCCACCACAAGCCCACCCCAGCCCCAACCTACCTTTTCGCAAATCCAGAAGTAACAATCCAATGAATAAGAATAAACACAATGGCAATATAATTATGTTAGTTTCCAACAGTTAAAATGACCGCCACCGGTAACGTTGAGATAATTACCGGCCCAGTCCAAGGTCGACGTTACAGTGAGAGAGCGAAAGCATGTTCTGCGAGCCTTTTCAAGATGGCCGCCACCAGCGAATGCAAAGAAAATAATTATTTTACGGTACTATATGGTTTATATCAGCATGTCTAAGCACACTAGATTTTCTTGAGACAACATTTCAGAACACGTTGTATCAGACAGTCAGTTGTCGGAGTAGGACTGCAAAATTGTGGGTACAGTATGTAGAGCAGGTATCGCTAATGCAGCAGTTTGTGCGTGCTGAACGCAGTGGATATTGTCCACTTCATTTGCATACCATTGCACGAATGCAACCATACTGTCATGCTTCGGGACGTGTAGCATATACAAAGTCATCTCAGGTATACCTGCAAGCCATGGGTGATATGGTCTGGTATCTGGTCAGACATGACTATCGAACAAGTGTTGATGAGGGCGATGAAGACAACAGGCGAGCTTACTCATGGACGGCACATCACTGACAGCACTCTGGCACAATGGGTGGGTGCTTTGCCACTGCTTACCAATTTGCGAGGCCATCGGAACTGTCTGGAGTGAGCTGTGAGACATCGGATCAACTCTCACTGAATAAACACCATGCTGAATTGAGACCGGCTATACTGTCACAGGATGACACTGATCGGAAGAGGCTCATTGGATGGTTAATATCACACAATCCATTTGATTATACAGACAAACTTGTGTCTATTTTCACAGCAGTTGAGGCAGATTGTAGCATAAACTCCGATGATGCTGTTGCAATTGGCTCACAACTACACATGGGAACATTGGGGAAAAACTTTGCAGACATGAAGCTGCATAGAAAACACACTGTCTGCAATGCGTTCCACCGTAAAAGTGTGCAATGAGCCCATGTTTATGAATGAGCAGCAAATGCTTAACAGGATCATCCCAGTCTTACAGACTAGCAATGAATTGCGAGAATGTGTCCAGTATGAGTTTGTAAACTTCGCTCCTTCTTTGTTTGATGCGGTGTCAAGATGCGCAAGACAGCAAGACTGCAAAGGCTGCACTGAGTCGAATTCTTGATGAAGATTCACATCTTCTTGACCAACCCAATACAGAGGCAGTCCCTGTCATCATAGATGGAGGTCATCTACTCCATACAGTCGTGTGGAATACCCCGTGCACGTATGCAGATGTGACACAAGGATATGTTTCCTACCTGCAAAAGCATTATAACAGACGCCCTGTGATCGTTGAGTTTGATGGGTATGGCTGGCTCGGCAGTCAACACAATGGTAGTTGAACAATCAAGAAGAGCCAGAAAGGTCACATCTGCATCAATTGTTGTATCGCCATAGACCAGTACATCAACTAGACAGGAAGAGTTTCTTGGGAACGGAGAAAAAAAGCAATCTCTAATCAAACTGCTTTCTGAACAGTTGAACTCAGTTGACATACTCACCCGCCAAGCAGTAGCTGACGCTGACAGTCTCATCGTCAGCACAGCACTAGAATACTGTCAATCCGATCCTGTGTACATGCTATCTGCAAAGAAACAGATGTCCTGATATCACTGCTCGATCGGAAAACTCCCAAAACAGACAAGTATACTTGACAATCCTCAACCTGGTGTGGAATCAAAATACATTGATATCGAGATTCTTCAGGGTTCCCTAGGTGTGTTGAAGGATGCTATCCTTTTCGCCCACGCATTCACGGGTACTGATACAACATATGTAGCATACCGTCGAGGTAAGGCCCATGCAATTAAGCTACTAAGAACAAGGCCTTCTCTGAGAAATGAAATAGCAACGTTCTATCAACAGAATGCATCCCACGATGAGATCGATGCTGCCGGTGAGAATTTCTTTCTCGCCTGGTATGGTGTTGAAAGATACGGTTCACTGGACGCTGCTTAATATTTCAAACTGAAGCAAATGATAGCCCATCAGTCATTGTCTAAAGTCATGAACCTCGCCATTCTACCTCCCATGTTAGGTTCAGCCAAACAACACAGTCGGCGGGTCTATCATTTGATTCAACAATGCCGAGGTGTTGAACTTGACTGCACCGAATGGGGATGGGAAATGAGGACAGGTGTACTGACTCCAGTGGGTTCCGAAAACCCAGCTGCCCCTTCGAAATTGCTAGAACTAGTATTCTGCAATTGTAAAATGGGGTACAAGATAGCATCTTGTAAGTGCAGGAGAGCGGGTCGTGCATGCACATCAATGTGTGGCACATACCTTGGTGAGACATGCACAAACACGCCGATGATAGAAGAGATGAATGTACTTGCAACCTAGTATCTGGCTTAGTTTCCACAAAACTACACAATAGGTATAGAAAATGTCCATTTACTCCAGTGGTGATGGCCGTATATATGTTTTAGATATCAATTATGTCTCAAAGACATATTGATCACAAATACATTAATGTTTATGTAATGTAATTGTCTATTTGATAAGAACATAATATATACTGATCAGATGTTCATTCTACGAGTATACTGCCTTGCGAAATGTAATGTAACAATGGATACAAAATATTATTCGTATTTGCTTTGTACTGGCAATTATGAATGTAGCATATACTTCAAATAATTACATAATCTGTCGACAACCCAGCAAACAAAAGTTTGACCCTTTTAAATGGTGATTTCATAAAGTATGAACTGTTTTTGTTATGTTGGGGGGGGGGGGTGGGGGGAATAACATTTACTACTTCTATGAGTTTCTCGGCATATTGTTTTTCGTCAGTGGCGGCCATCTTGAATGTACAAATAGGTGTATTTCATATGAAAACTGAGGACCTGTCTCTGCTCATGGCTGCCATTTTGAAAATATGTAAATTAGGTGCCTTCCACCCCCGGGAAACTTGGGGAACTTTCTTTATGACTTTACTATGGTATTCTGGTCATTCTGACAAAGTTTGTCTTCTGCCCCCAATTTTTCCGACTTAAAATTATTTTTCTCCCACTACTGGTTGTTTAACAACATGAATCTCCACCAATATCTGACTTGAAGTACGTCTTGTTGTAATATAATTGATACATGTAGGAGTCCGTTGTTCTGTCTTTCCTATGTATGATTAGCTACATTATACCATGTGGTCTACTTTGCAGTGTCAGTTCGTTGTCAGACGCCAGAAGAGTTTAAACTGGCTGATGGGTGGAATAGACAAAGATGGCCGACTTAGCCACTCCATGTGTCGTATAGGACTCAGTAACGAAGTATACTTCACGAGACAATGACATAATTAAATGTTATACATATATTCCATCATATTTACAAAGCAATTATCTTCGAAGCACAGGATGATCAGGTATAGAACGGGGCCTTAATTAATAAGATGATATACGGTTGTGACTGGAGAAATGTGGTGTATAGTTATTGCAACCAGTGCAGATCCAGATCAGCCTATTCCTCCGCGCAGTCTGATCAGGTTATGTACGGTTTGCCATTTCAATATGAAACACTTCAAACAAGCAATGTAGATAGTCTACATAGATAATGCTATTTGACCAGGAGCTACACTGATCACCTTTCCCATAAGCCCTATTTCTCCAGTCACAGCCTCCTATTATTGCCGCATATGTATGTTTATCCCGTCAATACAGTGCGTATGTGCCGTGAAACACGGTGCCGTGAAACATTTTTGATATCCTGTCGATACGACCTAATTACTGCGTATGAATATTTGCGGTGATTGGGGTTATTTTCGTTGGTGTAGACGGGATACATAGAATAGTAGGTTAGTCCCATTCACGGTACTAACGTACTATTCTCTATATATATGGCATATTGCAGTATCCATACTACCGGAGCCGTTCAATACAACGACGGCGTGTGTCACGGAACTGTTTGACGTATCATGTGACGGCGGGAAACTGGCTATACGGCAGTTGAAGTACGGGTACAAAAATAGTCAGTCCGCCTGCCTGATAGACATTGCCTGTCAAAACAACCTGGACCACGACACTTGCTGTAAACAGGCGGACACAGACTGTCTGCTCACCGCGGACGGAAACCAACATGCACTTATATTTGAAAAAACCACTGGATTCAACCATTCAACAAGCCAGGGGGGCTCCAACGACAGTAATGCCTGTTACCCTGACTTATCCATTATGTGCAGCCATTATATGCTGATGGAGTACTACTGTATTCCGGGTAAGTGGCGTTTATTCAATGCACGTGTAAATTGTCAGTTGAAGATCGGCATACCTCAGCTCGATAATGATATATAACATAACCGACTTTTTAACTCATTTCCCTGTTCGCCTTTTGCTGCAGATCATACATGTTAATAGACCTATTTGACAGCAGGAGGACATGACATTGTATGATATATATTAGTGATGGACTGCAGCTTCCTAAAATACCATACATTCGCACATGTGACTAATTTTCCTGAATTTGGCACAGATGATATTCATGTTATTCCTTTCAAGAATGGTGATGGAAGCAATCTGAATTGTCACCTTATCGTCCGTACTGGACCAAATGCAAGATGGCCGCCAATCAAAACCAGTTATCGGTATTGTTCAGCTGCATGTGGTTCTATTTTCATAAACATGGTGTCTAGTCCATTAGTCGAGGGCGCTGATTAATTGTATAAATGTTTTGAAACAATTTATATCAATGTCACACATTCAAGGTCAAGGTCATGTTCAAGAAGCCATGAAAAAAACACAAATCTTTATTTCTATGTGTTTCTGGCTCTTTATTTGTCAAATTGGTTCTGGAAACGTCAGCCTGAAGGACGGTGACGTTTTTGTCGAGCCCGCTTGCGGAAAGCGAGACATAGGGATCACAATGACGTCCGGGTGTCCGTGCATCCGTCCGTGCGTCCGTCGGTCCGAAACCTGCGTTAAAGTTTTTAAATACCTTATATCTCTGCTGTCCTAAGTCACATTGACTTCAAACTTCATATGCTTATTAGTCATCATCCATATATTCATGCTGTAGCCGCCCACTCATGTGGCCCCTGTGCCAAGGTCAATGTCAAATGACTTGGAAGTTTGCGTTCCGAAATCTGCGTTAAAGTTTAAATACCTTATATCTCTGCAATCCTAAGTCACATTGACTTGAAACTTCATATACGTATTAATCATCATCCATATATTCATGCTGTATCCCACTCATGCGGCCCCTGTGCCCAAGGTCAAGGTCAAATGACTTAGAAGTTTGCGTTACAGTTTCTGTTAAAATTTGCGCTAAAGTTTTCACATACCTACTATCTCTGTAACCGTAAGTCAGATTTGCTTGAAACTTTGTATGGCTTTATTCCAAAAGAGGAAATTATACTAATATTCCTCTTTTGGAATAAAGCCAATTTATTCTACTTATTCCTCTTTTTCGGAGGTACATTTGCATTTTGTCAATGCTATATTTGTTCCATTTATGGACCCATATGTAGTGATTTTATAAAAAAAAAACTTCATTTAATTTTGAATGAATTTATTAATATTATACAATAAACGACAAACAGTAGTTCAAATCAACCAGCAGAGGGGGGAGGGGGGTCAGAAACATATCAAAATTGTGATGCTTTTCACATAATATTCACTCAACAACAAGAAGTAGCAGAAAACCAACCACAGGATGGGTGGGTGGGGGGGGGGGGGTAGGATTTCAACCACCTCTCGTCAGAAAACATATCAAATTGTTTTATGCTTTTCACATAATTTCCACCCCAGTCAGAAACATATCACAATTGTGATGCTTTTCACATAATATTCACATAATATATAATCGACGACAAGAAGTAGCAGAACCAACCAGAGAAGGGGGGGGGGGGGCGGGATTTCCACCCCTGTCAGAAACATATACCGCTTGGCATATCTTCACATTCACACATGTATACATTACAACCACGAGATGGATGTGTCACATGCAAGAAAGACGACTGGATTTTGTACTTTTTGAGTTACCTCCCCTTGAAGAAATGGTCATCTTGTTATGCACTCGTCGATAGACAAGAGGGGACATAGCGTTAGTCCATGTACGTACATGCGTACGTGCCTGTCTACGTATAATAGTAATATCTTTCATTTTTCAATAACTTATGAACCGCTTCACCAATTTGATAATACATGTATTTGACAACAATGTGTGTCTAGGGATGGTGGTTTATTTTGCAAATGATCCACGGTCACTTAGGACTTCTGTTCACCTTGTTTGTAAGGTAAATACGTATATGTTTCTGTCAGGGATGGAAATTTCCCCCTCCTCTGGTTGGTTTCTGTTACTTTGAGTCATTAATTGTATATTGTGTGAATAGTATGTGACAAGCATCACAATTGTAATATGTTTCTGACAGGGGTAGAAGTCCCCCCCCCCCCCCCCCCCACCCCCCCCCCCCCCCCCCTCGCAGAAGCGCCTCTCACATCCTCTTTTCCATTTACTAAGTGGTTGTGATACAGCATCTACCTTTCTGGGAGTCGGAACAAAGATAGTATTGGTGGAATGGGAGGTGCATATATATGCTATATCAGAGACACTCATTGACCTCATTGATGACAGAATCTCCTCTGATTGGGGGTAGGTTCATGATTCAGAGACACATTGTCTGGACGCTATTACCAGATGCTAGCCATGCGCCCGCATTGCTGCTAAACTGCGGATGTGAACAAATTTGCAATGGTAATTGCAAATGTTCTCAGGATGGACCCGGGTGCACCATTATGTGCCACTGTGACGGCGGGTGCATTAATGATGACTGAGGTTTATTTTATTCTGGCAGGCGGCTGGTTGCGAGAATGCGAATGGTTTTGCTTTCTTGTTACTTGAGAGTTGTATTCGGTTATACCCATTATAAAAGTAGTAAGAACAATACTAAACATATTACATTAAGGCAGCGGGGTCTAGTGAGTCTGGGGTGGTAAGGACCTGACACCACATCAGGTTATTCTGATTTAAAAATATCTTTGGTAAATAGTCAGTACTGATAATGGGGTTTCCACCATCCGTACATGTGAACTACGGGATTCGACCACATTAGCATGCATAAATGACGTTCCTTAACAGCTCCTTAAACATTATTAAATAAATATATTTTCTGCCGTCCATTCATAATGATAATTCATACTAACATAGCCAACACATTTCTGCCAAGTATGCGGTAATTTTGGTCTTTGCCTATGCCAAGTTGCATTGACCTTGACCACACACAACTATGTGACATTTAACCCCCCACCCACCACACTTCCGAAAACAGAATGTCAGATACCTCGTCAATTGAAAAATCTGATACAATGCCTTATAATTGGCATGACAACAAACAACAGTTGCTAGCATAAGATTATTTCTACATTTCAGGGTCATTTGACATTCATCCATAATCATATCAAACACCTCACCAACATATTCATTCATCTCAAAAACTATCAAATCAATATCAAATGTTTGCATAGGAATCACCGATTGTTAAGATATGCCAATAACGTGTTTGACTGGCGGCCATCTTGGATTTATGCTATAAATAGCCGAGAACATGAACATTCCGATTGCTTCCATCAAAATTCTTAAAAGGCATTATCTGAAGGTCAATGGTACCAAATGTGTAAAAGTTAGTCAGATGTGCGAATTATTCTGACTATCGTCCCTCACTACATGGCATCTAAAGACACTCCCCTGAAATTATATATTTGCAGACTCGAGGACCGTGAACGAGAACGTAAGGAGATCGCTCCAGTCGAGTGATGGGTCAGCATTGTACCTGTACAACAGGCCGGTCGTGGCGATCAGCTGCTCAGTGGAGGTGGAGAGCTGCACGTCATCCCTGGACGTCTACACGATCGTCCGCGACCTCTACCACGGCACCGACGGCTGTCAGCAGGCGATCAACGTCACCGACGGCGGCATCACACAGACGTTCACCTGCGACGACAACACGATCTACAAGATACATAACACGACGGTGACATCAAACTACATTGTCGTGTCCATCTTTTATACGACTTCGGGAGGTGGCGTAGGATACGTTTGGATGGGGTTCAAAGGTATGCATATTTTTTACATTTATTATCACGTACATTTGCATATGACGGGCTGGACATTATGTGTAATATGTGCAATGTAAATTTAGAAAGTAACACCATAACTTTATTTATTTATTTGACATTACTAAATGCATGGGACTATACTGTTACTACAATTTCCATTCATAAGCGTAGGCATAGTTTTGATCTATATGTATATTGTAAACATTAACAGAATATAATAAATAAACTATTATTCGACTTTAAGATAATTATTTTAATTTGGTAATCATTTATATTATATTTATAACAATGCACGCTGTACGGATTTACTATCTATGTTGATTTACGGCTGTATATAAGTGTATTTTCTCCCGAAAATTAATTTAATAGTTGTTGTAGACATGTGTACGCTTTCACTAACGACCAGTGTGAACCTGATCAGTATTCGATTGAAATATAATTGGTTCATAAATGTGATGTGATATATGTCTAACATATATGTGCACATTAGCGTGTTACTTATACTATACGGTGGCTATCTTAGTGTGTACACGCTATCAGTCAGTTATACCGCTCGTAGCATTTGACACGTACCACAAATAATATGGCATACACATAAATACAATTTGGTGCAATATATTTCAAAGACATTACACAACAACGTCTTATGGATTGTTATGTTAATGTATTGTCACTGGTGTCTACATGCCTAATATGCGAGTGAATACGTTTGTACCCTGTGACACGTACACTAACTGTAGTGCATCAGATTGAAGAAGTTTACACATGGAAATTTATTGCGAGATTGATGGAAAGAAATACTCGGATATCTCGCCTGATCTATAGTGTGTTGGCATACTATTTATCGCACTGTGTTGTTATATCTGTCTATGATGTATTGTACTAAACTGCATTACTGTTGCTGTCATGTTATTGGTTGTATGTGGCGAACGCTCCAAGTGGTGAAACTGGACGTTTCTTATATTCATATATCACATCGCAATATCGAAGCAACTATCAATGAAGCCAAGTGTATATTCTATGACCTATGCAAGTAAGTGTAAACTAGTCTTCACCAGGCAAGCATAAAATGCACGACGTCCCACGCGTAATACAGGTGTAGATACAGACCAGTATGTATGTCCTAACTGTATATCATAATGCAGTGGTGCAATATTAAAACTTATAATTGTATTATCAGAATATATTGCATCTGTACATGTAGACGAACGAAAATTACACTGGTTACAGATATAAAAGTGTACTTTTAAAATTCCTCTTTGCATACGCCTATCTAAGCTATACAGCCTAAGTGCAAGCGATAGAACATATTTCGAACTAATGTGGAGATATAATATATACGGTGGCACAGAGGGGACATGGACATATTTTTTGTTACTTTTGCGTGCGCATGCGATAGTCTTTGCGTGCGCATTTGATAGGCTTTGCGTGCGCACGCGATACTGTTTGCATGCACACGCGATAATATGTGCATGTGCACGCGATAATGTTTGCCTGCGCACGTGATAGTCTTAGCGTGCTCACGCGATTGTCTTTGCGTGCACACGCAATAGTCGTTGCGTGCGCACGCGATAATCTTTGCATGTGCACACGATAGTCTTTGCCTGCGCACGTGATAGTCTTGCGTGCTCACGAGATAGCATTTGCGTACACACGCAATAGTCTTTGCGTGCGCACGCGATAATCTTTGCATGTGCACGCGATAGTCTTTGCATGCGCACGCGATAGTCTTTGCCTGTGCAAATGCTAAGTTAAACACAACAGTTAAACGTAGATAGTAGGTATTGCAAACGGATATTAAAACGCGGAAGTTCGACAACAGGCTATATCCGGTAATTAATTTCAATAATTTCAAACCTTCAATATACACAGCAGAAACATGATAATGTCCATACTTTGATACAGATATATGAGTAATACCAACATTGCTAAACGCATAATTAATGTTGGGTTTTGGGAAGTTGTAAAGCGCCAATGTGATTTGTAAGTTCTCAAACTTAGATGCATGTAATGTTAAGAGAAATGGTGATATTAATGGCCATCTTTAATTCATTTAATTGTGGTGTTGTCTATACAAAAATGAATGCAACACATATGTATGTGTGGGGAAAATATATAACCGAAAGGATATAACTGACTTAATATATTTAGGGAAATAATTGTAATTTTAGTGGCCATTTTAAATTTTCTACTGAAGCAAAATTTTCCATAATGATAGTATTATGCTATAAAGCTACCATGCCTTATTAAAAACACATACCAACGTTTTAGCTCCATTCAATATGTTCTCTCGGGCTGAAAATGTCGAATACTACCGAAAATGGCGGCCATTTTGAATAAAGACTATAGCGTGCGCATGCAAAGCCTATCGCGTGCGCACTCAAAGTATATCGCGTACGCACGCAAAGTCTATCGCGTGCGCACGCACAGCTACAAAAGACTACAAAAGTAAAACATAGTTAATGTCCCCTCTGTGCCACCGTAAATATCACAGTCGTACAGCAATCAGACGGGAGTGTTTTGACTTACTAGTATTGTCCGTGCTACATTGTATGGCGGAGCAGATGTATTTCCAAAAATCACAACGAACTCAAGGGTGGTGTTAGACAACGCACGATGCAATTAATACGCCCGAACACATAATTATTTTTTTCAGTTTATATGTTAACATATTGCAACGTTTAACCCCAATAAGTTACGTATTACCGGTGTTCATGACTACCTGTTCGACAGGAAATGGAAATTCAATACTCGGATAGGATATTGCATTGTACACCTGGCTTAACTATACACATGTTATTGTTCACATGTTGTATTTTTCAGGAAGTAAATGATACAGTGCTAGCGCTACCTTGCATGTAATTCCTTAAAATCCAATATGTCCAACGATTCCACATTCTATTCCGCATTTGCTGTAAACAGTTCGTCAACTTTCGACGTCATTTGTGGAATATATCATACATTTTGTAAATATGTGCTCATGAGATATCGCACATCTTATGTAGGCACATAATAACATGACTTGACATTTATGCCACCTTTGTACATTCACAGCTACAAACGGTTCAACTCTGCACCTGAACTGCCCGGCTGTCGAGCAAGCAAAGTGTAAACGTAAGTACGAATACAATTGAGACACGCCATGTGATTTTGTACCTTCGGACATCTGCGTTAAATACGTATATGACATGCTACCCAGTGATTTACTAAATATGTCCTACAAGGAAAGAAATCCTACCAGATTATGGTAGGATTTCTTTCCTTGTAGGACATATTTCCTCCTAGACGTAATTGACGTCCACACATTTTGACGTCATTTGCAGAATAAACAATTCATACGCTAATGTCAACATTTCTATAAGCTGGTGTACGAGCAAATTTCACATTTTTCGAAGAGCATGTAATATACAATTTATTCCACCATCATTTTAAAATATCGTTTACACAATTTACAATATTTTTCATAAATAAAGTCAAAAGTTGACAAAAATGTTCATGAAAATTTTGTCAACTTTCGACGCCATTTACGGAAAATGTTGTAAATTTTGTAAACGTATTTCCTGAAATTACGCAGATGTGCGAATGTCTCAAATGTGGTTGTGACTGGAGAAATGGGGCTTATGGGTTTTACGACCTGTGTAGAACCTGATCAGAATATGCAATCTTCGTCATTCCATCAAAGAAATGTACAATACGAGAGATGTTCAACTTATTTTTTATTTGAAACAGCATTATACACATATTTCACTGTGAATAATCAAGTATAAGTCTTCTCGTTGAATATGGTTAGTATTCAACGAGAAGATTTATACTTGATTATTCACAGTGAAATATATATGTATAATGCTGTTTCATAAAAATAAGTGGAACATCTCTCGGGGGGGGGGGATTTTAGGCGGCCGAAATACCGGCCGAAATACCGGCCCCCTACATTTCACCCATGCGCTGTTAACTAACCATATTCGACTCGAATACATTATCTATCTAACTAATTTATTGCACGGATACGGCGGAAACATGAGATAAATATGATATATTTTGTAGACTTTGTTATAAGTTTGATACAAATACAATACCTTAAACATTTATTTCCAGACACCCCGCTGTCATTCAAAGTCCCGTAGACATGCACTCAATGTCTTGTGGTCACGTGCTGGTTCACGACAGGACAAAACCGGATCATTCCGCTTGCAGTCACTGCTTAACCAACCCGGCCTGCATATATGCGCAGTTTGATCAGTGTCTACAGTATTCGGTGTTCTGATATAGAGCGAGCTTGGCGCGGGCGCGGGCTAATACATTGTTTTTTTGAGCACATTCTCCAAATTCGTATTGTGTCGTGTGATCGACCAGTCATTATTTTCTGATTTCGATTAAAAACAACAGAATACATGTACTCATATTTATGGATAAAGGTTATTCACCGATGTTGCTCTACTTAGTGGATTACTGCGATTTGCGCATGCGCAGGTTATCCTGACATGTAGAATAGGGTTAATCTCAAGCATATAGCACACGCTATACAGTGCATCTCCGTGAAATAACACATGGGGAAGTGGGCCAGACAGGTCAAGACAGGTTTGCTGAGATCAAAAGATTTCGCCGCATCCGTTCATTGCATACCATACCATTGCACGCCCAGGAGCCCAAGGTCAATGTGAAATGACTGTTTGTTACAGTAAAGCTTACGTTAATTTTTTTTTTTGATTGCTAGATCTCTGTGACCGCTTGCGATATCAACTTGAAACTTCAAATACGCATTTGTCACCATCCATATTTTCATTGTATAACCTAACCATGCTGCCCAGGATCCCAAGGTCAAATGACTTAGATTTTGTTTTTAAGCTTACGTTAAACTTTTTCAAATTGCTATATCTTGCGATATCAACTTGAAACATCATATACACAATTGTCACCATTTACATGGGCGGATTCAGGGGGGGGGGGGGGGGGGGGTGGGGGGGGGGGGGCTTAGCTCGTTCGATAATATAGTCAAGTATTGCAAAATAGTTACGCCCCCCCCCCCCCCCTAACCCGAAGTCCTGGATCCGCGCCTGATTTAATGTGATTAATAAGCATACTACACCAATAGCCAGTGTCAAGTACCTTAAATTTAAATCCAGGCGTCATCGGGAAGTATTTGTCGGGTTTACCGACTATCTATTTTTGTATTGCAATGGCGGCCATCTTTGATTTCACATTTGTCTGGAGTTTCCCCAATTCATATTTTGGCAGACATATTGTTCCTAAAATATAAATACATCATTGACCTAAATTCAATTGAGAAACTAGTTGTGGCACTTTCATTTAATTTTACAAATATTATTATGTTTTCATCAATTGTCAAAAGCGTGTTTTCTTTTTACGTATATCTCGGAAATTTTAGATTCTGGGTTGCCTAGAACGCCCAAAAATATTACTCTATGTTGGTAGGATTTGTATTATTCATCCACCTATAAGTATACACTTACTGCGTCTGATTTCGTGATTAGTTCGACTTTTATGACTCTGTTTTTTGGCGGCCATCTTGAATTTGAGCTAGTTTCAATAAATAATATAAAATATTTGAAATCAGGTGAGAAACTAAAATCTTCAATTTTGTCCAACTTGTGAGGCTTTGTTTATCGGACCATTACGGTAGACCATAGAGCGTGCAGTATCAGCTGCTACATGTTTCCTCGTATATTGCTTCATTTGTTCACATGAATATCGTTGTTGAAAACATGCAGTATTTGTATGGAAAATGTACTTTTCAAAACGGTTAATGACATCTGTCATCATTCGAGAGATGTATATATGTCATTTCCATAAAGAAGGTCTGCACTTATACTGACATTAATAAGACAAATGACTTTGCTTGATGGTGGGCATCGTTGTGTTAAAACCGCTTATGTTTGCAAGAAGATAGCTCTTGTATTATTGTTTATAAGACACAGGAATTTCACTGGACATTTATTGATCGTCGGTGTGGTGTCAGAATATAGAGCGTGTATTACTGTTGTAAGACGAATGACTTGCCATATTTTGTTTAAACCTATATTATTTGAAAGACGGTAGCACTTGGGGTTTTGTTTTTAGGTCAAAGGACTTACAACTGAACATTAACTGATTGTGGGTGTAGTGTCTTTGTTTAGCACCTCCCTTATTTGAAAGAAGCTTGTAATGTTAGTTTGTAAGACAAAGGAATTGCCACGGAGTTCGACGTTAATTGATGGTGGGTGTTTTGTCCTTCTTTAGAATGTCTCTTATTCCCTAAAAGCACGCACATTCACCTCGCCATTACAGCCTGCACCGACCTGACTGCTCCACTAGACGGCAACGTGTCCACTCCAAACGGAGTCATATACGACCAGTCGGCGACCTATACATGTAACCCGGGATACAATTTAGTAGGGGACAGTGTGACCACATGCACGGCTGACGGAACCTGGAACAATGTGCCTCCACAATGTATAACGACCGGTAGATGCTATACAAAAATGCACACGCATAACAAATTACCAAGAACAGTAAATGTGTACATAGTTTATAAGGCTAAACTACATGTGTATACATTATATATATATATTATGAAGAAGAAGAAGATTAAGTTTGTTGCCTGGAGCCAACTGGCCCCTGAGCACACATACACTACTATGATAGTGTACAAGCTAATGTTAGATGGCGTACATGAATATTGTTTCATACACATTTACATAAACATTGCTCCATCTACATTGTGATTTTATTTATATATTACAAAGACATTTACCCTCGGGTCATGTCACCAATCACAATCAGTCATGTCATGTACAGGTACACCGCACCGCATCCGTTGCCAAATTACACCAACAGACGCTGAGCGCCGTGCACAAGTATTTTATTTAACGACTGATTGGGACAGGTATCATGTCCCAAAGAGATAGTGGTGTAAAAACAATACAACCTCTTACCCAGATATAACTGCAGCTAACATATACATGTATTCATTTATCAAATCGTAGTTGGGAGAGATTTACTCTTCATATAATATTCAGCGTATAAACATATGGTTAAACTTTGACAGATTTGTATTCAACACGATAGGAATATAGGTCACGTGCATTAAGTAGTTGTAAATGATCAGCAGATTTGCTTAAAAACAGAATGGCTTATTTTGAAGCTCGTGGATATCGAGAATGTTAGTATAAATACTAATATGTAACACGTCATAACAGGACCGTTCGAACTATCAAATGTCCATTTATTGAAAACAGTGTAGCGCCTGAGCATTTGGTATGTTTCCTGATGACTGCACATACCCATATATGTTAGTATACCGATGGATAAAACAATAATGAGATTCTGAATTGGTCGTATATGAATATCCGGCAAACAATGTGAAGATTTGGAGTATGGACTTGCTATATTATGATGTATGTACAATTTAGATTCATGGTTATTTCCCTTGCACTTACTTCACGACATGAGACAGGTAACAAGCCATGTAGAGTTTGTTTACCTTGATATACATATCAGGATATCAATCTGATTTTCCAACATGTCTCCTTCACGTACATGTATTACATGTGTTCATACTTCAAATTATACATAATATGTTGACGAAGTGGTGACGTACAGCATCCATAAACGGTACAAGAATTAATAATATGAGTAAATATACTATTACGTATAAATACATGAAATAGTGTAATCTATAATCTAGTGTCGATCCTGCTCTGCCTCGTTGCCTTGTAAATAGTGTTTTAATAACGAAATAGTTTGCATTAATCGTAATAGAAACCAACAGTGTCGAAATAACTATCATGCATGTGTACTATAATATTGCCATACATTTAAACAAATACTTAATATTTAACTGATTTAGAAATACCTTTGTATTTCTTTTTTTCAAATACCCTGTATATAAATACGCTGAGATGTATAAAATCGTATGAAACTTTCTTTCTTCAAAATGGATGCGTTATTAGAAACATGGTAGTCATGTGACACTACTTCTTGACCGAAATGTGTGATTTGATAGTACATCACGGATCAAAGCCAATATGGATTACAAAACCTCTGAATCAAAGCAATAGGTGGAATCTCATAATGTTTTTCCTTATCGTTACACAACATGAAACAAAGGATTCTCTTATATGAAGGTTATTGAAAACGTGCATATACAGCTAATATATGTAATTTCCCAATAGGATAAAACCAATTTGTATTTTGAAATCTGAATCACCTCGAAACCTTGGCAAAGCAATATGGTGTTGACGAAATAAACTGAACTGTGCAATATGAATCAGCAACCCATGTTACAATGCATATCGTTTCACTGTTTTGTCCTAGAAAATGAGAGGTGACCTTGAACAAACATTTGAATTGTAAAGTAACGTGTTCATTGTGTTCCTTGTCATTAAAACCGCAAAATGGAAGCATCATTTGTGATTGTATGTTGCTTAGTTCAAATTATATGAGGTTTCCTATTCAGGTGACGGCCATATTAGAGTTATCCAAGTGTGAACTGTGAATAGTTGAGCGTGTCGGCCGGTGGATTATAAAATGTGTAGGATATTTATATCTAGAACACAACACATCAGAATGGTACCTTTGTGTACTACAGCACAATAAGTATGTCGGGTTGTAACCCATTTCATAAATGTGATACGACACACGTGCAATAACATCTACAGCCAATTTGATGACATCATCATGTATTATATGTTTTAAACGTCATTACAAGGGTCAGTGACTCAGTACAATTACAGCAGTTGTTAAATGTGTTTCTGTTTGACAATAATTGACTACAACGAATTGAAACCTATAATATGGAATATTTATAATAGTTTTATTGCTAGTATTAAAATTATTTTCCATGTGGAGATTTTTTTCAACTGGATGCGAAATTAGTAAATGACGTCTGATCACAAAAACGTATTGGATACATCCAGGTTTTCTGCTATTTGGCGTTTGAAGTGAGGTGATAAACAGAATCTCAAACTCATTTCCATTCGCTATGAAATTTATGAAACTCGTCAGCCATTGTATACACTTCGCGAGAGGTTAGGTGCATACATTGTGCGTGACTCGTTTCATAAATATCATATCAAATGGAAACGCGTTTGACATCCTCTATTTAATATTATTCACCGTCTAGTATTTATTTAAATTATTTGTCAATGGCAGGCATCATCATACCTATTCTGCCATTATATGTACTGCAGAATGTCCGACATTGGATCATCCAATCAGCGGTACGGTCTCCGCCCCTAGTGTATCCACATACGGACAGTCGGCCACCTACACGTGTAACCAAGGTTACAAGTTACTGGGTGACGCAGTGACTACGTGTTTGGTTGACGGAACATGGAGTAATGTTCCGCCGCTATGTACATCCATTGGTAGGTGGCGTAAGGGACCATGTGTTTGTACAAAATGTAACATGCTGACAGAAAAGATTGTACAAGTTTGTTTTCCTTATTTCAAATATAAGTTGTTAACCATTGTGTAACCACAGTTCTGCTTAAATGTCTCTGTATCGACTCTGTGATTGATATATATCATGTACTATTAAGCTTCTGTATTTGTATAAATATATACGAATCTTTTCACAGCTCAAAAACTCAATTCGCCACCTTTTGTTGTGTCGGATGACAATGTAGCACGTGCCGATACAAATGGTCATTTTACACACGAACAACACTTTCTTTCTGTATCAGTAGCCGATTTCATCACCATTGCAAAGTATACTTATCTAGCAAAGTATACTTTGAGGGAGTAATCATTTATTTTTCCCGAAATGCATTATTTCATATACAACTAATGACTGCATATAGTTGATGATTAAAAGTATGCAGAATTATTATACTGAATTTATTGTCGAACCCGCTAGTGGAAAGCGAGACATAGTGATTACAATGACGTCCTGGTGTCCGTGCGTGCGTGCGTGCGTGCGTGCGTGCGTGTGTGCTTGCTTTCGTTCGTGCGCGCGTGCGTGCTTGCGTGCGTGCGTGCGTGCGTGCGTCCGTCCGTCTGTCCGAAATCTGCGTTAAAGTTTTTAAATACCTTATATATCTGCAGTCCTAAGTCGCATTGACTTGAAACTTCCTATGCTTATTAGTCATGATCCATATATTCATGCTGTATCCCACTCATGCGGCCCCTGTGCCCAAAGGCAAGGTCAAATGACTTAGAAGTTTGCGTTCCGAAATATGCGTTAAAGTTTTTAAATACCTTATATCTTTGCAGTCCTAAGTCACATTGACTTGAAACTTGATATACTTATTAGTCATGATCCATATATGCATGCTGTATCCCACTCATGCGGCCTCTGTGCCCAAGGTCAAGGTCAAATGACTTAGAAGTTTGCGTTCCGAAATCTGCGTTAAAGTTTTTAAATACCTTATATCTCTGCAGTCCTAAGTCACATTGACTTGAAAATTGATATGCATCCATATATTCATTCTGTGTCCCACTCATGCGGCCCCTGTGCCCCTATATCAAGGTCAAATGAGTTTGCGTTAAAGTTTCTGTCAAAATTTGCGTTAAAGTTTTGACATACCTACTATCTCTTTAACCGTAAGTCAAATTTGCTCGAAACTTTGTATGCTTATTGGGCATGAAACTTCAAATAAATACACTCTGAGACCATCAAATGCCTCGGCGGGCTTGACATGCGGGCCACGGCCATCCTCGTTACATTATCACAGCCAAAATGAATATGATAATTTCTCCCTCAAAGTATACTTTGCAATGTTGATGAAATAGGCTACAGGTAACCTGTTCAAATTTGGAATACCATGCTCACTACGTAACGTGTTGCTAGATTACAACAACAATAAAACAATAAAAAAAGTAGTTCACTCTGAAATCGGATGACTCGAAGTATGAAGAAAATAGTATATCGGTCGATTTAAATAGTATTTATGCACATCGCCCACAAATGTACACGCGTATTTCGGGGAGGGGCATTATAATGTATCATTGTCCATCAGTCCTCCATTATTCATTAGAAATGTTGACCACTTTGAGCGTCTAAGACCTTTCCTCGGCCACTATAACACCTACAGCTATCAAACGTGCACACAATAATCGGCCACCGATCTACACAAGAAACAGACATACAGCGTTTGACCTTAAAATACATTGATCTTAAATCGCATGCCTTAGCCATCCAGACCACTTTATACGTTTATGTCCATACTACAGCCACTATAATACCCACGGCTACAAAAACCTGCACATAATAATCGGATGCAGTTTGGGCTGTGCTGTACAAAACATACACACCTTCCATACGTAACATTGTGTTTAATTCATAGTTCCACACTTAGTTATGCATATACATTGCAAATGGCAAATAATGTACATTTACATGTATATAAAGTATGTACCATTCACAACAACAATACAACGTAATTGTATATGAAGCACATAATGTGATACAATGACCATTGTTTACATGAATTCTTTGAAAATATGTACAGTATGGATTGAAGCAGAAGGACATGTTGTGCAGAAACATATTACGAGCTACACGTTTTATGATCATTAGCCACTATATTCAAATATACTGGTTCGTCTTCTATTAGAACTACTCGTCTCCAAGTTCGGATTATTATGTGTTTGAATTGCGAAATATAACATATCGATCCTCACACAATTTAACTAGTTGTGATTCAATTTGTCTAACACTTTTCCTGCGTTAACTTTCATCTTTCTGGTGGTATATTTATTTTGCACGACTTCGATTGCTGGAATGTTCGTGTCTCGTGTTATGTTACATACTTGTGTCCCGGAGGAATACAATGACAAGGGATATACGAGATGTTTATGGTGGTATTTAAACTGGTTTTAACTCACCGATCACTTTGAGAAGCCTTTCACACCAACGTGTTGAGTCGGTACTATAGCCGTCACACTTTCGTGTATTTCATTTGTTATGTTTGCATGTTATGTGGCCTTCATACGTTTAAGTCTTTATGTATGACTGTATACTGCACCAGAATGTAGTATCTCCCACACACGTCCAAACGGTGTTAGCATGCCTTTGTGTCATAAACCTGCAGCTGCACTTGCAATGTACATATATATGCTGTCATTTATTCACTCAATGCATAGACAGCTTCCAGATAAAATACCAATTTTCATCATTAGCATGCACTATATTGTAACTTATTTACATTTTATTATGGGAATTTGACCTTTTACAGTGACTGTATCTGTAGTGCCAGCCACCACCGCGTCTACAGCCGCCGCTGTTACCACAACATCAACTCCGGCAGATAACTCGGGAGGTATTTCAGGTACAGGAGTTGTTCTTGTCAAATTACAAACCTGGGATATCTAATATGCATATTGGTACTGTTCAGAATGAGCTAACTGTGCAAATATGCAAATGCTCTGCCCATCGTGTCATAGATGTGTTTAACTGATTCAGAAATACTTTTTCATTTCTTTTTTTCAAATGCCCTGTATATAAATGCGCTGAGATGTCATATATAAGTTACACGGTTACGTTGAAAAAGGTATGCTAATTTAAACATACTGTGCCTATATTATCTAGGTATATATTGTTATCTCATATCTTTATAAATAGGGCAAATGAACAATAATTGCAACTCATCTTCAAATCATTTACAAATTTTGCATGCTCGTTCATCAAATGGCGTTTTCGTAGGCTTGTGCCAACGGCCAGCGTCTATTTCGAGTCGGTGTTATGACACACGTAGTCTACTGAAGAATATTCTAAATTGTTTTACTGATACAAAATAGAAGTACAGTTGGCATTTAAAACAAATATGAAACATTTTTTATAAAATAATGCCCTGCTAGAGTCATGTAGTATTGTATTCCAATCTTTTAAAAAAATATCGTTCAAATGCTGTCTAAAATGTGACGAGAACGAGTTGACATCGCATACTCCCTGTGACAGCTACATGATAAAAACCTAGTCCTGATAATATGATGCAGCCCAAGTCCTAACATTGTGTACATTTTCCATATCCGTTAGCATCATATGGTATAGTTTTACACACATTACATTTTTGCTCTCCTTCGATTGTACTACTAAGGTAAACTTTAATAATACATGTATTGTACAAACGATTATGTCTAAGTGTCATTTTACCAAGTTCCCCATATATAACATCGTATGAAACTTTCTTTCTTCAAAATGGATGAGTTATTAGAAACATGGTAGTCATGTGACACTACTTCTTGACCGAGATGTGCGATTTGATAGTACATCACGGATCAATGCCAATATGGATTGCAAAACCTCTGAAACAAAGCAATAGGTGGAATCTCATAATGTTTTTCCTTATCGTTACACAACATGAAACAAAGGATTCTCTTATATGAAGGTTATTGAAACGTGCATATACAGCTGATATGTAATTTCCCAATAGGATAAAACCAATTTGTATTTTGAAATCTGAATCACCTCGAAACCTTTGGAAAGCAATATGGTGTTGACGAAATCAACTGAACTGTGTAATATGAATCAGCAACCCAGGTTACAATGCATATCGTTTCACTGCTTTGTCCTAGAAAATGAGAGGTGACCTTGAACAAACATTTGAATTGTAAACTAACGTGTTCATTGTGTTTCTTGTCATTAAAACCGCAAAATGAAAGCATCATTTGTGATTGTATGTTGCTTAGTTCAAATTATATGAGGTTTCCTATTCAGGTGACGGCCATGTTAGAGTTATCTAAGTGTGAACTGTGAATATTTGAGCGTGTCGGCCGGTGGATTATGAAATGTATAGGATATTTATATCTAGAACACATAACATTAGAATGGTACCTTTGTGTACTACAGCATAATAAGTACCCGTAATAAAAACCGTTAATCACCTCATTATGCGGTAGTTTTACCCATTGATCCCAAAATAAATAACTCTATGCTAGTTTTTGGACTGGAGTAAATACCTTTTGTGAGCGGGAGGGCTGCCTTGTCAATTTACCCGATCCTGGTCAATGGGCATTGTCTGCCATGATTATAATTCGTGTGTGAGTAATGCGTGTAGTGCTGGCGACTTAACGTGTACACGGGATGCAGTTTGGGCTATGCTGTACAAAACATACACACCTTCCATACGTAATATTGTGTTTAGTTCATAGTTCCACACTTAGTTATGCATATGCATTGCAAATGGCAATTAATGTACATGTATATAAAGTATGTACTATTCACAACAAGAATACAACGCAATTGTATATGAAGCACATAATGTGATACAATGACCATTGTTTACATGAATTATTTGAACATATGTACAGTATGGATTGAAGCAGAAGGACATGTTGTGCAGAAACATATTAAGAGCTACACGTTTTATGATCATTAGCCACTATATTAAACAATACTGGTTCGTCTTCTATTAGAACTACTCGTCTCCCAGTTCGGATTAGTATGTGTTTGAATCGTGAATTATAACATATCTATCCTCACACAGTTTAACTAGTTGTGATTTAATTTGTCTAACACTTTTCCTGCGTTAACTTTCATCTTTCTGGTGGTATATTTATTTTGCATGACTTCGATTGCTGGAATGTTCGTGTCTCGTGTTATGTTACATACCTGTCCCGGAGGAATACAATGACAAGGGATATACGAGATGTTTATGGTGGTATTTAAACTGGTTTTAACTCACCGATCACTTTGCGAAGCCTTTCACACCAACGTGTTGAGTCGGTACTATAGCCGTCACACTTTCGAGTATTTCATTTTTTATGCTTGCATGTTATGTGGCCTTCATACTTTTAAGTCTGTATGCATGACTGTATACTGCACCGGAATGTAGTATGTCCCATACACTGAGTTTAAACGGTGTTAGCATACCTTTGTGTCTTAAAACTGCAGCTGCACTTGCAATGTACATATATATGCTGTCATTTATTCACTCAATGCATAGACAGCTTCCTGATAAAATACCAATTTTCATAATTAGCATGCACTATATTGTAACTTATTTACATTTTATTATGGGAATTGACCTTTTGCAGTGTCTGTACCTGTAGTGCCAGTCACCACCGCGTCTACAGCCGCCGCTGTTACCACAACATCAGCTCCCGCTGATAACTCGGGAGGTATTTCAGGTACAGGAGTTGTTCTTGTCAAATTACAAACCTGGGATATCTAATATGCATATTGGTACTGTTCAGAATGAGCTAACTGTGCAAATATGCAAATGCTCTGCCCATCGTGTCATAGATGTGACAATATAATATAGGGTGGGCGTCTTTGCTGAGTATACCAAAGCAATCGAACGTTCACAATTTCGCAATTCTGAATCTATCAGCCATTAACGTTTTATGCATTTATTTTCAATATACAACTGCACAGTCTCTTAAAGTTAAATGTACTTTGTTGTCCATTCATTGTCATACACAAACGTAATTCAATTAATTTGTGAGGGCGTGGGCTTTCATTTCCAACACGAATGTGTCGAAATAAATGTGTTTGTTATCCATGTACTTCTTCATGAACTTGCGGTGGGCGCCATTTGTGGAATAGCAGTGGGCGCCGCTGTGTTTTTGGTCATCGTATTCCTGTGCGCGTGTATATGTACGAAAATGAGCACATACGTAACAATATATAGAGGATGTTACATGAGTTATGCTAATATGAGTACATATACCATTACGTATAAATACATGAAATAGTGTAATCTATAATCTAGTGTCGATCCTGGTCTGCCTGGTTGCCTTGTAAATAGTGTTTTAATAGCGAAATGGTTTGCATTAATCGTAATAGAAACCAACAGCGTCGAAATAAGTATCATGCTTGTGTACTATAATATAGCCATACATTTAAACAAATACTTAATATTTAACTGATTCAGAAATACTTTTTCATTTCTTTTTTTCAAATGCCCTGTATATAAATGCGCTGAGATGTCATATATAAGTTACACGGTTACGTTTGAAAAGGTATGCTAAATAATAAACATACTGTGCCTATATTATCTAGGTATATATTGTTATCTCATATCTTTATAAATAGGGCAAATGAACAATAATTGCAATTCATCTTCAAATCATTTACAAATTTTGCATGCTCGTTCATCAAATGGCGTTTTCGTAGGCTTGTGCCAACGGCCAGCTCCTATTTCGAGTCGGTGTTATGACACACGTAGTCTACTGAAGAATATTCTAAATTGTTTTACTGATACAAAATAGAAGTACAGTTGGCATTTAAAACAAATATGAAACATTTTTATAAAATATTGCCCTGCTAGAGTCATGTAGTATTGTATTCCAATCTTTTAAAAATATATCGTTCAAATGCTGTCTAAAATGTGACGAGAACGAGTTGACATCGCATACTCCCTGTGACAGCTACATGATAAAAACCTAGTCCTGATAATATGATGCAGCCCAAGTCCTAACATTGTGTACATTTTCCATATCCGTTAGCATCATATTGTATAGTTTTACACACATTACATTTTTGCTCTCCTTCGATTGTACTACTAAGGTAAACTTTAATTTAATACATGTATTGTACAAACGATTATGTCTGAGTGTCATTTTACCAAGTTCCCCATATATAACATCGTATGAAACTTTCTTTCATTCAAAATGGATGCGTTATTAGAAACATGGTAGTCATGTGACACTACTTCTTGACCGAGATGTGCGATTTGATAGTACGTCACGGATCAATGCCAATATGGATTGCAAAACCTCTGAATCAAAGCAATAGGTGGAATCTCATAATGTTTTTCCTTATCGTTACACAACATGAAACAAAGGATTCTCTTATATGAAGGTTATTGAAACGTGCATATACAGCTGATATGTTAATTCCCAATAGGATAAAACCAATTTGTATTTTGAAATCTGAATCACCTCGAAAACCTTTGCAATGCAATATGGTGTTGACGAAAATCAACTGAACTGTGTAATAATAGAATCAGCCAACCCAGGTTACAATGCATATCGTTTCACTGCTTTGTCCTAGAAAATGAGAGGTGACCTTGAACAAACATTTGAATTGTAAACTAACGTGTTCATTGTGTTCCTTGTCATTAAAACCGCAAAATGGAAGCATCATTTGTGATTGTATGTTGCTTAGTTCAAATTATATGAGGTTTCCTATTCAGGTGACGGCCATATTAGAGTTATCTAAGTGTGTACTGTGAATATTTGAGCGTGTCGGCCGGAGAATTATGAAATGTATAGGTTATTTATATCTAGAACACATAACATTAGAATGGTACCTTTGTGTACTACAGCATAATAAGTACCCGTAATAAAAACCGTTAATCACCTCATTATAGCGGTATTTTTACCCATTGATCCCAAAATAAATAACTCTATGCTAGTTTTTGGACTGGAGTAAATACCTTTTGTGAGCGGGAGGGCTGCCTTGTCAATTTACCCGATCCTGGTCAATGGGCATTGTCTGCCATGATTATAATTCGTGTGTGAGTAGTGCGTGTAGTGCTGGCGACTTAACGTGTACACGGGATACAGTTTGGGCTATGCTGTACAAAACATACACACCTTCCATACGTAATATTGTGTTTAGTTCATAGTTCCACACTTAGTTATGCATATACATTGCAAATGGCAATTAATGTACATGTATATAAAGTATGTACTATTCACAACAAGAATACAACGTAATTGTATATGAAGCACATAATGTGATACAATGACCATTGTTTACATGAATTATTTGAACATATGTACAGTATGGATTGAAGCAGAAGGACATGTTGTGCAGAAACATATTAAGAGCTACACGTTTTATGATCATTAGCCACTATATTAAACAATACTGGTTCGTCTTCTATTAGAACTACTCGTCTCCCAGTTCGGATTAGTATGTGTTTGAATCGTGAATTATAACATATCGATCCTCACACAGTTTAACTAGTTGTGATTTAATTTGTCTAACACTTTTCCTGCGTTAACTTTCATCTTTCTGGTGGTATATTTATTTTGCATGACTTCGATTGCTGGAATGTTCGTGTCTGGTGTTATGTTACATACTTGTCCCGGAGGAATACAATGACAAGGGATATATGAGATGTTTATGGTGGTATTTAAACTGGTTTTAACTAACCGATCACTTTGGGAAGCCTTTCACACCAAACGTGTTGAGTCGGTACTATAGCCGTCACACTTTCGAGTATTTTCATTTTTTTATGCTTGCATGTTATGCTGGCCTTCATACTTTTAAGTCTGTATGCATGACTGTATACTGCACCGGAATGTAGTATGTCCCATACATGAGTTTAAACGGTTGTTAGCATACCTTTGTGTCTTAAAACTGCAGCTGCACTTGCAATGTACATATATATGCTGTCATTTATTCACTCAATGCATAGACAGCTTCCTGATAAAATACCAATTTTCATAATTAGCATGCACTATATTGTAACTTATTTACATTTTATTATGGGAATTTGACCTTTTGCAGTGTCTGTACCTGTAGTGCCAGTCACCACCGCGTCTACAGCCGCCGCTGTTACCACAACATCAACTCCCGCTGATAACTCGGGAGGTATTTCAGGTACAGGAGTTGTTCTTGTCAAATTACAAACCTGGGATATCTAATATGCATATTGGTACTGTTCAGAATGAGCTAACTGTGCAAATATGCAAATGCTCTGCCCATCGTGTCATAGATGTGACAATATAATATAGGGTGGGCGTCTTTGCTGAGTATACCAAAGCAATCGAACGTTCACAATTTCGCAATCTGAATCTATCAGCCATTAACGTTTTATGCATTTATTTTCAATATACAACCGCACAGTCTCTTAAAGTTAAATGTACTTTGTTGTCCATTCATTGTCATACACAAACGTAATTCAATTAATTTGTGAGGGCGTGGGCTTTCATTTCCAACACGAATGTGTCGAAATAAATGTGTTTGTTATCCATGTACTTCTTCATGAACTTGCGGTGGGCGCCATTTGTGGAATAGCAGTGGGCGCCGCTGTGTTTTTGGTCATCGTATTCCTGTGCGCGTGTATATGTACGAAAATGAGCACATACGTAACAATATATAGAGGATGTTACCATTACGTATAAATACATGAAATAGTGTAATCTATAATCTAGTGTCGATCCTGGTCTGCCTGGTTGCCTTGTAAATAGTGTTTTAATAGCGAAATGGTTTGCATTAATCGTAATAGAAACCAACAGCGTCGAAATAAGTATCATGCTTGTGTACTATAATATAGCCATACATTTAAACAAATACTTAATATTTAACTGATTCAGAAATACTTTTTTTTTTCATTTCTTTTTTTCAAATGCCCTGTATATAAATGCGCTGAGATGTCATATATAAGTTACACGGTTACGTTGAAAAAGGTATGCTAATTTAAAACATACTGTTTTGCCTATATTATCTAGGTATAATATTGTTATCTCATATCTTTATAAATAGGCAAATGAACAATAATTGCAATTCATCTTCAAATCATTTACAAATTTTGCATGCTCGTTCATCAAATGGCGTTTTCGTAGGCTTGTGCCAACGGCCAGCTCCTATTTCGAGTCGGTGTTATGACACACGTAGTCTACTGAAGAATATTCTAAATTGTTTTACTGATACAAAATAGAAGTACAGTTGGCATTTAAAACAAATATGAAACATTTTTATAAAATATTGCCCTGCTAGAGTCATGTAGTATTGTATTCCAATCTTTTAAAAATATATCGTTCAAATGCTGTCTAAAATGTGACGAGAACGAGTTGACATCGCATACTCCCTGTGACAGCTACATGATAAAAACCTAGTCCTGATAATATGATGCAGCCCAAGTCCTAACATTGTGTACATTTTCCATATCCGTTAGCATCATATTGTATAGTTTTACACACATTACATTTTTGCTCTCCTTCGATTGTACTACTAAGGTAAACTTTAATAATACATGTATTGTACAAACGATTATGTCTGAGTGTCATTTTACCAAGTTCCCCATATATAACATCGTATGAAACTTTCTTTCTTCAAAATGGATGCGTTATTAGAAACATGGTAGTCATGTGACACTACTTCTGACCGAGATGCGCATTTGATAGTTACGTCACGGATCAATGCCAATATGGATTGCAAAACCTCTGAATCAAAGCAATAGGTGGAATCTCATAATGTTTTTCCTTATCGTTACACAACATGAAACAAAGGATTCTCTTATATGAAGGTTATTGAAACGTGCATATACAGCTGATATGTAATTTCCCAATAATATTGTGTTTAGTTCATAGTTCCACACTTAGTTATTTATATACATTGCAAATGGCAATTAATGTACATGTATATAAAGTATGTACTATTCACAACAAGAATACAACGTAATTGTATATGAAGCACATAATGTGATACAATGACCATTGTTTACATGAATTATTTGAACATATGTACAGTATGGATTGAAGCAGAAGGACATGTTGTGCAGAAACATATTAAGAGCTACACGTTTTATGATCATTAGCCACTATATTAAACTAATACTGGTTTCGTCTTCTATTAGAACTACTCGTCTCCCAGTTCGGATTAGTATGTGTTTGAATCGTGAATTATAACATATCGATCCTCACACAGTTTAACTAGTTGTGATTTAATTTGTCTAACACTTTTCCTGCGTTAACTTTCATCTTTCTGGTGGTATATTTATTTTGCATGACTTCGATTGCTGGAATGTTCGTGTCTGGTGTTATGTTACATACTTGTCCCGGAGGAATACAATGACAAGGGATATATGAGATGTTTATGGTGGTATTTAAACTGGTTTTAACTAACCGATCACTTTGGGAAGCCTTTCACACCAACGTGTTGAGTCGGTACTATAGCCGTCACACTTTCGAGTATTTCATTTTTTATGCTTGCATGTTATGTGGCCTTCATACTTTTAAGTCTGTATGCATGACTGTATACTGCACCGGAATGTAGTATGTCCCCATACACTGAGTTTAAAAAAAAAACGGTGTTAGCCATACCTTTGTGTCTAAAAATCTGCAGCTCACCCTTGCAATGTACATATATATCTGTCATTTATTCACTCAAATGCATAGACAGCTTCCTGATAAAATACCAATTTTCATAATTAGCATGCACTATATTGTAACTTATTTACATTTTATTATGGGAATTTGACCTTTTGCAGTGTCTGTACCTGTAGTGCCAGTCACCACCGCGTCTACAGCCGCCGCTGTTACCACAACATCAACTCCCGCTGATAACTCGGGAGGTATTTCAGGTACAGGAGTTGTTCTTGTCAAATTACAAACCTGGGATATCTAATATGCATATTGGTACTGTTCAGAATGAGCTAACTGTGCAAATATGCAAATGCTCTGCCCATCGTGTCATAGATGTGACAATATAATATAGGGTGGGCGTCTTTGCTGAGTATACCAAAGCAATCGAACGTTCACAATTTCGCAATTCTGAATCTATCAGCCATTAACGTTTTATGCATTTATTTTCAATATACAACCGCACAGTCTCTTAAAGTTAAATGTACTTTGTTGTCAATTCATTGTCATACACAAACGTAATTCAATTAATTTGTGAGGGCGTGGGTTTCTTTCATTTCCAACACGAATGTGTCGAAATAAATGTGTTTGTTATCCATGTACTTCTTCATGAACTTGCAGTGGGCGCCATTTGTGGAATAGCAGTGGGCGCCGCTGTGTTTTTGGTCATCGTATTCCTGTGAGCGTGTATATGTACGAAAATGAGCACATACGTAACAATATATAGAGGATGTTACATGAGTTATGCTAATATGAGTACATATACTATTACGTATAAATACATGAAATAGTGTAATCTATAATCTAGTGTCGATCCTGGTCTGCCTGGTTGCCTTGTAAATAGTGTTTTAATAGCGAAATGGTTTGCATTAATCGTAATAGAAACCAACAGCGTCGAAATAAGTATCATGCTTGTGTACTATAATATAGCCATACATTTAAACAAATACTTAATATTTAACTGATTCAGAAATACTTTTTCATTTCTTTTTTTCAAATGCCCTGTATATAAATGCGCTGAGATGTCATATATAAGTTACACGGTTACGTTGAAAAAGGTATGCTAATTTAAACATACTGTGCCTATATTATCTAGGTATATATTGTTATCTCATATCTTTATAAATAGGGCAAATGAACAATAATTGCAATTCATCTTCAAATCATTTACAAATTTTGCATGCTCGTTCATCAAATGGCGTTTTCGTAGGCTTGTGCCAACGGCCAGCTTCTATTTCGAGTCGGTGTTATGACACACGTAGTCTACTGAAGAATATTCTAAATTGTTTTACTGATACAAAATAGAAGTACAGTTGGCATTTAAAACAAATATGAAACATTTTTATAAAATAATGCCCTGCTAGAGTCATGTAGTATTGTATTCCAATCTTTTAAAAAAATATCGTTCAAATGCTGTCTAAAATGTGACGAGAACGAGTTGACATCGCATACTCCCTGTGACAGCTACATGATAAAAACCTAGTCCTGATAATATGATGCAGCCCAAGTCCTAACATTGTGTACATTTTCCATATCCGTTAGCATCATATTGTATAGTTTTACACACATTACATTTTTGCTCTCCTTCGATTGTACTACTAAGGTAAACTTTAATAATACATGTATTGTACAAACGATTATGTCTAAGTGTCATTTTACCAAGTTCCCCATATATAACATCGTATGAAACTTTCTTTCTTCAAAATGGATGCGTTATTAGAAACTTGGTAGTCATGTGACACTACTTCTTGACCGAGATGTGCGATTTGATAGTACGTCACGGATCAATGCCAATATGGATTGCAAAACCTCTGAATCAAAGCAATAGGTGGAATCTCATAATGTTTTTCCTTATCGTTACACAACATGAAACACAGGATTCTCTTATATGAAGGTTATTGAAACGTGCATATACAGCTGATATGTAATTTCCCAATAGGATAAAACCAATTTGTATTTTGAAATCTGAATCACCTCGAAACCTTTGCAAAGCAATATGGTGTTGACGAAATCAACTGAACTGTGTAATATGAATCAGCAACCCAGGTTACAATGCATATCGTTTCACTGCTTTGTCCTAGAAAATGAGAGGTGACCTTGAACAAACATTTGAATTTTAAACTAACGTGTTCATTGTGTTCCTTGTCATTAAAACCGCAAAATGGAAGCATCATTTGTGATTGTATGTTGCTTAGTTCAAATTATATGAGGTTTCCTATTCAGGTGACGGCCATATTAGAGTTATCTAAGTGTGAACTGTGAATATTTGAGCGTGTCGGCCGGTGGATTATGAAATGTATAGGATATTTATATCTAGAACACATAACATTAGAATGGTACCTTTGTGTACTACAGCATAATAAGTACCCGTAATAAAAACCGTTAATCACCTCATTATAGCGGTATTTTTACCCATTGATCCCAAAATAAATAACTCTATGCTAGTTTTTGGACTGGAGTAAATACCTTTTGTGAGCGGGAGGGCTGCCTTGTCAATTTACCCGATCCTGGTCAATGGGCATTGTCTGCCATGATTATAATTCGTGTGTGAGTAGTGCGTGTAGTGCTGGCGACTTAACGTGTACACGGGAGCAGTTTGGGCTAATGCTGTACAAAACATACACACTTCCATACGTAATATTGTGTTTAGTTCATAGTTCCACACTTAGTTATGCATATACATTGCAAATGGCAATTAATGTACATGTATATAAAGTATGTACTATTCACAACAAGAATACAACGTAATTGTATATGAAGCACAATGTGATACAATGACCATTGTTTACATGAATTATTTGAACATATGTACAGTATGGATTGAAGCAGAAGGACATGTTGTGCAGAAACATATTAAGAGCTACACGTTTTATGATCATTAGCCACTATATTAAACAATACTGGTTTAGTCGTCTTCATTAGAACTACTCGTCTCCCAGTTCGGATTAGTATGTGTTTGAATCGTGAATTATAACATATCGATCCTCACACAGTTTAACTAGTTGTGATTTAATTTGTCTAACACTTTTCCTGCGTTTAACTTTCATCTTTCTGGTGGTATTTATTTATTTTGCATGACTTCGATTGCTGGAATGTTCGTGTCTGGTGTTATGTTACATACTTGTCCCGGAGGAATACAATGACAAGGGATATATGAGATGTTTATGGTGGTATTTAAACTGGTTTTAACTAACCGATCACTTTGGGAAGCCTTTCACACCAACGTGTTGAGTCGGTACTATAGCCGTCACACTTTCGAGTATTTCATTTTTTATGCTTGCATGTTATGTGGCCTTCATACTTTTAAGTCTGTATGCATGACTGTATACTGCACCGGAATGTAGTATGTCCCATACACTGAGTTTAAACGGTGTTAGCATACCTTTGTGTCTTAAAACTGCAGCTGCACTTGCAATGTAAACATATATATCTGTCATTTATTCACTCAATGCATAGACAGCTTCCTGATAAAATACCAATTTTCATAATTAGCATGCACTATATTGTAACTTTATTTACATTTTTATTATGGGAATTTGACCTTTTGCAGTGTCTGTACCTGTAGTGCCAGTCACCACCGCGTCTACGACCGCCGCTGTTACCACAACATCAACTCCCGCTGATAACTCGGGAGGTATTTCAGGTACAGGAGTTGTTCTTGTCAAATTACAAACCTGGGATATCAATATGCATATTGGTACTGTTCAGAATGAGCTAACTGTGCAAATATGCAAATGCTCTGCCCATCGTGTCATAGATGTGACAATATAATATAGGGTGGGCGTCTTTGCTGAGTATACCAAAGCAATCGAACGTTCACAATTTCGCAATCTGAATCTATCAGCCATTAACGTTTTATGCATTTATTTTCAATATACAACCGCACAGTCTCTTAAAGTTAAATGTACTTTGTTGTCAATTCATTGTCATACACAAACGTAATTCAATTAATTTGTGAGGGCGTGGGCTTTCATTTCCAACACGAATGTGTCGAAATAAATGTGTTTGTTATCCATGTACTTCTTCATGAACTTGCAGTGGGCGCCATTTGTGGAATAGCAGTGGGCGCCGCTGTGTTTTTGGTCATCGTATTCCTGTGAGCGTGTATATGTACGAAAATGAGCACATACGTAACAATATATAGAGGATGTTACATGAGTTATGCTAATATGAGTACATATACTATTACGTATAAATACATGAAATAGTGTAATCTATAATCTAGTGTCGATCCTGGTCTGCCTGGTTGCCTTGTAAATAGTGTTTTAATAGCGAAATGGTTTGCATTAATCGTAATAGAAACCAACAGCGTCGAAATAAGTATCATGCTTGTGTACTATAATATAGCCATACATTTAAACAAATACTTAATATTTAACTGATTCAGAAATACTTTTTCATTTCTTTTTTTCAAATGCCCTGTATATATGCGCTGAGATGTCATATATAATTACACGGTTACGTTGAAAAAAGGTTATGCTAATTTAAACATATGTGCCTATATTATCTAGGTATATATTGTTATCTCATATCTTTATAAATAGGGCAAATGAACAATAATTGCAATTCATCTTCAAATCATTTACAAATTTTGCATGCTCGTTCATCAAATGGCGTTTTCGTAGGCTTGTGCCAACGGCCAGCTTCTATTTTCGAGTCGGTGTTATGACACACGTAGTCTACTGAAGAATATCTAAATTGTTTTACTGATACAAAATAGAAGTACAGTTGGCATTTAAAACAAAAAAATATGAAACATTTTTATAAAATAATGCCCTGCTAGAGTCATGTAGTATTGTATTCCAATCTTTTAAAAAAATATCGTTCAAATGCTGTCTAAAATGTGACGAGAACGAGTTGACATCGTATACTCCCTGTGACAGCTACATGATAAAAACCTAGTCCTGATAATATGATGCAGCCCAAGTCCTAACATTGTGTACATTTTCCATATCCGTTAGCATCATATTATATAGTTTTACACACATTACATTTTTGCTCTCCTTCGATTGTACTACTAAGGTAAACTTTAATAATACATGTATTGTACAAACGATTATGTCTGAGTGTCATTTTACCAAGTTCCCCATATATAACATCGTATGAAACTTTCTTTCTTCAAAATGGATGCGTTATTAGAAACATGGTAGTCATGTGACACTACTTCTTGACCGAGATGTGCGATTTGATAGTACGTCACGGATCAATGCCAATATGGATTGCAAAACCTCTGAATCAAAGCAATAGGTGGAATCTCATAATGTTTTTCCTTATCGTTACACAACATGAAACAAAGGATTCTCTTATATGAAGGTTATTGAAACGTGCATATACAGCTGATATGTAATTTCCCAATAGGATAAAACCAATTTGTATTTTGAAATCTGAATCACCTCGAAACCTTTGCAAAGCAATATGGTGTTGACGAAATCAACTGAACTGTGTAATATGAATCAGCAACCCAGGTTACAATGCATATCGTTTCACTGCTTTGTCCTAGAAAATGAGAGGTGACCTTGAACAAACATTTGAATTTTAAACTAACGTGTTCATTGTGTTCCTTGTCATTAAAACCGCAAAATGGAAGCATCATTTGTGATTGTATGTTGCTTAGTTCAAATTATATGAGGTTTCCTATTCAGGTGACGGCCATATTAGAGTTATCTAAGTGTGAACTGTGAATATTTGAGCGTGTCGGCCGGTGGATTATGAAATGTATAGGATATTTATATCTAGAACACATAACATTAGAATGGTACCTTTGTGTACTACAGCATAATAAGTACCCGTAATAAAAACCGTTAATCACCTCATTATAGCGGTATTTTTACCCATTGATCCCAAAATAAATAACTCTATGCTAGTTTTTTGGACTGGAGTAAATACCTTTTTGTGAGCGGGAGGGCTGCCTTGTCAATTTACCCGATCCTGGTCAATGGGCATTGTCTGCCATGATTATAATTCGTGTGTGAGTAGTGCGTGTAGTGCTGGCGACTTAACGTGTACACGGGATGCAGTTTGGGCTATGCTGTACAAAACATACACACCTTCCATACGTAATATTGTGTTTAGTTCATAGTTCCACACTTAGTTATGCATATACATTGCAAATGGCAATTAATGTACATGTATATAAAAGTATGTACTATTCACAACAAGAATACAACGTAATTGTATATGAAGCACATAATGTGATACAATGACCATTGTTTACATGAATTATTTGAACATATGTACAGTATGGATTGAAGCAGAAGGACATGTTGTGCAGAAAAACATATTAAGAGCTACACGTTTTATGATCATTAGCCACTATATTAAACAATAACTGGTTCGTCTCTATTAGAACTACTCGTCTCCCAGTTCGGATTAGTATGTGTTTGAATCGTGAATTATAACATATCGATCCTCACACAGTTTAACTAGTTGTGATTTAATTTGTCTAACACTTTTCCTGCGTTAACTTTCATCTTTCTGGTGGTATATTTATTTTGCATGACTTCGATTGCTGGAATGTTCGTGTCTGGTGTTATGTTACATACTTGTCCCGGAGGAATACAATGACAAAGGGATATGAGATGTTTATGGTGGTATTTAAACTGGTTTTAACTAACCGATCACTTTGGGAAAGCCTTTCACACCATCGTGTTGAGTCGGTACTATAGACGTCACACTTTCGAGTATTTCATTTTTTTTGCTTGATGTTATGTGGCCTTCATATCTTTTAAGTCTGGTATTGCTGACTGTATACTGCACCGGATGTAGTATGTCCCATACCACTGAGTTTAAACGCTGTTAGCATACCTTGTGTCTTAAATATGCAGCTGCACTGCACTGTACATATATTGTGTCATGTATCACTCATTGCATAGACACGCTTCTGATAAAATATCAATTTTATATTTAGCATGCACTATATTGTAAACTTATTTACATTTTATGATGGGAATTTGCCTTTTGCTAGTGTCCTGTACCTGTAGTGGCCAGTCACCCACCGGTCTACAGCCGCCGCTGTTACCACAAACATCAACTCCCGCTGATAACTCGGGAGGTATTAGGTACAGGAGTTGTTCTTGTCAAATTACAAACCTGGGATATCTATTATGCATATTGGTACTGTTCAGAATGAGCTAACGTGCAAATATGTCATATGCTCTGCCAATCGTGTCATAGATGTGGACATATAATATAGGGTGGGCGTTCTTTGGGAGTATACCAAAAGCAATCGAACGTTTCACAATTTCGCAATTCTTGAATCTATCAGCCATTAACGTTTTATGCATTTATTTTCAATATACATCAGCACAGTCTCTTAAGTTAATGTACTTTGTTGTCATTCATTGTCTTACAAAAGTATTCATATTAATTTGTGAGGGCGTGGGCTTTCATTTCCAACACGAATGTGTCGAAATAAATGGTGTTTGTTATCCATGTACTTCTTCATGAACTTGCAGTGGGGCGCCATCTGTGGACTAGAAGTGGGCGCCGCTGTGTTTTTGGTCATCGTATTCTGGGCGTGTATGTAAGAAAATGAGCACGTACGTAACAATATATAGAGGATGTTACATGAGTTATGCTAATATGAGTACATATACTATTACGTATAAATACATGAAATAGTGTTATCTATAATCTAGTGTCGATCATTGTCTACCTGGTTGCATTGTAAATATTGTTTTAATAACGAAATAGTTTGCATTAATCGTAATAGAAACCAACAGCGTCGAAATAATTATCATGCATGTGTACTATAATATAGCCATACATTTAAACAAATACTTAATATTTAACTGATTCAGAAATACTTTTTTATTTCTTTTTGTCAAATGCCTTGTATATACATACGCTGAGATGTCGTATATAAGTTACACGGTTAAGTTGGAAAAGGTATACTAATTTAAACATACTGTGCCTATATTATCTAGGTATATATTGTTATCTCATATCTTTATAAATAAGGCAAACGAACAATAATTGAAATTCATCTTCCAATCATTTACAGATTGTGCATGCTCGTTCATAAAATGCCGTTCTCGTAGGCTTGTGCCAACGGCCAGCTTCTACTTCGAGTCGGTGTTATGACACACGCAGTCTACTGAAGGATATTCTAAATTGTTTTACTGATACAACATAGAAGTACTATTGACATTTAAAACAAACATGACACATTTTTATAAAATAATACCCTGCTAGAGTCATGTAGTATTGTATTCCAATCTTGCAAAAATATCTGGTTCAAACGCTGTCTAAAAAGTGACGAGAACGAGTTGACATCGCATACTCCCTGTGACAGCTATTTGATAAAAACTGATGCAGCCCAAGTCTTAACATTGTGTACATTTTCCATATCCGTTAGCATCATATTGTATAGTTTTACACACATTATATTTTTGCTCTCATTCGATTGTACTACTAAGGTAAACTTTAATAATACATGTCTTGTAAAAACGATTATGTCTAAGTGTCATTTTACCAAGTTCCCCATATATAAAATCGTATGAAACTTTCTTTCTTCAAAATAGATGCGTTATTAGAAACATGGTAGTCATGTGACACTACTTCTTGACCGAGATGTGCGATTTGATAGTACATCACGGATCAATGCCAATATGGATTGCAAAACCTCTGAATCAAAGCAATAGGTGGAATCTCATAATGTTTTTCCTTATCGTTACACAACATGAAACAACGGACTCTGTTATATGAAGGTTATTGAAAACGTGCATATACAGTTAATATGTAATTTCCCAATAGGATAAAACCAATATGTATTTTGAAATATGAATCACCTCGAAACCTTTGCAAAGCAATATGGTTTTGACGAAATAAACTGAACTGTGTAATATGAATCAGCAACCCAGGTTACAATGCATATCGTTTCACTGTTTTGTTCTAGAAAATGAGAGGTAAATGAACGTGTTCATTGTGTTCCTTGTCATTAAAACCACAAAATGGAAGCATAATTTGTGATTGTATGTTGCTTAGTTCAAATTATATGAGGTTTCCTATTCAGGTGACGGCCATATTAGAGTTATCCAAGTGTGAACTGTGAATATTTGAGCGTATCGGCCGGTGGATTTTGAAATGCATAGGATATTTATATCTAGAACACAAAACATCAGAATGGTACCTTTGTGTACTACAGCATAATAAGTACCCCTAATAAAAACCGTTAATCACCTCATTATAGCGGTATTTTGACCCATTGATCCCAAAATAAAAAAGTCTATGCTAGTTTTTGGACTGGAGTAAATACCTTTTGTGAGCGGGAGGGCTGCCTTGTCAATTTACCCGATCCTGGTCAATGGGCATTGTCTGCCATGATTATAATTCGTGTGTGAGTAGTGCGTGTAGTGCTGGCGACTTAACGTGTACACGGGATGCAGTTTGGGCTATGCTGTACAAAACATACACACCTTCCATACGTAATATTGTGTTTCGTTCATAGTTCCACACTTAGTTATGCATATACATTGCAAATGGCAATTAATGTACATGTATATAAAGTATGTACTATTCACAACAAGAATACAACGTAATTGTATATGAAGCCCATAATGTGATACAATGACCATTGTTTACATGAATTCTTTGAAAATATGTACAGTATGGATTGAAGCAGAAGGACATGTTGTGCAGAAACATATTACGAGCTACACGTTTTATGATCATTAGCCACTATATTAAAACATACTGGTTCGTCTTCTATTAGAACTACTCGTCTCCCAGTTCGGATTATTATGTGTTTGAATGGTGAATTATAACATATCGATCCTCACACAGTTCATCTACTTGTGATTTAATTTATCTAACACTTTTCCTGCGTTAACTTTCATCTTTTCGCCGCTGCGTTTTTGGTCATCGTTGCAGTGGGCGCATTTGTGGAATAGCAGTGGGCGCCGGTGCGTTTTTGGTCATCGTATTCTTGTGCGCGAACATGAGCACGTACGTAGCAATATGTAGATAATGGTACATGAGTTATGTGTTAATATGATACTTATTAAATGAGTTTACTCATTTCATATGAAACGAGGCCGTGCTGAATTTATTATTGAATCAGTCCATGAGTTTAATACATATCGTATTAAATCGCAAATGTTATATTTACTGCATAAGAGCATAATCATTCACTGAAACTGTACTGGACACCAAACATGTTTTCTGTAACGAGCTGATTTGCATATTTATTACACTAGTGTATTATTATGTTTTATTACACTGATTTATTACACGACGAGCGCCATTTTTAAGCTGTAAATCAGGTTTCAAGTCAATCGATTAGGATTTCAAAGATTTAACAAATAACTAAAACGTTAAGGCAAAAATCTCAGTCAATTGTCCTTGACGATGAACGCATAGAATGAGACTACGAAAGCTAGCAAATAAATATCTGAAGTTTCAGGCCAATACAACTTTAGATTGCAGAGCTATAGAAGAAAACCAAAAACATCTATGCCTGTTTTTCCAAAACCGGAAGATACAGATTTATAAGTAGCTTGACCTTCATTTGGGCATGCGGCCACATGGGTGTGCTATGCAATGACTATATGTAGGACATTAAACAGGAATATAAAGTGTCAAGTTAAGCGGATTTAGGGTTTCAGACAGCAGTGGTACTTTAACTTAAAACGGATGGACTGACAGCGCTATGCCCTAATACATGTACGTGCAGTATGGGCGGCAGTTCATTTGTAAATAAACGGGCGCCATCTTGGTTTCTAGTTTTAGTAACGTTCGGTCACATTTGTTACTATGAATAGTAGCTCATTTCCATATAAAAAATACTACGCGGTGGCCACACTTGATTAAAGCATAGAATAGAATCCCAAATAAAAAGGGATTTTCCCTAATAAATCCCTTTTTCGCTTACAGTTTTGCTCTCTTGACACAATCGATTTCCACGTTTGAGCGGTTTGTGGACGAAATGTGGTCAAACTCGCAAATTGGAAGCTCATCAATTTCACCTAATTATGTTTATCATTTTCAGGTTTGAGCAGTCTTGGGGGGGGGGGGGCATTGTAGGAAATGAAATGTCCTACATTGAAACTCTCAATTTACAGGCTTTCATAATTATTGAACGCAAACCTCTCAATTTACAGGCTTTCATAATTATTGAACGCAAACACAAACATATTGATCATTAACTATTTAATAATTACAAATTTGACACTGAAATTTATGTCAAAAAATACAATACCGACAATATCAGAATACAATGAACTAAACATAATTATAGTTCTCTAAATAAATTTCAACACTGAACTTCAAAACATACAATCTCCAATTGTACATCACTTTAATTGAACGTAGGAAATTTCCCACAATTAAACCTCAACAATCCTTCCTGTTAGATCAGCCGTCTTTGTTTTACAGAAAAGTCAGAAACCGATCGCAGGAAATTTCCTACGTTCCATTCAAGTGATTTACTTTTGTGCAGGATATATTGTCAAATACATGTAACACTCAGATTCAAAACATAAAACTTTGACGAAACTAGATCAGTATTTGTTTTACAGAAACAACAGAAACCGATCGTAGGAAATTTCCTACGTTCGATTCAAGTGATTTAAAGTATCTAGGAAAGTTCTCTATGTTAATGAATTTCAATAATTCAAAACACAACACAACTTCCACAATATCCAAGTATAACTCACTTGAACGTAGGAAATTTCCCACAATTGAAAATAAAAAATACTTCATTTTAGATTAGTCGTATTTGTTTTACAGACAAGTCACAAACCGATCGTAGGAAAATTTCCTACGTTTGATTCAAGTGACTTAAATTTGTCTAGGATTTATTGCCGATGTTCTCGAAGTTAATACATTTCAACACTGAAATTCAAAACATACAACTTTGACAATATCCAAATGTACATCACTTGAATTGAACTTAGGAAATTTCCCACAATTAAACCTAAACAATAATTCATTTTATATCAGTCGTATTTCTTTTACAGAAAAGTCAGAAACCAATCGTAGAACAATTCCTACGTTCGATTCAAGTGATTTACTTTTGTCTAGGATATATTGACGAAGTTCTCTAAGTTAATAAATTTAACACTGAAATGCAAAACATACAACTTTGACAATAACCAAATGTACATCACTTGAATTGACCTTTGGAAATTTCCCACAATTAAACCTAACAAATAATTCATTTTAGATCAGCCATATTTCTTTTACAGAAAAGTCAGAAACTGATCGCGATTTAAAGTATCTAGGATATATTGACAAAGTTCTCTATGTTAATGAATTTCAATAATTCAAAACAAAACTTCGACAACGTCCCAGTATAACACACTTGAATTGAACGTAGGAAATTTCCCAAAATTAACATGATTAAATCTAAAAAATAATTCATTTTAGATTAGTTGCATTTGTTTTACAGACAAGTCAGAAACCGATTGTAGGAAATTTCCTACGTTCGATTCAAGTGACTTACATCTGTCTAGGATATTTTGCCGAAGTTATCGAAGTTAATAAATTTCAACACTGAAATTCAAAACATACAACTTTGACAATATTCAAAAATGTACATCACTTGAATTTAACGTAGGAAATTTCACACAATGCAACCTCAACATTTTTTTATTTTATATCAGTCGTATTTCTTTTACAGAAGTCAGAAACCAATCGTAAAAAAATGTCCTACGTTCGATTAAAGTGATTTACTTTTGTCTAGGATATATTGACGAAGTTAATAAATTTAACACTGAAATTCAAAACATACAACTTTGACAATAACCAAATGTACATCACTTGAATTGACCTTTGGAAATTTCCCACAATTAAACCTAACAAATGATTCATTTTAGATCAGCCATATTTCTTTCACAGAAAGGTGAGAAACTGATCGTAGGAAATTTCCTACGTTCGATTCAAGTGATTTAAAGTATCTAGGATATATTGACAAAGTTCTGTAAGTTAATGAATTTCAATAATTCAAAACACAACGTCGACAATATCCACGTATAACTCACTTGAATTGAACGTAGGAAATTTCCACAATTAAACCTAAGAAATAATTCATTTTAGATTAGTCGTATTTCTTTAACAGACAAGTCAGAAACCAATCTAACATGTCCTACGTTCGATTCAAGGATTTACATTTGTCTAGGATATATTGCCGAAGTTCTTAAAGTTAATAAATTTCAACACTGAAATTCAAAACATACAACTTTGACAATATCCAAATGTACATCACATGAATTGAACGTAGGAAACTGCCCACAATTAAACCTAAAAAATCATTCAGTTCGATTCAACTGATTTACTTTTGTCCAGGATATACTGACGAAGTTCTCTAAGCTAACAAATTTAACACGGAAATTCAAAACATACACCTTTGACAATATCTAAAAGTAAATCACTTGAAAGGAACGAACATAGGAAATTTCCCAGAATTAAACCTAAAAAAGAATTCATTTTATATCATATTTCTTTTACAGAAAAATAAGAAACGAATCGTAGGAAATTTCCTACGTTCGATGCAAGTGATTTACTTTTGTCCAGGATATATTGACGAAGTTCTCTAAGTTAATAAATTTAACAGCGAAATTCAAAACATACAACATTGACAATATCCAAAAGTAAATCACTTGATTGCAACGTAGGAAATTTCCCACAATTAAACCTTTTAGAATGAGTTTTGGATGAGTCATATTTGTTTTACAGAAAAGTCAGTAACTGATCGTAGAAAATTTCCTACGTTCGATTAAAAAAATCATTCATTTTAAATCGGTCGTATTTTTTTTACAGAAAAGTCAGAAACCAATCGTAGGAAATTTCCTGCGTCCGATTCAAGTGATTTACTTTTGTCTAGGATATCTGTCAAGCAATCCGTCAAGTAATATTAAAGTTATACCATGATGACGAACCTTGTACAAACTTTTTGACAGTTCGGACGACGACGACGGAAAAAGCAGCGACTTCTGCTAAAGTAGGCGAGTCAAAAACTGATTGTGGGAAAGTATCTACACCTGAACAATGACAATACAGACAATACAAATTGAATATGATATGTTATGTATAGATAAATAACAAAAAAGCAGTGCTTTTATTAATAAAGATTTTCAGGCATTTTTTTTATTTTAAAGAACATTTCAGGATGTTTTATATACATATATATCAAGTAGGAAATCTGCCAATTTGAGGATTTTTACGGAGTAATTTAAATGAAATTTCAGTTAATGAAAGCACGGCTGATGAAGTAGATAAACTATTCCTGTATATCAAATACATGCACATGATTGTGAGATATTTACTACAACTAAGGATATACAAGTTTGTCAATATACATAGCAAAGCCATAATAAATATATATCGTTTACATGGATCAATATGCAGATGAGGAAGAACAATTCATAATTTACTGGTGTTTAATGGCCTGTCAAAAGCTAGTCATCATAGCCTTTGTTAACTTGGTCAAATCCCATATTTCACCTGTTTGGATGGGGGGTACCGACAATGGACATTCAATGGTAAACAGATGGAGCTATATGTATGTAATAAGACACCTGGAGTGATGTGACGCAGGATCTCACACGTGATGCAGCGCATAATTTCACATTTGTCTCAGAAGTGTTGGCACGCAGGATCGTACAAATGATGTGATGCAGTATCTCAGGAATGCACAAGTAATGTGATCATGGTGATGCTGCGGATCTCAGGAATGATGTAACGCATGATCTCAGCAACTCACGAGTGATGTGACGCGGGATCTCACATGTGATGTGACGCATAATTTCACATTTGGTGTGACGCAGGATCTCAGAAGTGTTGTCACACAGGATCTGACAAGTGATGTGATCATGGTGACGCTGCGGATCTCAGAAATGATGTAACACAGGATCTCAGCAACTCGTGAGTAATGTGACACAGGATGCCACAAGTGATATGGTGCAGGATGTCACAGATGCTTTAACACAGTATTTCACAAGTATTGTGACACATGCAGGTTTTCACACATGATGTGACGCAGGTTTTCTCGCTATGCGATACAGGATTTCACAAATGTTGTGATGCAAGATTTCACACTCGATATTCGGAAATATTTGCATGCCAATTGAGTTTGATTGTGACGAAAGTGTTCCAACAAGGTGATGACATTGATGCACAGTGGCAGGTCATACTGAAGATATTAATTGTCCGGGTTCAACAAAACATGTACGTCAAACTGAAACAGATATAGAAAGGTATACAGTATTATGTTTCAAATTCATTAGCGAACAGTGTATGCCCTGAACAGACTACAAACGCACAGGTCGATCAGGGACTACAATGGTTGCAAACTCATGAGGTGATAGTGTCTTTTAAGGGACGTCTGCAATAAAAAATAATGTTCTCCCGCTTTTAATGAATTTATGTAGTGAATAACCGCAATTTGCTGGAAGGAAATGTTCAATTTCCCTTAAAACTGTAATATTCAATAATTCCAATTCATGCGCAGTAAATGACATATATGTGGCTCTGACTGGAGAAATTGGGCTCATGGGTTTTGGAACCAATGCAGATCCAGACCGGCCTGCGCATCCGCAGTCTGATCAGGATATACACTGCTAGCCATGCCATTAATGAAATACCCGTCATGCTTCTAAAAAGCAATATAGATCATTATCAGGCGACACGAGTGTGAAGAAGCTACACTAGTCACATATCCCATAAGCCCCATTTCTCCAGTCACAGCCACATATTATCAATCAATCACACCATTTTATGTCATCACATTCCCCAAAACATGCGCTACATTCAAGTACATGCCTTCAGAACCTGTGATAAGCAGGGCAGATAGTTTCGTATGGCATAATTTGGCATTTTCGCTATGCATGTACCAGTACGTTCTGAAATGATAATACTATACCACATTTAGAAAATAGTTCCCAGTATAGACACTAGTGTAATTAATTTATATGAAACAATTTAGTAACCTTCAATTGTAAAACAGCTATAATACTGAAAAATACTGTACTGTAAAATTTGTTTCGGAACTATTAGTTTGTACTTATCGTATTAGTTTTATAATATTAAAATTATTTTGTTTTCAGATGTAAAATATATAAAATAGGTCAGTGAGTCACATTTATCTACTAAAGTGCAAATTAAATCATATTCGCTATTCTGCAAACTGAGAGGAAGCCATGAGTGGAATAGTAACTCTGGCTGCGAACGTTACGGGAGTACATTGCAAGAGTTACAGTTCGCAACTATACTGCTTAAAATTTAGCACCAATTTTGCTATGCTGATGTGTTATCCAGTATGCTGTTCAGTTTTGTTTACACTGCGAGATGCACAGATTTATCAGAAATAAACATATTGCAAACACATAGGTGACAGCACACATCACAAAAATGTATGTCATTTACTGACGTCCGAATGTTATGAGACTTTTAACATGCAGATACGTCTTTGAACTGCGTCGCCTTGTATGCTGCTGGAATTTGGACTAAATATGGGAATGATACTGACATTTAAACTTGTTTCAAAAGCAGTAGGTTGGCATAATTCGCAGACACTGGCATTGTCTTTCCAATGTTGTGTTTGAATAGTTATTTGTCCTACTTCATAGATAGATACAATGGTGTCAGCTAATTCTGCACACCTAAGGCTTTCCAAACAAATTTATATGTCATTAACATTCCCATATTTAGTCAATATTTCATGAATATTCAACGTCTGTGCATGTAAAATGTCATAATATTCTGACGTCAGTAAGCAACGTCACATTTTTTTCTGCTAATGCTGCGCATCTGGTAGTGTAAACAAAATGGCGAACAGCATTCTGGATCAGCATAGCAGAATTGGCATTACACTTGAAGCAGAACTATCCAATGACATCATAACAGGTTAGTTTCTTAGTTGAACAGTTAATTTAGTAAATAAGACAGCTATTCCAACAGTAGGGTCTGATCAGAATGACTAAAAATTGTGCTACAGTGTAGCAATTACTCCGCTTGTTTATTCCGAAATCCACATATTTTATTATGATGTATGGAAGGCTAAATTTGACGTGAATTGCGCATTAGCCGATACGCAGAATTAGCCGAAATAACAGTAACAAAAATAGTTGCTGATACACACTTTATTAGGTGAATAATCAATGTGTTATGAACTGGAATTTGGTCCGCTCTATAGGTTAGACACCACCAAATAGTGTTACTATATAATTTAACCGAATGCCATCCAATAAGGCCAGTCTCTCCTACTTTCACTATTCGTATGGATGCTGTGGGACCCACTTGTACATGACCTACAGCCAGTCTGTACTGGTTCTGCATGAACTAAACAATGGGTTCACTTACTCCTAAGAAAGAAAAATCCAACCTTGTCATATCCTCCAATATTGTGTACATTTTTTGGCCACGGAAACTCAGTTTACATCAAGTGACCAACAGGTTCAGTGTTTTCTTTTAAATGCTACAAATATGCTGAAAACTGATGTTAAAGGCACCCCAAAATGTTCCTCAAGTGAAACTGGGTAGTAATGGATCAAGATTTGCCAGCAAACGGTGTCTGTGACCTCAAAACACCCGCACTATTTTTTTTATACCGGACTACTTTCGCACCATTTGGTGTGTTCTAACCTATAAGTGTACCAGTCCCAATACAAATCATTCTGCAATATTCACTATTCAAAACTAGCTTCTATTCCTGGATACAGTACCAAGTTCGGAGCAAATATCTCAAATGGTTGTCACACAGCAGCTGTGTAACTCCACCATGTGACTGTCCACATTCATTCTGCCTTAAATTGAGCTACTACAGAACTATGGAGAATTTTAGTAGATGATGAATTAAAAGCAAAAGTCTCCATAAAATCACATAACATTACCCTAAATAGTGTTATAGCTAACAATTCTACATATAAAGACTCATCACTGAAACTATACCAACATGTATGCCACTCTGGAATGGTCGACAGACAAAAGGGTACTGGCTTGGAACGGTCAGTCAAGAAAATTGCTTTATGACACAGGAGGAAAGGCAAAGCAATGTTTTCTGAGTACTAGTGTATTTGTACTATACCGATATGATAGGGCCAATATGTAAATGAGATAATACATTCTGATATCACGTGGTGCACACTAAACAAGTTCATTGGTTAATATTCGGATGAAAATTGGAAATATATTCCGGGATTTGCAAAATAGTTGTTCACAAGTAAACATCATGTCAAAATAATAAACGGACATACAGCCGCCGTTTGGCGCGCTGGCAGTTGGTTTGGAGATACATCTTAAACATGTTACATTTGTATTTGGTAATTTATTGACATGACTACAAAGAAGAAACATGCAAAATAAAACAGTCTCAACGTGTTACTAGTTTATATTCATTATTTGGACATAATGAGCTAATTCCCCATATACCAAAACAAAAAACAATGAAAAACACTTATGGAATCAAAATAAACAGTACGGAACTTCAACCTCGTAATAAATGTATGATTGGTGATATATTTGTTTAATATTCTTGTCGTTACTCTCAATAATGTCACATAGTCATGATAGTGGGATAAATATATTGTGTGTATGTGTAGTAGTACGGCCTTGGTAGGATAATCGAATATTTGTACTACCTTGCGGTACAAGCCGGCTTTTATAGCGACGTTGTTGAGTGTTCGTCTCTCACGCAGGCGGCCTGGGTTCGAACCCAGCCGCCGACAAGATATTTTTCACTTTGTAACACATTCCACTCCTACTACAGTGGTGCCAATGAACCAGCAATGGCAGGATAGATTACCCTTCGAGTCAATAGGCGAATTCATATCTCGTATGAAGTCTTCCATAGAGAATGAACTAGGGAGTCTATAAAAGAACCTGGAGGGAGACATTTGAGAAATAAATGTCTATTTGTACCATGCAAGCAAAGATCCATATATCAGGCTGCGGAATAGACAGGACACATTACAATAAAGGGAACATAAATAAATGTAAGTGACAATTACCTCTGTGCAACTTTGAAGCATTACCTGCCCAAAAACGGTGGACATTTGCACTTTAAAACACACTTTAAAAACTTTACAAATAATGCAAATGGCGGAAAGCTGAAGGGGTGTGACTAAATAGCGCAATAGTCCAATGATATGTATGTGGGAAGTTCTAACAATGCTCGAATCAAGACTTTAAATAATAGTATTGCGGATGTGGTATCCTTTACAACACAATTAAATAATATTAGTCACTGCAGATGTATAAATACAGAATGCTACATAAGTCAGGCTATGTCACTGTATCGTGAGGTCAGAACCAGAGTCCTACTACGCATGGTAGTTGGGACCATATACTGCAATATACATCTAGAAATAAAGTTCTATTCCAGAGAACTGTTTTATTAATCATAATAAAGTTCACAATAATCAATTGCTCAAAGTCAAATGTATGTTTCCAAGAAGACCTATCATTACTGCTCCCTGCTAGTAGCTGCCCTTCATTTCATCTACTAAAAATGATATTATTGCTATACATGTACCGGTAAGGTATTTTTCTTTTTTTGCTGTGAAATGATTATACTATAGCACAGTTACAAAGAAATGTCCATCATCTTCATACTAGGGAAATTAAGTTAAATACATTAATTAGTAACCATCCATTGCAACACATGTTTATAATACTGAACAATAACTAACACTAACAGTGTATGCCCTGTGCTGGTCCACCTGGGTCACAATATTATGATAAGCCCGCATCATCAAATACGGCCGCCACATATGTTAAAGGTCTACACTGTTCGTCATTTGTTTATACATGCATACTAATAATGGTAATGTATGTATAGCATGTATTTTTTTAATTATATGGACAATTATCGTACACATATCTATCGGTATCTACATGGGTCAAAACAGTAAATGCTAAGTATAATCCTCAGCTTCAGCAGGTATAATACTATTCAGGGTCTTCAGTTAGTAACTCATTGTAGGAAATCGTCTTGCAGCACATACATGTCCCCAATACTCTGGTCTGAGCTTAACCCGAATGTTCTGTCTGTAACGCTGGACGACTTACGTTACAGACAGAACATTCGGGTTAGTCTGAGCTATGAAAATTATTACAATTTTTTGTCAATTCATTCTCATACTGTTTCTGTAAAAATAAGCCGAATATACATTTGCTTTATATTGTGCAATATTTGACTTACACATGCTGTTAATCCCTTACTTACCTGCTGGCTCGTGACTTTGAGTAGTCTGATGCTGCTGTGTATTTTCCAACCAATTCAGTGCACACGACAATTTTAGCGATACAATGTTATCTGGCTGTGATATGAAGATATACGGCTCAAGTACAATGCAACCAGTCAGAGACCATGAATACCATTTATCCAGCCACGGCTACATAATTATTAGACCAATCTATTTTTACATCAACGTAACCGCAATTTGAAAAAAACAAAGACTTTCTTCTGGAAAACATATGTACGTTTACTATGCCCAATCATTTTCCATTCATTTGAAATAGTAAAGAGGTTAAATTGTGTTCATTAACGTAATACTACCCATATGAAAATTTAATATTAATATATATATTAAGTTTAATTATTTCTATCTGTCAAAGAACAAAATATTAGACAAGTGAGATATTGTATTTATTGTATTAACTAGGCCCCAATTTCGGGGGAAGTGGCGCAATTGACATGAACAAAATAATCTAGTTACATATTTCTGGTGTTATGCAATAAATGAGCTTTATTTTATGTATTTTCCCTTTAATACATCATATCTAAACTACGTATTTATAAAAAACAACTATTTCAAAAAGATTGGTTTCGTAAAAAAAATACCATTGCAAACCTATTTTTTTTTCTTGATTTTACATGCATGTAAAGGGCATTCAGCCATTTATTACAATATACATGTACATATATGCATTTTAATGCGATAAATGCCATCCATGTTCATGATGTTAGTGCATGTAAATGACGTGTACACATGCTGATCAGGGGCTGCATTGCCAGCAAATACCATAAATAACTGTTAGTATATGATATGAGTCTATAATGAACAAAACATGCTTTCTTCCATCGTCTAACATATGTTTAGAATGGAAATGTAATAATTAATCGCATTATTAGAAGTGTAATTGTAATTTGTGGCTGTGACTTGCTAAATGAGGCTGGTGGGCTGGTGACATCAGTGTAGTCCAAGATCATACACTATCTCACTTGTCTAATATATATTTTGTTCTTTGACAGATACAAATAATTAAACTTAATATATATTAAAGGCCCTGAACGGCTCAGTATTACAATTTTCCGATTTTTTCAAACACAAAAACATGTTTGGCAACTGATTTAGTACACAAAACTAACATATACTGCCTAATAGATACATCTCAAGTCTTGAGATTTACATCTTAATCGCAATGTGAAGACAACAAAAACTTGTTTTGTGTACCACTCAGTGCAACATGTAAATATTGACAAATTAATTTCCGTAACCCAAGGACTTCGGCTCGGAAGCGAGTCGACAAACTCCGGCTATCGGAATTCATCGGCCGCGAATCAGGGAGTTGAGCAGTTGACCCGAGCTTCTATCCGAAAATCGATCGGACTTTGAACACGCACCTTCTGTTTGTTTATCAACAAATAATGATATTTTCATCGACTACAAACTCATTTTTGTACCAAAAGGAATGCAAACAGTTTCAAAGTGTGTGTAAATAGAAACCTGTTGGATTTATGTGTGGGAAAACCCAATAGGAGGCCAAATTCGGCAACTTGAGCCGTATTGGGGCTTTAATATTCAATGTTCATATGGGTAGTATTACGTTAATGAACACAATTTAACTTCTTTACAATTTCAAATAAATAGAAAATGATTGGGCATAGTAAACGTACATATGTTTTCCAGAAGAGTCTTTGTTTTGTCAAATTGCGGTTAAGTTGATGTAAAAATAGATTGGTCTTATAATTATGTTGCTCTGGCTGGATAAATGGTATGCATGGTCCCCGACTGGTTGCATTGTACTTGAGCCCTATTTCTTCATACCGGAGCCAGATAACACTGTATGGCTAAAATAAATCCCATGTACACTGAATTGGAAAATACACAGCAGCCTCAGGTTAATTAAAGTCGATCACGTGCCAACAGGTAATTAAGGGGTTAACAGCATGTGTAAAAGTCAACTATTGCACAATATACAATACAATATATTTTATTCTGGTATATAACTTATATTACATGTTTTTACCATAAGAAAATGTAGTACAGTGAGACATGATAAATTAAATTAATTATCGTGTTTGAGGAGCTTAGAATGTGAAACCTGAATGATACGTTGAATGATATTGTATTTCAATTTCTACATACATTACATGTACAAGCGTCAGTGCTTAGATTGGATAGCAATCACCGTGACGTTCCTGTTTGAATGCCATTGTGTTTGCAGTCCGCTATCGCCCACCCACCACGCGCATTGGACTTTGATTTAGTGTGAGCATTGTGAATGTTCACGTGCATATCACAATAATGAATGTCAACCACGGAGACTCCTCAGGGGTCTCATTGTTTGCCACTCAAGATTGCCATTGCATTAGATCAATTCAGACAATGCATATTTACTATATACATGTCGATGTAACTTCTGATAAATAATACTTGCGAAGTTCGCAGCCAGTATAGCCCCAGGTCAGTCTGCATACTCGTAGGCAGATCAGGGGATCTATACTGCCGAATAAACTCGCAAGACCTACTTGGTAATTACTTCGATTATATTCCATTGTTTTCCAATATAAAGAAATGTGTATTTGGATTATTCTTACAGAAACAGTATGAGAATTAATTGATAAAAAAATTGTAATAAATTTTTATAGCTCAGACTAACCCGAATGTTCTGTCTGTAACGTAAGTCGTCCAGCGTTACATACAGAACATTCGGGTTAAGCTCAGACCAGAGCATTGAGGATATGTATGTGCTGCAAGACGATTTCCTACAATGAGTTACTAACTGAAGAACCTAAATGTAATTATACCTGCTGAAGCTGAGGATTATAATTAGCACTTCCTGTTTTGAACTTTCGACCCATGTAGATACCGATAGTAACGTGAAATATAAGTGTCGATATAATTATAACTTGACATGCTGTACATACATTACCATTATTATTATGCATGTATAATCAACTGACGAACAGTGTAGACCTTTAACATATTTAGCGGCAGTATTTGATGATGCGGGTTTATCATAAAATTGTGACCCAGGCGGACCAGCACTTTGCATACACTGTTGTATTTAACTTAATTGCCCTAGTAAAAAGATGATGAGCAGGCATTTCTTTCTAACTGGGCTATAGTATAATCATTTCACAGCAAAAATAGCATTGTTAGGACTTCCCACCTAAATATCATATCACTTGCGCCGAAATTGGACCATTACGCTATTTAGTCACACCGTTCCGGCTTTCCACCATTTGCATGATTTGCAAAGTTGTTTTAAAATGCAAAATTTCACCGTTTTTGGGCAGGTGATGCTTCAAAGTTGCACATAGGTAATTGTCACTTACATTTATTCATGTTCCCTTTATGGTAGTTTGGCCTGTCTATTCCGCAGCCTGATATATGGATCTAATTTCGGACAAATGTGTTTTCCGACTCGTTTGTGGAAGGATTATAAGTTTATTCATTTACCGCTGTATGTTGTGCTGATATTTTTGCTCTTACGCTATTTCGTTAAATATTATCTCTCATATATATATCATATATTAACTTCGGTGATGGTGAATTATTTTTTGATCTTTGCGATACAAAAAATATATTTCTCCCACTCTGATTTATTGAGAGCAACGGCAACAATATGAAACTAGAGCAGCTTGAGCTGCATCAATGGTTTGAGCCTCAAACATTGATTTCATGTGTAACTAAGCTTTAGCCCAAGGTATAAACTATCGGTTGCAAAAAGAATTTCTGAAGTTTTAGAATGCACAGTCCAACATTATTGTGTTCGCATCATCACACCGATGTGGGGCCGGTTAGCTTAGAGGTAGAGCGATGGACTCGGAGCGAGGGATACCGGGTTCGATCCTCAGCCAAAGTTTTAGCTAAAGGACTGAAATATCGACTACAGCAAAAACAATTGAAATCGAATGATAAATAACGAAGCTGACGTCACATCCGTTTGCTCTATTTTGAAAACTTGAAAAAATACGTTCATCTTTCACATCGAATAGAGCCGTAAGTAGTCAAGATATAGCTCTGAAAATTATCATCTTTCATGCGGCTAACACTCCCCTATCACCCTGGCAAGAAATTATGTTGCTGACAGTACTGTACAAATTGGAAAGCGTTTGTAAAGACCACCCGTTATCCCGAAATTCGGCAATAATTCGGCAAAATCGTTGAAAAGTATGTACATTTTTCAACTTCAAATGCCTATAGCTCTCTTATTTCTATAGCTCTCTTACCAGATAGCCGAGAACTGTCAGCGAGTCCGAGATAGAGAATTTTGTCAGCTTTCCAATGCAAAAATAATTTTTGAAATCGGTTGGAAAATAAGGAAGTTATAGAAAGTATGACGTCACTTCCGGTTTCGTGGAAAGTGGCATTAAGATATTTCTGAAAATCTCTAAGTCTCGACTCACACTTGATCCGAATCGGCATGCAAAATTTGAAGTCGATCCGACCAGCGTTTTGCGCTGTAGACTGAACGGCTGAATAAAAAAAAAAAAAAAAAAAAAAAAAAAAATACAACCAACGAAAACAATAGGTTTTCGGCGCAGCTGAAAGCCGCCTCAAACCTAACAAATATATCATCAATCACACATTGGTTATTCACCTAATAAAATGTGTATTAGCAAATAATTTTTGTTACCTATCGATGAAGTTGGACAAAGAACTATTCAAACACAAATTTGGAAATACAATGGTGTCTGCTAATTATGCCAAGCCAACCTAATGCTTTCGAAACAACTTTATATGCAGTAGCATGCTCATATTTAGTCCAAATTCCAGCAGCATACAAGCTGAGGCAGTTAAAAGAAGTATATGCATGTTAAAAGTCTCATAATGTTCGGACGTCAGTAAATGACATCAATTTATTGTGCGATGTATGACGTCACCTCTTGTGTGTTTGCAATGTCATATTGTTTTCTGAGAATTCTGTGCATCTCGCAATGTAAACACAAATGAATAGCGTACTGGATACCACATCAGCATAGCAAAATTGGTTGTAAACTTGACAGGCTCCAGACAAGGAATTAGTAATTTAGTATTGTCACTCCATCATTTCTGAAGCAAGTGGGTATTTCAAAATTTTAATTGGGTAAAATAAAATCACACTACAGTACTGTTTACGGTTCAAAAAAATAATTATCGAAATTGCTGTCGGAAAATTTAGGACCTGGAATGCAATGTTCTCCGATACTTTCTGTAAACGCCACGGGGCAATCACATGCTCTAATGATTTCTGTGAACGGAGGCAATTAAATGATTAGTATACACTGTAATACAAATGTGCAACCTTATTATTGGAAAAACAATCCCTGTATTAATTGCAATACTTAAATCCTGTCCAATATGTACGTTTGAAATCTGCTTACAACTTTATACAATATCACCTTTTTTTGTCACACGCAAGAATCGAACTGGCAAACCAATGATCCATTCACCCATTTACATTATTATATATGCGTAAAGCGGGTCTGCTTCTGGTACTAGCCACAGGTGATATTCTTACGTGTATTGGATGTTCAATTGTTGTGTGTATATACATGAAACACATTTCTAAACAATGTACAAAACAATTCAAATGCGCCATAGTGTAATAATAAAATAATAGTACAAACAATAATTGACTATCCTAGATACGCAAGAATCACCTGTGGTACTACCACCCGTATTGCATCGTCGTTTATTCGATAATGATTTTACGTATTAAACTGACAATTCCAGATCTGCTCAGAAATGTATGTCAACTTTCAACGTTATTTACGGAAGATACTGATAGGAAAGATTTTGAAAATCAATATCGGCAAAATACGATGATGTCTGCTCCGAAATATATGTCAGTTTTCAACGTAATTTACGGAAGTGGATTGTATTTTCATATCTGCCACGAATTTGAATTCCTAATCCGAGACTCGATTACACCCGACACATATTACACAGACGAAATTCGTGTGTTGCTTTGTGTAAACAAAAACTGATAACCTTCAGCCATGTCAAATGCCTGGTGTTTATTAGTGTATGAGCCACAGGGGGTCACCACTACCATTGGGGGGGGGGGGCAAATTGCCACTATATTTTTCTGAAAGGTATACATCCCTAGATATGAATTATGCATGATAGCAGTGTTTATTCTGTTATTCTTTAGTTTTCAACATTTTGTGACCCGATAACTAGACCCCCCCTAAAGATTTATTTTGCTTTCTGAATAATTATATGTTTCATTATTTCAAATAACCAACTCTCATAATCACAGCCAGTTACCATAATACTGTATTGAAACTTGCCATGTAGGGAGTACTTGGTCACAGAAAAATAAAAAAACAAAATTATAAACAAGATTGCCGCCAAATCAAAGATGGCCGCCAGAAAATATCTAATTTTAAACATCATACTTACACAATGGAAACTAACTTATTTTTTATTTGTGAAATATATTCAAATCAACACATTCATCTTGACAACATATGAAACAGCAATGTTACAAAGGCTGAATCACCGGAATATGCATTTACTGACAAACCATACCCCACCCACCTGAGATAGCATATGTTTAATGTGTGCGGGGTAGTGTTTGTCAATATCAACATATTCCAGTGAACCATATGACAGGCACTGGACTAGAATGTAATACTATTATTGTTGTTAATTATGTTGTAGTCGTCAGATTAGTTTCATTTTCAAGTAGGCATACACAAACACATGTGAAAATTAATCCTAGTTTTACAAATCAAGTTCAGCATTATCAGCATCGTCTGCATTGTCATCACTGTCACAGTCATCAGATGGCTGATTTGTGCACTCTCTGAGGCGACACATGTCTGTACACTTCAGACCATTCACCAAGCAGGCACATGATGGCATTTTGCACACCCGTGAACACTTGCAGGATAGCAATGCCAGAACTGCATCAGAAGCTGGTGACCCATCCATCCAATCAATGTTTAGTTGCTGCTGCCCGTCAACTGTTTCCAAGTTCCATCCAAGTCCATGTGTTGTTGGAACTTGAGGGTCTGCGAGTACGCTTCTCTTCCAAATAGCAGCTTGGTAGTTGGACCGCAATGAATGCTTCATGAGGCAGTCCTGGCAGGGCGGTAGTTGGTGTGACTCAAGCTCCCCTCTTCTCGAGCAAAATATGTTGTATCGTAACTCGTTGACACTGGATGTGGTAGATTTTGCGGCATACAACAAGCAGACAAATTTCTCCAATTTGGTATGCAACTCTGGCGTTACCACCCAGGTTATCCCTAACTGCTCGAATGTTTCTCTTGCTTCACTGTTCGTCTTCACGAGCTCAAGAGCACGCAGCTTCCCTTTCCCTGCAAAAGCACTTACTGAATCGCATCCAGTGAATGCGTGCATTCCGATAAGAGCTCCACACACATCAGACCCGATTGCGGTTGATATTCGGTGAATGTCGACCAATCTTGTGCGATTCTGAGTTCCACATTTCATGTAGACTGGCACACCAATTCTCTTACTGAAGGCGAGACAGAGGACAAACACATCCGTGTCTTCCGAGCAGATGACAATTGCAGAGTATCCCGCTTTGGCTGCATGTCCAGCATGAAGCAACAACCGGCCATCTGCCTCTTCGTGTGTGCACTGTAATGCGTCCACCTCTTTGCTACAATCCTCTGTGATCTGCCAACATGACTGCATGTGAGTTACAAACAGGGTCTTTCCCCGCAGCTTACTGGTATACATGGGCTGTTTCAACTCCTCAACCAGGAACTGTATGAGGCTGCTTTTGTTGTTTACCTTCTTCAGGAACGACCTCCATTGCCTGACAATTTGGGTCGCTGCAATATTTTGTAACTGTAATCCTCGTTCTTCTCCCCTTGTTGACCTCTCACTTGTTTTGATAGACAGTTCATCATACCTGTCGAATAAAACATCGATTCTATTGCAATCAGACCCCTCTTTGCAAATCATGGCATGAATTGATGTGGCAATCTCTCCAAATGTTTTGACATTATTAATAACTTTATGCACTAGGCTCATTCCATCAAGGATTGCTGCTGAATTTGCTGGAACTGCATCTACCGGTGTTGCTAGCTTCTGTAGATACTTGCCTAACACAGATTTTGCAGTTTTCCTTGGTGAACCATCTTGTGCTGCCAGCGTCCACGGCAAAGGTCCAAGTGGGTGAGCGAATACATCTCTCATCTCTAGACTTCGACTTTGAGCAATTATAATTATTCTTCCGAATAGAGACCTGTCTGTCTTTAATATTAGTGTCTTTCCGACAGCAGTTACCTTTTTCTTCTTATTCAAACTTGTGAATGTCTTCAGCTTGTTCTTTTTCAGCGTGTCGTGGAACTTACGTATTGTTGGGTCCGTTTCTAGCCTCTCCGTTTTAAACACTTCGTATGCGTGATCTCCCCTTGCATGTGCTTCCATCAAGTCATGTTTCACATCCTGTGGAGCAGCAGCTGCTGTAAAAATACATACTAGTTCTTGACTGTCTTCAAAAGGATTGATCCAATTGTCCAACACTTCAGTCACTGCTTCAACGGTCTTCTCATCTTTCTCCATACGGGGTTTTTGTAGGTCAGAATGGTGTAGTGGAGATCGGTTCTTGCTTTTCAAATCTCTCAGGTTATTAAGGAAACTGATGCGGTATTCGGCTGTTAAATAAAACCTGTGCACAGCTGCAGTTTTCTAACTGAACTTAGTAGTCCCGCCTGCTGTCTGTGTGTCTTTATTGACTGTCATCTCGGTTGTTTGGTCAACCGGTATACGCCCAAAAGGATTGTCGTCTGCCAACTGCACAGAGAATGCCCCGTTGCAAAAGTGCTGATACACACTCGTATGGCATGGAGATGAAGCTGCCAATTTCCTTCCCTTGCTGCCCTGATCAGACCCAGAAGAATGTCACCGACTATATCCAGGTAGGACATCCAGAATGCAGAAAGATCCCCGTTATCATGGCGCAGATATTCGAGATACTCATTCCACAGGACTACCATCTGTTTCGTGTCTTCGTGTAGAATGAGACAGTCAAAGCTTTCCTGACAGAGATCATCATGTAAGTCGTGTACCCGTTTCATCAGATTGGCAAATAGATCCATCATGTCTGCGTGATTCACCTCAAGCCACGGAACAAAGCCTTTCCATGATGTCCTCAGTAGTCCTTCGTATATGGCTTTGTGCACTCGCACTGCTCGGTTGTACATTTTACCCTCAACTACTCCAGATAATGAGCCCTGTACTATCAAGCCGGATTCAATACATATGTCTCTCAGCCCGGCATCCTGGAATCGCTTTCTAATGATAGCAAGGAGAGTCATGATTGTATGGAATGTACCTAGCCTGATGATGATATGAGAATAACGTTCTTTGTGCTTCCACAATATTTCAGTAGACTTGGCATATAGGGCTTGGTCCATCACGACCACAACTTTTTCCAACTGCAGCTGCTTTCGTATTTCCTCCGACTGGTTGAGGGTCTCGAATACTGTTGACATGTCAGTCGCCGGGGCATTGATCGTGGGCAGGTACCCAACCACATCTCGGGATATACTGGTCATTTTCCGCGTGGTTATGTTGAAACCCGTCTAGCTTGGCATTGTCTGGCTAGCGGGATCCACTTGTCTGGTTAATATCCACATCAGGTTCTTGGTCTGCGCTGTTTGTATATTCTCTGCATGTTCGTCTGTTTCATTGTCAAATGTTACTAGTGGCTGCGGCCCAACCCTCTCGCCAGATATGTATGTAGGCAGAAGTATATCACCTACTGTAATGTATCGTTGCTTCAGCTTCTGAACTGCTGGCGGGGGTTCCTTTGGAGGATGTGGTCCATATACTGTTGGTTGGACAGCTATGCCGTTTACACGATGGGTGGTGCCAGCCCCAGTCAATGTCTCCTCTAGTCTGTCTATGTTGTCAAAAGCTAATGTTGTGAACACGTGTGGTTGTATACTTTCCGGAATGCTGACACACTGCATTGAGGCGGATGCTAATTTCTGGAGGCACAGCTCAGTGTCATTTTCCTCCAGCTGGGAGTATGAGATACAATGGACCATCCTGTTCAGCATCTGGATCAGTTCCACATTTCCAGTAAGTGTTTTAACACCATAGGCCAATAACACATGTCTTGGCGGTTTGTGTTTTCCGGCAGTCACAGCGTATATTAAATCCTGGCTAAACGATTCTATCAGCATAGTAGCCTTCTGAGTCACGGCTTGTTTACTCGAATCGCCTGTGAGTATACGAGTGAATAGGCGTTCTACTTCAGGTGGTACTTGTATGGACTTCATTGTTGTATCGAGAGGCTTATAATTATGGCCAATGGCTTGGGTGGTCCATGTTCCTAATTGCTGACCTTATCAGTGACCTTATTTTTATGACCCCGGTCTCGAAGAGTAGAAGTCGCATAGTGTGTGGACCGTCCGTGCATGCGCCAGCCACTGCGTGCGTGCGTGCGTGCGTGCGTCCCGTTAAACAGTTGGTAACAGTTACTCTTGAAGCAGTATAGTTGCGAACTGTAACTCTTGTGATGTACTCGCGTACCGTGTGTAGCCAGAGTTACGATTCCACTCATAAGCTTCCTCTCAGTCTGCAGAATAGCGAATATGATGTAATTTCCGATTTAGTAGTTAAATGCGACATATTTTATATATTTTACATCTGAAAAAATATAAATATAATACAGCAAGTACAAACTAATCATTCCGAAACCAATCGCGACCACCATTTGAACCGTCTAGTCGAGACGGTTCAAATGAGTGGTCACAACATGAGTGGTCTCATTTATACGCAAAGCTGTCGCCATTTTCGGCGATATTGATTTCGAACATATTTTCAGTAAATGGTATTGAAAAGTTGACACAAAATTCAGAGTTCATGTGGAATTGTCGGTGAATTTAGATATGAAAGGAATGTTGGGTCGCGGTGTAATCGTCTGATGATGTGTGCGCTCTGGTTTCTGGCAGACTTCAAAAGAAAATCGGGACCTTGTAGTATTACTTGACGTTACAGTTCAAAGCATTTGGAAGATTTATTATCGCAGATTCGTGGTAGGAAGGAAATAAATTTTCATTGGTTGCATAAATTATTGGACAAAATAATTGAATGAATGCGCACGTGTCATTTGTGTTTACAATAACACCGGTATGGATTAACTTTGATGTTTCTTGTTTCACCGAAGGGACACGGGCAAGTTGTGTTACCGTAACACTCGTACATATACCATGTATACGGATATTAATTATTGCAAATTCAACACAATGTGTTTGCTATACGAAAACTTAGTGTTAACAAAACGTCCACATTTTTCACCTGTAGGGTGTCCGAAAACATAGGGTCATTACGGTAGTTTGCTTCGAAATGAAAACGTGGAGACAATTCTAATGACATACCAAGTTGTGTTTTCATGGAAAATAAGAAAAATGTGCTATATTTTTGGTCTGTTTATTGTTTTCTGCAGCATGATAAAGGTACCAGCATTTTTGTATTGCTTTTTGATACTGGCTACCTATTTCAATTGGTTTTTTTGACAATTGTAATTGGTTATTTAAGTAAATACGCAGCTTATCTGGAGCCCTGCTTGAAGCAGTATAGTTGCGAACTGTAACTCTTGCGATGTACTCGCGTACCGTGTGTAGCCAGAGTTACGATTCCACTCATAAGCTTCCTCTCAGTCTGCAGAATAGCGAATCTGATGTAATTTCCGATTTAGTAGTTAAATGTGACATATTTTATATATTTTACATCTGAAAAAATATAAATATAATACAGCAAGTACAAACTAATCATTCCGAAACCAATTTTACAGTATTTTTTCAGTATTATAGATATTTTACAATTGAAGGTTACTAAATTGTTTCATGTGAATTAATTACACAAGCGTCCACTGGGAACTATTTTCTAAATGTGCAAAACCCATATTAAAGCCCAATTTCTCCAGTCACAGCCACATATATGTCATTTACTGCGCATGAATTGAAATTATTGGATATTACCGTTGTATCTGAGGCACAGTCAGTACTCACAGTTGTAAAGGTACATGCCCACTCAGAGGACAAAACCTGTTTTTTTATAGGAATTAGTGTATATTTGTGTTACTATTCCACCAGTTCTAAAAATTAAAGATATAATCATTTAGTAATATTTATTTTACTGATAGTGACGTGCGGTGGTATCAGGCCTTTTTCATATGCAAGTGAGGCACGATATTTTTTAATTATTTATACAAATTAAATGCATCACCTGAAAAAGTAATATTTTCGACAGATTATAAAATATGATCATTGCACATCAAAATATAAATACAGAGAATAATTTGTAATGTCCGGTAACATTTTAAGGAAACACGGTTATCGCCCCTGATGTCAGTGTGGATATTTACTTCTAATATAAAATGTATAATACTGCCAATCACTACATGTGGAAATTGTGAATGAATGTTTACTTTGCCAGACATTGTCTCTGATATAAAGACATGTTGTTCCTAATGAGTGGGCATGTACCTTTAAGGGACATTGAACATTTCCTTCCAGCAAATGGCGGTTATTCACTACATAAATTCATTAAAATAATTATTTTTTATTGCAGACGTCCCTTAAAATACACCATCACCTTATGAGTTTGCAACCAGTGTAGCCCCTGATCACCCTGTGCGTTTGTAGTCTGTTCAGTGCATACACTGTTCGCTAATGAATTTGATCAAACATATTACTGTATACTTTTCTATATTTGTTTCAGTTTGACGTAGATGTTTTGTTGAACCCGGACAATGAATATTTTCAGTATGATCTGCCACTGTGCATCAATGTCATCACATTGTTGGAACACTTTCGTCACAGTCAAACTCAATCACTGAAACTCTGTGGCATGCAAATATCTGACATCGAGTGTGAAATCTTGCATCACAACATTTGTGAAATCCTGTATCGCGTAGCGAGAAAACCTGCATCACATCATGTGTGAAAACCTGCATGTGTCACAATACTTGTGAAATACTGTGCTAAAGCATCTGTGACATCTTGCACCATATCACTTGTGGCATCCTGTGTCACATTACTCACGATTTGCTGAGATCCTGTGTTACATCATTTCTGAGATCCGCAGCATCACCATGATCACATCACTTGTCAGATCCTGTGTGACAACACTTCTGAAATCCTGCGTCACACCAAATGTGAAACTACGTGTCACATGTGATGTGAGATACCGCGTCACATCACTCGTGAGTTGCTGAGATTCTGCGTTACATTATTCCTGAGATCCGCAGCATGACCATGGTCACTCAGTTGTGCATTCCTGATATACTGCGTCACATCATCTGTAAGATCCTGAGTGACAACACTTCTGAGATCCTGTGTGACACCAAATGTGAAATTATGTGAGATCCTGCGTCACATCACTCCGGATGTCTTATTACATACATGTTACTCCACTTGTTTGCCATTGAATTTCCATTGATGGTGCCCCCATCCATACAGGTGAAATATGGGATTTGACCCAGTTAACATGGCCTAGGATGACCTTAGCGTTTGACAGGCCATTAAACACCATTAAATAAATAAATTGTTATTCCTCATCTGCATATTTCTCCATGTAAACAACACATATTTATTCTGGCTTTGCTATGTATATTGACAAACTTTTATGTTCTAAATGTAGTAAATATCTCACAATCATGTGCATGTATTTGATCTACAGGACTAGTTTCTCTACTTCATCAGCAGTGCTTTCATTAACTGAAAGTGGATTTAAACCACTCCGTAAACATCCTCAAATTGGCAGATTTCCTTCTTGATCTATATGTATGTAAACATCCTGAAATGTTCTTAAAAATCAAAAAAAAAATGCCTTATAATCATTATTAATGAAAGCACTGCTTTATTATTATTTATCTAGCCGTAACACATATGAAATTTGTATTGTGTGCATTGTCATTGTTGAGGTGTAGATAATTTCCCACAATCTGCTTTTGTCTCTCCTGCTTTAGCATAAGTCGCCGCTTTTTTCCGTCATTGTCGTCCGAAATGTCAAAATGTTTGTACAAAGTTCGTCATCATGGTATAACTTTAATTAATATTACTTGACGGATTGCTTCAATATTTGGACACTTGATGCATGTGAGCATTGGTAACACACTCATGCCGTCATTATATGACTATGACCTGTTTTACCTTCATATTTTTGCGGAAACACAATGTTTTTGTTTGCGCTAAAAAGTTCGTACAAGCTTCTTCATCATCGTATAAATTTAATATTACTTGACGGGTTGCTTGATGGATATCCTAGACAAAAGTACATCGCACGCAGGAAATTTCATACTATTGATTTCTGACTTTTCAGCAAAATAAATACGACTTATCAAAAATGACTGCTTTTTGTAATCAAACGTAGGAAATTTCCTACGATCCGTTTCTGACTAGTCTGTAAAAGAAATACGACTAATCTAAAATTAATTATTTTTTAGGTTTAATTGTGGGAAATTTCCTACGTTCAATTCAAGTGAGTTATACTTGGATATTGTCGAAGTTGTGTTTTGAATTATTGCAATTCATGAACATAGAGAACTTTATAAATATATCCTAGATACTTTAACTGACTTGAATCGAACGTAGGAAATTTCCTACGATCAGTTTCTGACTTTTCTGTAAAACAAATATAACTGATCTAAAATTAATTATTGTTTAAGGTTTAATTGTGGGAAATTTCCTACGTTCAATGAAAGTGATGTGCATGTGGATATTGTCAAAGTTGTATGTTTTGAATTTCAGTGTTAAATTTATTAACTTTGAGAACTTCGTTAATATATCCTGGACAAAAGTAAATCACTTGAATCGAACGTAGGAAATTCACTACGATTGGTTTCTGACTTTTCTGTAAAAGAAATGCGACTGATCTAAAATGAATTATATTTTAGGTTTATTTATGGGAAATTTCCTACGTTCAATTCAAGTGATTTACTTTTGGATATTGTCAAAGTTGTATGTTTTGAATTTCAGTGTTAAATTTATTAACTTAGAGAACTTCGTCAATATATCCTGGACAAAAGTAATCCACTTGAATCGAACGTAGGAAATTTCCTACGATTGGTTTCTGACTTTTCTGTAACAGAAATAAGACTGATATAAAATGAAAGATTTTTTAGGTTTAATTGTGGGAAGTTCCTACGTTCAATTCAAGTGCTGTACATTTGGATTTTGTCCAAGTTGTATGTTTTGAATTTCAGTGTTGAAATTTATTAAGTTCGACAATTTCGACAATATGTCCTAGACAAATGTAAGTCCTTGAATAGAACGTAGGAAATTTCCTACGATTGGTTTCTGACTTTTCTGTAAAAGAAATACGACTGATATAAAATGAAAGATTTTTTAGGTTTAATTGTGGGAAGTTTCCTACGTTCAATTCAAGTGATGTGCATTTGGATATTGTCAAAGTTGTATGTTTTGCATTTCAGTGTTGAAATTTATTAACTTCGAGAACTTCGGCAATATATCCTGGAGAAATGTAAATCACGTCAATCAAACGTAGGAAATTTCCTACGATCGGTTTATAACTTGTCTGTAAAACAAATGCGACTATCCACAACTGAATTATTGTTTAGGTTTAATTGTGGGAAATTTCCTACGTTCAAGTTAGTTTTACTTGGATATTATCGAAGTTGTGTTTTTCATTATTGAAATTCATTAACATAGAGAACTTTGTCAATATATGATCCTAGATACTTCACTTGAATCGAACGTAGGAAATTTCCTACGATCGGTTTCTGTAAAACAAATACGACTGATCGAACAGTTTTGTCAATGTTTTATGTTGAACGTTACATGTATTTGACAATATATCCTGTACAAAAGTAAATCACTTGTCAAAATGAATGGAAAGTAGGAAATTTCCTACAATCGGTTTCTGACTTTTCTGTAAAACAAGGTTTAATTGTGGGAAATGTCCTACGTTCAATTCAAGTGATGTACATTTGGATAGTGTCGAACAACTAAATCGAACGTAGGAAATTTCCTACAATGAAAACTGATTAATCACCATGTTTAGTTCATTGTATTTGGATATTGTCGGAGTTGTATTTTTTTGGCATTTCAGTGTCCAATTTGTAATTATTTTGTTAAAATTGTACATTCTGTATTTCAATTTTATATTTATTAAATAAATTGTTAATGAACAATATTTTTGTGTTTGCTTTCAATGATTATGAAAACCTGTAAATGGAGAGTTTCAAATGTAGGAAATGTCCTACAATGCCCCGTCAAAACTGCTCAAACCTGGAAATGATCAGAACATTAGGTGAATTTGATGAGCTTCCAATTTGCGAGTTTGACCACATTTTGACCCCAAAACTGCTCAAATCGTGGAAATCGGTTGTGTCGAGACAGCAACAAAGTGAGCGAAAAGGGGATTTATTTGGGAAAATCCCTTTTTATTTGGGATTCTGTTATAGGTGTATTTAAGTAACGGCGGCCCATAGTTTGTTACCGTAACTCTTTTGCATATATATTGGACAGTACATTAATCTCATATTGGATTTAGAAGAAACTATGTTATCATCCATTCCCAAAATATACAGACACAGAGCTGGCTCGTATATTCGATCTCCGGCTTGATGGCGGACATTGTGGGTCAGGATCTTATCCCTGGTACGGGGAGATAACTATGCAAATAAAAGACATGCATATTCATGATTATTAAACGCTGAATAATTATGCATATGTAATCAGGGTAAATTAAACCATTAAGGAGGTTTACGTGTTTATTCACAGACATTAATGTAAAAGTTTATCCTTTATGGATGACATGATACTTACTGATTTGTGTCAATAACAAATGGCTTCGATGATACGTGTAACATGCGTATGCGCGACTCTCGTTTGAACCTATTTGATTTTAGATACCAATATACATATATAAGTAACAAAATATGGTAGACCTTTACGAAAAGTACTCATTTTGCTTTCGTCCAATATGGTCGCTGTGTAATATGTCTTAAATGCAAATGAGTTACTATTTATAGTAAAAATATATAAAAATAGAAACCAAAATGGCACCAGTTTGATTACAATAAAATAATTGTCCCTACTAATAATACAATACTGTCCGGTTTTGAACTGGCATACGAATAGTGCGCACATATACTGTATTGCGTAATACACGCGCAATCATATGACATAGTGCAATCACACGATGTTTAAGGGATCAATGAAAGAAGGATGCTAACTCCATGATGGGAAAAGTCATCATTATAGATTATGGTAACCTTAGTCATATGTTAACCATCGATAACTTGCACGCTAAATGCGGATACAGAAACATTATGGATATTCATTGAAAAATAATGAGTTGCTATGCTATGTGTCAACATTTGAGTGCGGCGCAAGGCACGGATATTCTACGGTGTTCCGTTAAGGCCATCATAATATCGCTATTGGGTCAATACCACGTCACCACGATAATGATAGCATAATATCAGGATACCACGATGGTCATAACACGAAGCAACGATGACGATACCAGAACAGCACGATAACGATAACACAATGATATAGATTATCTCAAACTCGTTATCATTTCATATGATATTTATGAAACGAATGAGCCACAATTTATTCACCGAGCCTCTGTCAACTTAAACAATCATTGATGTATGGCGCCTTTAGGAATGTGATTAGGAACGTCTTAATTTACTTTGACACCACGTTGACGCATAGTAATTATGGTGATGCGTCCAGCCAAACAAATTGCTCCAGGTGATAGTACAAGTGTCATATCACATGACTTTGTATGAAATTTGTTGCAGCACGGCTTTTCAAGGTTTTCATGAGATAAACTATGGTAGTATGTATATCATAGTATCATCGTGATGTCGTAGTATCGTCATCGATGTCGTACATGTATCCTATTATAGTCATAGTTCAATCGTGATATCGCGTTCCAAATGGACATGCGCACTGTCTAACGCGATATTACATGTAAAATAAACTTCAGGTTTTCATCCCCGCCCTTGTAAGCTATAACTAAAGGTTTTGTAAAGTAATGATACTGCAGCCATAAAATACGTAAGTCGTCGTCTTCGATGTGATATATATCATCCAAATATTTCCGTTTGATGTGAATATTTTAAAGAATGTCTACCGTAAAAATGACGTCACAAAATACCTCATGTTTTGAAATGTTCGGAAATCACATGATCTTATATCCAATGAATAGACGTGTACGCTTTCGGGCTTTATTGTATGCCTGCTTTTTATCTCTGTCCGTAACATACATGCTAATAGATGATATGTGTTTCTGACATTCTGAAAACGTAATTTTGTAGATCTAAGATAAACGTGTCCCCACACGCCCCCTTTAAGAAAATAGATTCGAAGTCTAGCAAGTAATGTATTACAGCATAATCAATGGATGGCGGCGTACTTTGTTTGCAGACGTCATCTTGCCTTAAATCCTAGTCCCACTGCTCCGTGTCTCCTTTCGTTTCCTATACGGTTAACATCCGGAAGGTACTAGCAAATAGGGAACGAAATGATGCGGACCAAATTTGGAATGGACTAGTAGAATACTTTTAATTCGGCTCCGTTTCGCGTGAAACGAAACGTCATCCGTAGGGAGATTTAAATATTAAGAAATGTTTAAAATAATCGTCAGAACGTCTCCGTTCGCTCGTTCGGAAGCAGGTCGGGTGGGATACTTATAGGATACGATCAGATCATATGCCATGTGAACGAGATTTGGAACAGTCGGAAGACACACGTTTCATACGGTTTGATCGGACTGCCGTTTAGTTTCTTTCGATCCCAGCCAGCATCTTACCAGTACAAAAGGTATCGCACCAGTATCCCATCCGCTGTAATCATTCTCGGATGGCATTTGGTGTTCATTCAGTTCAAATCCTGCTAGTACTAAACAACACCTGTCCGCACTGTACCAGTATCACACCAGGTCTATCCTCATCTATCCACACCCTGTCCGATCACAACTATAACTGGACGAAGCGCACGGAAGGGAACTGGGCGGACGCTGGTGGCATACCTTTTTGGTCGGATGGGCAACGGATGTAACTTTTTGCTAGATACTGACCGTTTGCCATATTTTGGTCGGATAGAGAAACGGAGCAGTGGAACTATGGTATTACAAACAATGCGCATGCACATGTCCATCCGGAAGGAGACCTCACGATAGAACGATGACTATAGTACGATACAATGATACCGATACGACGATATTAGATATATAGGATCTCAAACGAGTTTCCATTTGATATGAGATTTATGAAACGGGTCCCGCACAATTTATGCACCGAGCCTCTGGCGAGGTGCATAACATTGCGGACGAGTTTCATAAATCTCATATCAAAGGGAAACGAGTTTGAGATTATGTTTATCACATGACTTCAGCCTCCAAAAAGCAAAACACGTGGAAATAGCCAATACGTTTCAGTGAGCAGACGCCATTGACTATTTTCGCATGTATTGGAAAATATCCACAGAATAAAAGTTATAATCCATACAATTATTATAAATATGCAATATACCAAGTTCCCGCTCTTTGCAAACAATTCATAATTATTACCAAACGGTAGCTCATTCTGACAATTGCAGTATTTTTAGTAAGTTATTGACGCTTGGTCTTATTACGATGGTCTTAAAGGCACACGGAGATACTGACTATAAGCAGCTTACTTATTCGGTATGCATTCTAGGACTAGTGCGGTTGCGAACAGAATTGGAGTCCTGCCTGCCGAATACCCACCGCCCAACGAGTTACTTTATGCGGACGGCGGACCACTTAATATTGACGTGAATATAGTGCCACATCCCGCCAGCATCCAGTCTCCAAGACGACAGTGGCGTCCCACCAAATATGTGAAATGCCGTGACAATATTTCAAAAAATACGCACACAACTACGATTAGAAAAAAAATGCTACCCCGCTCCATACCTCTTGAGGGTAACAATTTAATTCCATCTCTTTAATGTAACACATGGAAGAGTGATTTTTGCAATCGGTTGTCCAGCGTATTTAATATGTTAGCAATATAAAACTGTATCAACAAATTATTAATAAAGAACATACACATGCATAAATTGGTTATTTTACCGTGTCAATGTGTTTATCTGACAGTTACATGTAAAAACAAGAGGGCCATGATGGCCCTAATTCGCTCACCTGACTCCATGAACACCAGAGGAGAATGTGACATTGAGTTCATGTGTTTTAAAAAAATTGTGCTATTTTTAGATGGCGGTCATCTTGGATTAAGCAATGACTCTCATTTTACCAAATCTGAAAATGCTTCACCCAAGGATCTTAACTTACTATGAAGTTTGGCCATCACCGGCCATGTGGTTTCTGAGAAAAAGACGTTCAAAATCTGGAATAAATGACCTTTTGGCGGCCATCATGGATGACATAATCATCAAATATTGCACCAGAGCAATCGCCTCATCGATACCTTCAATTTGATATATGACAATAGCATATTCGGTCAAAAATAAAATTTGACCCCACGGGCCACGCCCATTTTTGACCCTGGGGTAACCATTTTCACAAATTTGAAAGACCATTGTATATCAATCATTCCTACCAACTTTCATCGAAATCCGGCCAATGGTTCATGAGAAGAAGATTTAAGAATTTGTGCTATTTTTAGACGGCGGCCATCTTGGATTAGCGATGACCTCCATTTTAACAAATCTGAAAAGGCTTCACCCATGGACCATAACTGTGAAGTTTGGCTACCATGGGCCAAGCGGTTCATGTGAAGAAGAATTTTGAAATCTCTAATAAAAGAACGACCTTTTGACCTTTCGGCGGCCATCTTGGATGACCTAACCATCCGATTTCGACAAAAAATGCACCAGAGTGATCGCCTCGTTGATACCTTCAATTTGATGTATGACATGACCATATTTGTTCAATAATAAAATTTGACCCAATTTGACCCCACGGGCCACGCCCATTTTTGACCCCGGGGTCACCATTTTAACAACTTTGAAAGAGCATTGTACATCGATCATTCCTAGCAAGTTTCGTCGAAATCCGTCCAGCGGTTCAGGAGAAGAAGATTTTTTAAGAATTTATGCTGTTTTTAGACGGCGGCCATCTTGGATTAGCGATGACCTCCATTTTAACAAATCTGAAAATGTTTCACCCATGGACCATAACTTTTAAGTTTGGCTACCATGGGCCAAGCGGTTCATGTGAAGAAGAATTTTGAAATCTCTAATAAAAGAACAACCTTTTGACCTTTCGGCGGCCATCTTGGATGGCCTAACCATCCGATTTCGACAAAAAATGCACCAGAGTGATCGCCTCGTTGATACCTTCAATTTGATATATGACAAGACCATATTCGGTCAAAAATAAAATTTGACCCCAATTTGACCCCACGGGCCACGCCCATTTTTGACCCCGGGTCACCATTTTAACAACTTTGAAAGAGCATTGTACATCGATCAGTCCTACCAAGTTTTGTCGAAATCCGGTTGGCGGTTCTTGAGAAGAAGATTTTTGTAGAATTTGTGCTATTTTTAGACGGCGGCCATCTTGGATTACGTAATGATGTAATTTTAATAATTTTGTAATCCCCCTACCTAAGGACCATGACCATGAAGTTTGGTGACTATAGGCCCAATGGTTACGGAGGAGAAGACGTTTGAAAATGTTCACGGACGACGACGACGACGACGGACGACGGACGACGGACACATTGCGGTAACAATAGCTCACATGAGCTTCGCTCAGGTGAGCTAAAAACTATATCTTAAACATTTGAAAGCTTTATTTCGTTATGTTGAATGTCGAACACCAACAAAAGAAAAGATCGCTTCCATGGGAAAATGGTTTTCCTGTTCTATCATGTTGGGCAATTTACTAGTTCTACATCAACGATTACTTGACTGTTAAAATGTATAAAATATACAGTTTACTAAATTTTGAACTTAGCTTGCTCGTATTATTTACAGCTACCTTAAAATTCTGTATTTTAGTATTTACTGTGTCATACATGGAGTAATATGTGCTACAAATCATCCATTCTGCATGGTAGATAACGTATATTTTCTATATATCATTTGCAAATAAGTACCTACGACCTATACTATTGACAGTAATAATTATATTCATTTATTTGTATTACTTAATGGTGTTTAAAGGCCTGTCAACAGCGGAGAGTAATAATTAAATGTACTAGAAACGTTCATATTGGACTACACAACACACAGTGCCGTAGCCACGTTGAGGCCAGACGAGGCCATGGCCTCGTCCGTTTTTTCACGATTTTTTTTTTTTTTTATTTTTTTATTTTTTTATTCCAATATAGGAAAAATGGGAGTCATAGTATGTGCTCAGACTTTGCTGAGAATGCAGGAAATGGCGTTTCAGACCACTTTGATTTCAAAATTTTCAGGGTGGGCATGCCCCCGGACCCGCCTAGCAAACTCGGGCCCTTCGGGCCCTCCACACTTCCACCCCAATAATTATCGTCTTCCGCCGCTTATGTTGGCCTCGGCTATTTCGAACCTCTGGCTACGGCACTGACATAGTAATAGCCATTGTCATGGTTGCATAAATATGAAATGGACATATAGAGAGACGAAAGGACATTCATTCTGTATCTGAAATGTAATGTGGATATATGTGGCTGTGACTGGAGAAATGGTGATTATGGGATTTGCGATTTGCTGGTTAGAAGCATGCCGGGTGTTTGACTGATGGAATGCCGAACAATGCAGATCCTTCTCAGACTGTGCGGATACACAGGCTGATCTGGATCTACACTGGTTACAAACCCATAAGCCTAATTTCTCCAGTCACAATCGCATATACAGGTGTCAGTAGCTACACGTTCATATGAACCTTTCACAAAGTATCTGGCAGCGTATAAATAAGAAAACGTATTACATGTAATATAGTCATTGTAAATTAAGTGGGTGGGGAATGTATAGTATACTTATTATTAGCCGATCTATTTATAGATCGGCTAATATATTGGTTATCCATCGAATTCTGAAAAAGTTTGTAGTAACCCTTTTCTCCGCTATTCGGTAATCTACGAACGCGAATTTTTCTGTATCACTTCCAAATTGCATCAACCGATAAAGTTTGCATTTTTGGCAATTATCTCCGTTTAAAACTTTACTTATAGCCAAATAACACAATTTTGAATACGTAATGAGCTGAACGCCGGAAGAGATTTAACCCGGAAGTTATTGTTGTTGGGCTAATTTAAAGCTTTTATTTATTAAACAGAACAAGTTTCAGCCACGTATAATCGCGTAAAATGTGTTTATTCGGCTAATTTATAATCGACCTCTGCTCAAAATCTCCTTACTAGCAACCCCAGCATTTTCGGGTTTATCCCAGCATCTCGGGTTTATCCCATTGGATCGCGTATGCGCGTCATTTGACGCTAGTTAATATTCACAAAATTTTCCACCAATCAAAACGAAGAATTGCCCTTCATAGCCAACTTTGATTTGTTTACGTATCATGCCGGGATGGCAGGGATGCATCCAGCACGCGCGATTGCGGCAATCCCCCTTAATTATTGTCAATGCCGCAAATTATTGATTGTCTTGCGCCCGACATCGCGCAAAAAATCACGGATGGGGCACATTAGGCCAATCTGGGCATGTGCCTGAATACGCAGGAGCTTGCGTCTATTTTTAGATTACACTGTAACCGCTAGATATATATAGCCCTGGTAGCTCCGCCCACTCGCGTGCTGCCATAGAATTCAGACAAACACACAGTGACTACAACTTTGTGTATTGCGGAGTGTAATTTGTAGATAAATAGAGCATACAGTACTGTGTTACGCTGGAATATTTCGCAACATAATGGTGACAACAAAACATTGCTGCTATGGCATTGCTGCTATTGGATGGATTTGGGAACGGGTTTCCAAAACCTGCACAAAATCGAGAAAAATGTCAACGCTGGGTACAGAACTGTGGTCGAAAATAGTTTACCATTGACAATGTTACCAGAGACACCTACATATGTTCGATGCACTTTACCCTGATTTGATCGGCTAATAACATCATGCTCTGCATGACTTTTCATTTTAATATTCAATCATCTGCTTTAGACATGTAATCAGAATATGGGCATTCAATATATATTTCAAACACTAGTAAGTACAATTACCATTGATACAATTAATAGACACTGATAGAGATTTGCATAATGAGACATATAGCGTAATTGTTACCATCATTAAGTAAATGCGAAGCGGACGGACAGACGGACAGACGGACGAACACTCGGACACACTGTATCTGAAGTGTGCATGGATAGCTATCAGTGTTGTGTTAAGTAGTTGCATATGCATCTGCACAATTTATAAGTAAGTGACAGTGCATAACATTCATTACATGTAAAATTCCCATTGTAAAATGTGTGGGTGGGGAATGGTGAAAAATATTTTGTTTTTAACATTGTATCATAGACTGCAGACAACAGATAATCGGCATGTGAGCAATTACAATGTCTAATGAACACTACTAGGTACCATTGATACAAAGAAAATACAAAAATACCGTGCGTTTATGGAGTTATTAAAGGCCCTATACGGCTCAAGTCGCCGAATTTGACCTCCTATTGGGTTTTCCCATGCATAAATCAAACACTTTTCCATTTAGACACTATTCGAAACTGTGTGCAGTCATTTTGGTACAAAAGACTTTGTAGCCGATAAAAATATAAATATTTGTCGATCAACAAACAGCAGGTGCGTGTTTCAGTACCCCGAGATATTTTCCGAAAGCTGCCGGATAACTCCGTGACCAATCCCGATTCGCTCCGGTAATTTATCTGTTTGTAACCCTCGTATATATGCACAACCTGATGACGTATTACACATAGCGCATTGCGGAAGCATTTTATAAATGAAATAAATATTGGAAAATATCTCTCCGGATCACATATTGACATAACGACGACGGTCATTACTGTGTAAACGGGTAATGTTATGTTCCGCTTCACATCCTCGGACACATACGAAAGTTTATTCGTTTATTTCATACTGTTTTATGTGGTCCGGGTCATTTCGTACCCATACCATTTCGTTCCGTGTTTGGTCAATTCGTACCCATAGGCGCATGTTTTCCGGTAATTTCGTAAATATAGGTACGAATCGACCATAATGTTTGGTCATTTCGTACGCATTCTTGTTTAACTGCTTTATATATTCACATAATAATTATATATATTTGGGCATATATTTGCATATTTTAAATTTGTTTTGATGAAAAAGCTGGGTCATAACTTGAGGTAAAATAAAATGTATGTTATAATATAATCCTTTCACCCCAAGTAACTGGAAATTGGAATGGATTTGTATATATGTTAATTTCCGAACCAATCCAATCTCCATAAAATTGTTTTCAGACTAGTCAATTTATGAAAAGGGGATATTTTTGTTGTCAAAAATACTGAAGAAAATTATTTGCAAAAAGTGCAGATCCTGATGACACGGCTCGTGATTGATTTGTATATGTTGATTTCCGGACCAATCCAATCCACACAAAATGGTTTTCAGACTAGTCCATTTATGAAAAAGGGGTTATTTTTGTTGTCAAAAACAAGAAAATTATTTGCAAAAAGTGCAGATCCTGATGAGCCGGCTCGTGATTGATTTTTATATGTTGATTTCCGGACCAATCCAATCCCCACAAAATGGTTTTCAGACTAGTCCATTTATGAAAAGGTGATATTTCTGTTGTCAAAAACAACAGAATTATTTGCAAAAAGTGCAGATCCTGATGAGCCGGCTCGTGATTGATTTGTATATGTCGACTTCCGGACCAATCCAATCGCCACAAACTGGTTTTCAGACTAGTCCATTTATGAAAAGGGAAATAAGAAAATTATTTGCAAAAAGTGTAGATCCTGATGAGACGGCAAACTCATTTGGATCTACACCATTTGGCAATACCACTATACAGGTAGTGTTGAAATGGTTAACTAGATGTTAGTTGACCAGCTAACGGAGAATTAGCATTAGCAATCTACTCATATCGTGATGTACATATGTAGCTGTCACTGGAGAAATGGGCTTAGTCGATGTGTGGCCAGTGTAGCCCCTGATCAAATAGAACACTAGTGTAGCCTGAGTGATCTATAGTACATGCTACCGGTGGGTGGCAGGTGGGAGCATGTGATGGATAATTTAACGATCGGGGTTCATCCTTACCGGAATCCCGACTGGAGATCTTGTTTGGCCCTCACATACGTCTTTGTAATTGTGTATGTGACAGTTGAATCTGGTTATACCCCTTATGTGAGTATTACGATATTCGTAATCCTATTTTAGGGGAAGGGGCCAAGTGACTTGGTGTGGTAATGACCTGGCACCAGGTCAGGATATTCTAATTTCAGGGCTGAATATATTTGTACTCGATGTAAATATTCCGTTCAGATTTTGGGATCCCCCCCCCCCCCAATGCAGCAGGTTAAAATGGGATCGAACCCGTTTGCCCGGCCTTACATGAACTTAGCTGTTGATAGGCCGTTAAACACTAGTAATTAAACAAACAAAATTACATGCTACCCAGTGATTTACCGTATTTCTGGTAACATTTAACATTTATTTCCTTGAAGGAAATATTTCCTCCTAGACATTATATATATAGCGAAACGTCATTTCCGACGAAGAAACAATTCATACGCTAACGTCAAAATCGTCAATTTTGATGTTATAAGCTGGTCTAAGGGCAAATTTCACATTTTTCGAAAAGCATGTACCGGTAATATACACTACTATTTTGAAATACCAGCTTTATTACCCTTGATATCTGCAAATCTGACACACAAACTTGTGCTCCGCACTCGCTTCTTTCTTTATAAGACTTCCAGATGTCTCGGGATATAAATCCGGTATTTCAAAATGGTAGTTGAATAAACTCTACATATTGCTTGTTAGAAGCACGACGGGTGTTTCATTATTTGAATGACAAACAGTCCAGATCCTGATCAGACTGCGGATGCACATGCTGATCTGGATATACACTGGTCGCAATTCCCATAAGCCCCATTTCTCCAGTCACAGCCACATATATGTTTGAAACAAAAAATTATTTGGGGTTACTTACTTGTATTTTGTAATCTGGTGACGTAATCAGATATTTCGATGCATATCTGTTGTAATTTTATTATGTTTTGTGTTGTTAATTAATTGGCCATTAACCTGAGGTACGAAATAGCGATTCGCGGCGATGGAACAGGACCCACCACTTTTGTCTAACTTACTAGGATTTATATACATGTATGGGCCACCAAATCGGATGTTCGCCAACCGTCATCAATAGCTTCCTTATTTCGCATAGCTCTTGATCTGTTAGGCGGATAATTACCAAACTTCATCAATAGCTTCTCACATTGATAGCTATTACTACGCAGTATCGGCTCTATGCATGTTTAGTCCCACTGCGACATGCCGTTCAACAACGCGGTGTTCTTTTTGTTTTGATAATTTTGTAATCTAGCAGTGGGCTGTAGTCGATCTACGGTGGCTGCATGCCGTCGAACAACGAGGTGTTTTTTATTGTTAATTTTAATAAGCCAACCAGTCATACTGGGCTGTCGTCGAACAACAAGGCGGCGGCGATCAGTGACGTCACACCCATGTTGTAGCAGCATCAGCACACTAACCATGCTAACACACACGACGATCACCACCACGTGTATGAGGCGCCGTTTTGCTATTTATTCAGTATTTATGGATATCCATAATTCGATTTATGGATATCCATAATTCCATTTTTGGATATCCATAATTCAATTATTGGATATCCATAATTCGATTTATGGATATCCATAATTCCAAGCTATTTATGGATATCCAAAAATCGATTTTTGGATATCCATAATTCTATTTATGGATATCCATAAATCGATTATTGGATATCCATAATTCGATTTTTGGATATCCATAATTCATTTTGATTTTTGGATATCCATAATTCGATATAGGATATCCATAATTCGATTTATGGATATCCATAATTCGATTATTGGATATCCATAATTCGATTTATGGATATCCATAAATACAGTTGATTTTTGGATATCCAAAAATCGATTTATGGATATCCATAATTCGCGAGGTTTTCGTGATAATGACAGCTCCCTTGCCACGTGTTCACATGTGATGGCGGGAAACTACAACAACGGTGCCCCCTAAAACCCGGTGCCGGTACCATCCGGTACCTCTAGGTATTATAATCGGGCGTGAAATTGACCACACAGGATGTGTGAACTGCCGAAACTAAAGACATTAAACACACATTGGAGTCCCGTAATGCCAGCTTGATCTACCTGTACCCGATGTATATGAATGACAGGTGCTATTTGACAGCCTCAGGGCGACCAAATCGGCAAATTTATTTTGTTTTCTGCGGTTCTTACTCCGAAAACGACTATACTATCGACTATAAAATCTGCGTATTTTAATAATAACGTTATTACGTCCTACTCTTTTTTTTTACTGAAAGCCTATCGTTATAGAAAAATGAAAAGCTAAAAATGTGTCCTATCGTCGCACAAATGCCCCTGCCGGCAGCATGAACTCTGAGAAAAAGTGACTTACGAGCAACTTATGGTTATCGGGACGGACGGACGGACGGACGGACCGACAGGGATTACACTATATACCCCGTACCATTCGGTAGCGGAGGCATAGCAATGCTAGACTATACCATTTTTATTTATGTTTTGTCTGGTTGTTGTGTTCATCGATTTGCAAGGCTCGCCTGACGTTGTCTAGTTTGTTTGGTTCTTATTTCTTCTCAAAAGTATTTCATCACGGCTGTGATCACTCGTTTCCACCGTTTAGCTCCACGAGACTGCTCAAATGGGAATCACAACATATTATAGTGTTTTTTTTTAAGAAATCAGGAAAAAATAATCAAAACCGGCGGATTTTCATTTGAAAAACTATTGTCACCCTGATTTAAATGAAAACAGCATATCTGAGAAACTCTTACAACTATACGGACGGATGGTACAAATACTATATGCCACCCGACTCTCCGTGTATGCCGGTCCTGCAGGTCCTTTATTGGTCGAAATGTGGTCTGAAACGAATTTTTTTTTTAATTTATTTATAAAACAAATTATACAAATTGACAAAAATACAAGTGGATTGGCCCACATATGTACGTTTGGAGTGTGTGGAATAAATTATTTTCAGGCTCAAAATACATGATTTCTATCTAGGTGCTTATAAGTAGGTAGTTAGATTTTGATGCATTTTGAGCTTAAAATTATTATTTAACACACTTTCAGCGGACATACATTAGGCAAACAACTCGTATTAGTTTCCGGCTGTATACACATGTAGTGTTTTAGAAATTAAGACATTTCGGTGCCGACCACTTTTCGACCCATAAAGGACATGCAGGTCCCTTTAACTTCAACGTGATGTTGACCAACGTTACATTGACTCTCAAAAATATGCAAAAATACAACTTTTAAAAACGTTAGCATAATCCTGACGCATGGACGGACGCACGCACGCCATATGACCGACGATATGACGCTGCGGGCGCGACAAAAATGGCGCTAACAATACAAAATGAGAATATCGTTGTTGCCTTGTTGGTAATAAAAACTTAATCACCATCGTAATATTGTTCTACATATGAAAAGTACACAACTACCTCATTACAATTGCATGTACAAAGAAACGACTGTATCTAACAAGTGTTGCCAGAATGACAACGTAGCTCGCCTGTAGGTACTTGTCAGAAAAAACAAACAAACAAAGCTGCTGTTATTGTCATTGCTTATATTTTAAAGGGACATTCCAAGTATTGAAAGCAAATGGCGTATTATTTTGTGGCGATGTGTTGTTTTGAATTATATATGATGCAGTTGATTTATACTAACACATTGCATCGTTTTCTTCCGTAAAATTCGCACATAGTAAGCCACAATTCCGATAGTTATTGAGCAAATGGCGCTATTTTAACACAATGGCGGTAACTATCGTACGTTTACTACGAAAAACGTCTTTTTCAAGAATTACCGATTTTCAATTGAAACAGGTTAGATTGGTCACCCTACCAGTGTACATGGCGATTATTGTAAAAAGCACATCTTATCTCGGACCAAAACTATATATATCACATAAACTCCACTTCGTGAATATCGTGTGGTCGTGTGACGTCATGAGATAAAACAGTTGTTCCAAAATGTTCGTAAATCATGGGTCTGTTGCATTATTGGTATGTTCATAAATTATTGGTAGTGTTGCAATGTGTGTGCGTTGTAATATTTACAGAATGTAGGCATAGAACATAAGGTGTTATGTGATAAGGTAACGCGACCACATGATTTGTCGACTGTAATTCAGGCCATTCTGTTGCTCCCATTGCCTGCTCCAAATGGAATATACAAAAGGAGCGTCGGCCCGTATACAATGATCCAAATGGAGCTGTTCCATTTGCAGCAGGCAAACGCGGAATAACTGCTGTTTGGTGCGCGTGCGCTGTGTAGTGCTCAATTTTGTTTTCTTGTTTGTCTCTGTCGGTCTGTGTGTCTCCTTTGGGTACCTTGTCCTCTATTTTTTGGTATCAAACGTACCTTATATGTATATGTAATCTTCCACCACAACGTAATGGCGACATCCTAGACGTGTTGACAATATAGAACTTTTGGTCAGAAATATTTCAAAAGTCGCCAAAAGACTTCATAAGTTGTGCAATCTACATAACATTCTGATGACACACGAAGTTTATGTTATGTATGAAGTAGTATGTGAGCATAGCGGGTTACAAGGACAATACAATTAGAGAGTCGTAAGCCCGAGTTCATCTAATTTTGAAGGGTTTTCCTGAAAGGTAAGAAGATGCATTCGATACAGATACCAAATGCTGACAGAGGATCAACAGAGGCGATGGTTACAACAGCGAAATGACTTCTGCAAATGCATCGGAAATACAGCTAAAACCTGTTTGCTATTATACGAGTAGTTATGACAAATTCGAATTTAATATGTTCCTAAAAGGAATGTAACCGCATAGGCTATAGGCCACAAACATATGTGAAGCTGAAGAATTAACACGTTAAAGGAGGTTATGTGTGTCAACTATTTTACAATAGCAGCGGTCTAGCGATTCAAATGGCGGTGTCAAAAGCAAAACTATAATAAAACGTCGTATTGAAACAATTGAAGAAGTAGCTCGCGGTCTCAACAAAATACAAACTACTCAAAACTAGCAAAACGTAGATACAGAGCTTCGTTTGAAGACTGATTAACGGACTATTGAATAAGTACTACACATGTTAACAGGTCTGACAAATAGTGGATAATGAACCCAAAGGAGACCCAAGAACGACTGGAGAAAAATAACTATAACACTCTAGCACCATATAAAATGGCACGCGTACAGCGGTGGTCATGGAATCTTCAACGAGGCACGAGTGCCCACACCAAGACCAGCGGTGTACGGTCCCCATGAAAAATAAAAAATAAAAGGTAATGTATACGAAAATATAATATTAATACAACAAAAAAAAAAACGATCGCCCGCTAAACCCGTATTATGACAGACATTTTTTGAGTCAGAGGCAGTCACAATTTCCCCTCATACCACTTACTCGATATATCTAACACATTGGAACTACATGTATTTTCTCTTCTCACAACTGAATGCTAACTTATCTGGGAAGATATATAACTCAAAGGAGTGTATATTTTGTTAACAGTATACGTGTTCAATAATACGAGAAATGTTTTCAAAAGTTTCATTGAAGAAAATCCCCAAATCAATAGTTGAAAAATCATTATGGCAGGTCCGTATCGGCCACCACGACCCGATTTTGGCGTGTGTTTTTTTTTTTACTGTTCTTCCTGTTTCTGTTCAATATTGGAACGCAATAAACAATATACATTATACCTCTTGAATAAGTGTACATTTAGCTGTTTGGTGTACATAAATTTGTCTTTGTCTGTCTTTAAAATTAACTTCTGAAGCAAAATTTAAAATATACATGTAAAACAAGTATGAATCGTTTGGGGTATGTAAATGTATGTGTAAAATAAGAGATTGTTTAAGTTCAAACGCAATTGCTTTTATCTAGCTAGACGTTGTAGTATGTAATTATTATTTGAAGTGCGTTGAGCTGAAAACACTATTCAGCACAATATCTATCTTTCCATACTGCATCACCCCCTCCCCCTCGCGGGGATATGAACATGTTTTATATTGTACGTTTTGTTTCAGGTTCCGTTTCTTCACATCAAGTATACAATGCACATTTAAAGCCAGCTGTACACTGTTGATCATAATACAATTGTATTTACTTTTCCGTTTGTATATCAAGACAATGCATTTACCGGTACATGTTTTTGCAGAGGAAACAGTTAAAACAGTTGTTCCTTGTACTATTTGCTTTTATTTTAGTTGCCCGCAGATTCTCAACCAATGCGAGCACACATAATCGTTCAAATGAATCCCATAGCATTACCGATTTTCCAATATGGACCAACTCTTTAGTATTCACCTAGTTCGAGTTTTCAGTCCTAAAACCAAGCACCGTAGCTACTTTTTTCTTTGACTTCGCATGTATTGGGTTGAGACGGCGGACTAGTATTTACCCTGTATGTCTGTCTGTATATGTGTGTCGAGAAACACCGTGAGTATGCCGCTCTGTTCAACTTTTTTGCGTGTTCGGACCCACCAACAAATTTTGTTATACAAACAATTTTCTAGTTTATATTTGGCCTTGTTGAATATATATCTACTTTTAAAATTGTTATATTAGCACTGTCAGAAATCAACATTTAGTGCATACGTCTTTTATACCAAAGCTATTAAACAAATGATTGTATATGTGATTATAACTTGTACCATTAACACGAGAGTTCGCACATTACCAGTAACTGCCACCTGCAGCGATGGTCTTACATGTATCAAGAGCTCATTTACTAGTAATGAAAAATAGTGGATAATGAACCCAAAGGAGATCCCGGAACGATTGGATAAATATAACAATAAAGCTTTAGCACTATATTAAAATAGCACGCGTACAGCGGTGGTCTCGGAATCTTCAACAAGGCACGAATCCGAACTCCAAGACCAGTGGTGTACGGTCCCCTGGACAAATAAAAATAATTATATCTACGAAGGTATGACGATAATATAACAAAAGCGCTACAAAAAACATACGAACAATAAGCACAAATTTAAGCAGTCAAAAAGTCTAATCTGCAAGTCCTGCGGAGCTGAAGCAGAAGAATCATACATATGCATATGCTGACTACCTGCACGGCCTTATTCAGTGAAAGAAAAGACATGTACAATAAAATAAAGAACCATGTCGTGTCTGCAGTTGGAACCATACTCTGGGACAGTTATTTCAACAATAAATCCTCAATTGCGAAGCTACTAGTTGACTGTACCACCTACCAGAACATTCTGACCAAAAAGGATACGGACATTGTATCTTTATTTACAACCAATCTGTGTCATCGTATGCACATTAAGCGTCTGTATAGCCAGGACAGTAAATAAAAACATCACCTTCAATCTCCTGATATTGAACTGTATAGTGTATATACATCTGCATGGTTTGTAACTATATATAAACTGGTATATGGAAGATTACTAATCTGGACCGACAAGTTAGAAGCAGATAGGGACCTTGTCCTTTTACAAATAGCAAACCTGTAAACCTGTAAATACACCAGTAACATCATCAACACATCAAACCTCATCGATTTACGAGACATCGCCACGTCTTGGTGTTCCTAAACAGGAAGGACATGCGAAGAAAATAAAGAAGAAAGTACCGGATGGTACCGGCCATTGCAAGCGATGTACCGGGATTTAGGCATCTCCCAAGGCATGCGCACTCGAAAGAATAAGGGAGTGTTCGTTTTCTTTTCCTGTCATTTAAACGATTTTTTGATATCCATAATTCGATTATTGGATATCCATAATTCGATGTGATTTTTGGATATCCATAATTCGATTTATGGATATCCAAAAATCGAATTATGGATATCCATAAATCGATTTTTGGATATCCATATATCGAATTATGGATATCCAAAATCATTTGGAATTATGGATATCCAAAAATCGAATTATGGATATCCAAAAATCGAATTATGGATATCCAAAAACCGAATTATGGATATCCATAAATCGAATTATGGATATCCAATAATCAAAAGGAATTATGGATATCCAAAAATCGAATTATGGATATCCAATAATCGATTTATGGATATCCAATAATCGAATTATGGATATCCATATATCGAATTATGGATATCCATAATTCGAATTATGGATATCCATAAATGCTGAATAAATAGCAAAATGGCGCGCCTGGAATTATGGATATCCATAAATCGAATTATGGATATCCATAAATACCGAATAAATAGCAAAACGGCGCCCCATACACGTGTCTGTCTCAATGCATATGGTGAACGCTACCTCATCAGCACGCTCGCAGGTATGGAAGGTAATATCCGCCATAATTATATTAGGCTTGATGCTTGCTTGCTGATGACATTCTAAGTTCTATCCGTATTATTGCAATTCTATGTGGCTTGATGCTTGCTGACTGGTGCCATTACAACTTACGTTCATGTTATTGTATTCGGCATTCGTGTTTGTGACATTTGAAATCTTCTTGGTTGTAGTCTAAATTGCATGTACATTTGGATTGATGCTTTATTCATTCGCACTGTTTCAAGTGACATCCGAAGTTCCATTATTGATTATTGCATCGCTGTCTTGCCATGCGTTTCGGTCACCCTAAACACCCCAAAGGCTACAAAGGCTGTTCGAAGTTGCTTGTACGTCCATTAGCGGATATTTATACCATACATTATCATTGAATTGACTGAATTAGTATGTGTTATGATCATGTTAATCATGTTAATCATTTGAATGCAATAATCTACCACAAATATACGTGTTTTTGATAATTTATCTAAACTCGCACCTGCGCCGATCGGCCCGCGCGGAATTGGACAAAGACTGATTAACACCTATTAACATATCGTTTAGCAGGCGCAGCTAAACACCGATTATACTTATTGCATTATTATTAATATAAGTCAATGATCGATCAACGACATTCATTTAAACATGCTTTATGTATCAACACATTATGTGAACATAGGACGAATGCCGAATTTTGAGACATCAGCTAGTTATCTACCTTGAAAATGGTATCCACACGGTGCTAACAAATATGTTTATGAGCGCTACGTGCGGCTCTGCAACGAATATTTCCTCAGATTGCGGAAGCACAATCTTTTATTTACACGGCCGAATAAACGTGTAACTAGTTGTAAAAGACATTTACGCTAGCTGACATGTTCCCGTCAATTAACCCATAGTATTTAGCAGTTTATTCCACGAACATTTTCCTGCCCGTGTCCTGTATTTGTAATGATACGTCAATTATAATTATTGGCAGTAAACTGTTCCTTTTGAAATTTAAAATTATTTTTTTTATTTTCTGTGACGGGAGATGCTGGTACTGGAATAATAAAGTAGGCAACAGGTAGTTATATAAATTATAAGAAAAACGGGTGGAATACTTACACAATTACGTGTTTATTTTTCGAAGTGACATTGTAACACCATACATTTCATTTTTCATTTAGCACAATGCGCGTACATCACGTGCGGATACTGAAACGTTTGCAAACTGATATTTACAGATGCACACATACGAGGGTAATCCAATATATATATTGTGAAAATGGCTCAGTATTATCATCACCGTGTTCATGACCCTTGACGTATGTGATTATAACGTCACATGACTATGACGTCATACAACGTAGTGACGTAATATAATGCGACATCATTGGCGAAGTGTCAATATAGCGGTAGGCCAAATTTCATTCAGGTATATGCACAATATATCAACTTATATTCGTTTTCACTATTTATTGGATGACCCTCGTATATGCACATATTAAATTATATTTATAGATAAAATACGACCGTTTAATGATTATAGGTCCAGCTTGTGACAAATTTAACAAGCCCCAATTGTGCATGGTCAGCTGCACAGTAATATTCATTTCGGGTCAGGCTACAACTATGCATTGTTTGGCATTGTAGTTCGTAGTTATCGATTATTTCGTTTGAATAACCATAGTAAAACTATCAATTGAAATTGGGTACAATTAATAATATATAAGATATTATAATTATAATAATTCATAATAATGAATAATAATAATGAATAATTAATAATAATAATATTAGACTATTAATAATAATAATGAATAATAATAATAATAATACAAAGTAATAATAATGCAATAATGCAATAAGTATAATCGGTGTTTAGCTGCACCTGTTAAACGATATGTTAATAGGTGCTAATCACTCCAATTCCGCGCGGCCCGTTCGGCGCAGATGCGCGTTTAGACAATTTACCAAAACACGTATATTTGTGGTGGATTATTGTATGAAAATGATTAAAATTCATAACATGAACATAACACATAATAATTCAGTCAATTCAATGAAAATGCATGTCATAACTATCCGCTAACGGACGTACAAGCAACATCGAACAGCCTTTCTAGCCTTTCTAGCCTTTTCCAGCCTTCATTACGCAAACATTGTATTAGCGAGCGTACCTCACCATACCCCCAGTTACCTATGTAAACCGGGGGTTATGGTGAGGTACCCGCGTAATAGGTAATGCCGTCAAATAGGTCACGATGCAGTGATTATTTTCGATCAATAACTTATGTTGTAAGCGATTGAAATGTGTATTTTCAATATTTATATTGTTATAATGTATTGATGTTCTCATGAAACGCATGAATTTAAGTATTAATTAATCCAGCTTATATTGAGGCAAATCACACAGCCTCAACACATAGTGCTGGAGTATAAACCATAGTATCGTATATTATCCATAAGTATATCACTATTAAACATTAATTACAATATGTATGCATATTATTAAAACAGTAGATGCTACCGCTGTTTCGCTATATGTGATATTTATAACAAAATATTTTTTTTATTCGTCCGCGTACGGATTTCTGTCACACAAAGCGCCATTCATATTTTGACCTGTGCATATGAACTGGACTAAGTTTAAACAACGCTCGATTTCGTCCAATTCAAATTTCTCTGCAGAATGTTCAGACTAACTACACAAGTCGTATTATTGAAAAATAAGATTTACCCGAGACCTCATGGGGGCCGCCATTAATCCAGTGTAAACAATAGACCGTGTGATCCCATTCCCTGAGTAGCCCCCGCTTAGTGAAACGGTGTGCTAATCATGATATTATGTTCCCCAATAATTGGAAACGGTTTGAATTTCTCGATAAAAATATTACTCTCTCATCGGATCGTCGATAGCGATTTAACGTACTGATCTGGTCTTAATTTATTGTCAACTTTCAACGCCATTTACAGAATTTATGGCTAATTTTGGAAATAAATAACGGCAAATTACGATGACGTCTACTCTGAAATATCTGTCAACTTGCGGACGTAATTTAAGGAAATCGATTATATTTTAAGGCTACATCTGTGACTAATTACGAATGTATGTATGGTCTTTGGCTACACCCGACACATTACACAGATCTAGTTGTAAATACACGTCGCTTTGTGTGGAAAAATATCGACAATGCGCTGTCTGTGTGACGAGGTGTTGATCTGATGACACCACACAGCTGTTGACCCTTAGGCAATGTTTTGAAATTGACGTGTCGTTTTGATGTGTGCCGCAACACCTCACTGTTGGAGACAACATGACAATTAACGATATACTCTCGATTATACACATATCTATTAGACGGCTGGCTATTAAAACAAATGTAGTTCAGTACACCTTCGCCGATATCGTTTTTAGAAAATCAGTAATATTTTCCGTAAATGGTGTTGAAAAGTTGACAACAATTCTATCACCGTAGTTTTAGTTATGCCGATATTGTTTAAAAAAATAAGTAATTTCTTTCTGTAAATGGTGTTGAAAATTGACACAAAATATATAGCCGCATTTCTCCGATATTCGTTTAGAAAATCACTACTATTTTCTGTAAATGGTGTTGACACAAAATTCAGCGCGCACGCGGAATTCAAATAAACTAAAAAATAATAATTTAATAAATAGACGCCGAAGGCTACTGTGTTTGCGGCCAGTGAATTCTGGTCGTGGTAGCCACATGCACAGTTCGAACAGTTTTTTGATCAGATGGAGGACAATAATTATTTCAAATTCATAAAAAAATGTTTGTTGTCCGAAAATTAATTAATTGCGACAGCCAAAAAAATAGATTTTGGGACAGTAAAAAAATATATGGTATAGACAGTACCTCAAACTTAAAAAAACAGTACAGTAACAAACTGTCTGTGTATATATTACTAAAAGACGGACACTTTCATCGTTGGTAAGTTTCTATCAATTTATAGCTCTTTTTATTAAAATCATAAAATTGTGAACATATTAAAATCACAAAAATAATATATATGGAGGAAAAAAACAATATACGAAGTTGAGATTTGAACCATCGACCCTTTCGGGAATCAAATCATAGAAGTCGGCGACCTTAACCTCACGACTATCGCGCCATTTACGACGATTACATTTATACAGAAGTGCTATCCGTATTACGCAACCATTTGAACGTAATCATTATTAAATTATTTGCAACTCCATCTACAACGATACCGTTACAGAGATACGCTATTGAAACAACATGTATTAGTACCAATAGCATAACTAAATAATGTTTCATTATATATTACAGGAGATATATTTAAACTATATATACTAATAAACAGAACAATCCGATTGGCTCGTATAAAGATAGTTCGCGTGATATTGATTATCTCCCTTGCCGAAAGTAGTTCACTGATTTATTAATTCCAAAGAAGACGTGTTTGCGCCAAATTGGGGCGTGGCCTAATATGGTCTCGACCAATCGGAAGACAGGGATTTTGACGGTTAATTTGAATCGACCAATGAGAAGCGAGTAAATTTTCATTTCACAGAAACGTACACCATGCTTTTATCGAAAACACCTGGCGTACGTTTTCGACCAATCATAAAGGGAGCAAGCTGTGACGTCACACATTACTTTTTTTATAATCGGAATATTACGGTATAAATACGAGAGATTAACGATACCAAGGCACACAGCTTTTAACTACACATTCTACTAATCATGGCTCAAATACGTTGTTCGTTCGATATGCGTTCAGGTTTCGCGAAACTAGCCGATACACACGAGAAGCCAGGACTGCTGATAGCCAACGATGGCCCAAGTCGGCCGCGAACCAATTTTCGTTGGTGAACTGCGTTTCCGAGTTGAAGCGGCCAACGCGCCACGTTTGCAATTTCGAAGACCTCGTCGCCATGTTGACTCGCGAAGACAAGCAAAGGTACGAATTGTTGTTGAAAGACAGACCTGCAGATCCAGTGTCGACCTTGCTATCATTGTTGGACGAATACTGCTTCAGCTCGGAGGTGTTCGCATACAGGACAGTCCTATCGTGTCAGCGACGTGGGTCGAAGAAGAAGTCGTATCACGTCGTTTTTCGAGATGCAGTGTTCCGCAGTGTCACTGGAGACATGAAGATCTTCGTACTAGGCTTCGCGAAATGACTTATTGAACACCGCAGGGGTGCTGGCTTGGCCTTCATGAAGACGATGAAGAGTGGGAAAAAGGTGCCTACGACGATGATAGACACGGCCGTCTACACGAGCAATCGCAATTTTCGAATGCTAGGTCAGAACAAATTTCGGACGAGACGCTCACGCCAATGTCTAGGACTACACCTTCGACCGTAGCAACCGACACGATCGTTCAAAATGGAGGGTGGATCAAGACAACCGATGAGACGCTGGCCGCGATAGATTACATCATCGAAATATCCAGTCATGCCGTTGAGCAGCATCGACGCAACCGACGGGCTCTTCTGGGTACCAGATAAAGGAAAGAAGACGACCACCGATTACTCTCATCTCAACTTGGTCGGTAAACCTTCAAAGACTCGATGCCTGACGGTTCGCTCCGACGAAGACATCGTCAACGCCATAGACGCTCGCCTACTACGTCATATCGACTATGCTCGTCTGTTCGTGCCAGTGTTGATCTCGCTGTGCAGCTCTGCCCATCTGTCTGACGAGTTCCTGCTGGGATGGATCGCATCGGGAGACCCGAAGAAGACACGGAGACGACTCGATTACTGTAAGAATAACTCAAGTCGAGCAAATGAACGAGGAAAGGAAAGGCAAGTGTCACGTTGTTGTCGAACGGCTGTATCACGGTGCAACCTGGGATTTTGTAGAAGATTACTATCGCACAACGTTCGGCCTGCGCAACGACGACGATACTCGGTACACAAGACGCCCGAGACGAAGGACGTCATAATCGTGGACGGGATGGCTACAGACGTGGGTAACATCTTTTTGAACTGGTCGAAGCAACTGCGCACGTTCGAAGGCGACTCGAAGACCCTTGAAGTGGCGAAAGACCAGTACCTCATCGACACTATCGCGGATCATATCAGAAATGCGCGAGTCGTCTTCATTATGGAAGCTGCCATGCCCCAAGAGCTGCTCGACGCCAGTGTAATGTTGTGGGACAGGCGTGGTCTCGAATTACAGTTGCGTTCTTATATCAAACAGGAAGGGATAAACGATCTCGCTGATGGCGGTAGTTTGGCGGATTGGAAAACATGGATGAGGGCGAAGAAGAGAGATATCGGCACGAAAACCCAGCCTATGATCGATCAGTTAAGAAAGCGCGTATATCGGCTAGCCGAGTTGTGTAAGCTTGCCGTGTACGATCCCAGCATGCCGACCGGCGTATTCTCTTACCTGGAAGAGTTTTCCACCGTGGACGAGCTCAATATAGATTTGCTGGAGTGTGCAGTGGTACGCCGAAAAAGGGCCGTTATATATGTGTCGTCATCGCGGACCGGAGTGCAATTCGCCAACATGTTCTTCGCCAACATCGTCGACGAACAGACAGCTCCAAAGGTTCCAACAGTGAACGCTGCCACTATCGAGCGAATGGGCAGAGATCGTGTCATTCGGGAGATCGAGACGTGTCGATTTCTTATAGTCAGCAACGTGCTCAGCAGTGGCTACTCGTTCGAGATTCCTGACGTGTTCGACTTGGAGTATGCCATCTTCGAGTTTAGCGCCGACACACCACCGCTGGCAGACATGATACAGCTCTGTGCTCGCATCCAAAATGTCGGCGAGAAGATGCTCAAATACGTCGTGGTGTCGCATCCCTATTCTCCGCAGGTGTCGCTCGAGAAGACTGCCCTCGAACATGTGCAGTAACAGGAAAGCTAAGCGTTGCATCATTGTGCTTCATAATGTATGTGTTTGCTTTATGTGTGGATGAAGGGAGGTCGTCGCGCGAAATATCACGCCCCCAAAATGTTTTAAATATTCCGATCTCTTTGCAATACTGAACGATTGGGGCGTGGCCTAATATGTATCGACCAATCAGAAGCCATGGATTTTGGCGGGAAATTTGAATCGACCAATCAGAAGTGAGCAAATTATCATTTCTCTAAAACGGAGTGAGCGTTTTTTTTCTATAAGTGCTCACACCGTTACTGGCTCATAATATGTGTCACAGTTGTCAAAACAGGACATGATTGAATTATGGTGTATTTGCTATAATATAACCTATTAATCAACCCGCGTTGTATTGTAGGTTCCAGCTACTGTGTAATCGCCCCTCAATGTGTTTTTAGTATGAGTTGTTTATTAGCGGGGCCAGTCTTGACATTCCCGTGTTCACATAATGTAATCGTCCATGTGCTGTCCATGTAGTGCCTTGTATTGTCCGTATGGGTGAGTGGTGTGACGTAGGTGTGTGTGTCATCTTTTGATTGGAGGATCTATGCACGAGTAATTTATTCCGGGGCCCGTAACGAGAAGCGTGCCGCCGGTATGATTGAAGGGCACTCTGTAAGTTTACGTTGGCAAGAGCTGTCGTGTTGTGGGAGGGTGTCGCAATAGGATTTCTTCTATTTTTGTCTCGTCATATTGGTAAGTCATTATTTAAGATTCCTAACCATCTTATAGAAACCATATACTAATGTAGCCTAAAGGCTCTAAGGGTAACTAAGTTACCGTATGCATAGACTCCAATAAAAGTATGTTTGTTTTAATCAATTGTAAACCTGGTTCCTGGTAGAAACGTTTGCTTTGAAGCAGACTATAACGTACATGTATATAATAAGGGGTAAACTGCCATAACCTATTGGTAGGGCTCGTTCTAAGGAGTGTGTCATATAATATACATGTATATGTTACCCGTTAGAAGCATACCGGTGATTGTGGTACCTGTAAAATGTATATACCATGTCGCTCTATAAATAGAATGTGTTGGGTTATCATTTCCCAATATTCATTCCCGTTCTTGACAATGAGGACTTTGCTATACTGAGCAAAACTAGAAACGTCCCTCCATGTTTAAGGAAAGATTCATCAAAAACCAAAAGGGTTACTTTTAAAAATCAAAATGGAAAAACAAGTTCATTCATTTCTGTATCAAAGCCAATAAATTGCATTTGGATATCTTGTTAAATATTCGAGAGATAACCGGCCAAGGGCGGTAGGGGTCAAAATCAAAAATCACAAAAAAATCAGAAATGTGTTACTTAATGTTTAGAGATGGAATTTCAATAAGTAATGTGGCAAATTCAGTAAATCTCGTTTAGTACCGAGTGTGGCCACCATTTGCATGAATGCATGCAATGATCCTACGCCGCATCGACGTGACATAACGCAATACCAGTGCGTTGGGCAAATTCCTCCATTCCCGTTGTAACGCCCGTGTAAGATCGCGAACATTGTCAATCTGATGGTTAGCTCGTGCTTTGCGGCCCAGCTCATCCCATATGTGCTCAATGGGATTGAGATCCGGGGAGACCGCGGGCCATGGCATGACGTCGACGTTGTTTTGCTGTAAGCTTTGAGTGGTGACCCTGGCTACGTGAGGGCGGGCATTGTCGTGCATCAATGTCACACCAGGACCATGCTGACGGATAAATGGTAAGGCATGTGCATTTAGCACATCTGCAACATAACGTTGTGCATTGATGTTGCCCAGTACAACAACCAAATCTGTCTTCCGGTTTCCCATGATCCCACCCCAGACCATTACGCTCCCTCCCCCAAACCTGTTCTTCTCAACAATGCAACAATCGGTGAATCTTTCATTTTTACGCCTGTATACCCGTAATCTTCCGTCAGCATGACTAACTGTGAACCGAGATTCATCGGTGAACAAAACTCGGTTCCAGTCAGCCCTTCTCCAGTTCAGATGACGTCGCGCCCATAACAGTCTGGCAGCACGGTGACGTTGGGTCATTATCTGACCAGTGTACGGGCGGCGTGTCCGGATTGGTTGGGCGTTACGACGTAACCGGTTGCGAATGGTCTGCCCTGAGACACCGTATCGCCTAGCAGTGACTGTGGCTGCCAATCGACGTTGACGTAAATGCGTCAACGTAATGTAACGATCGGCTCTAGCCGTCGTTACACGAGGCCTACCAGGTCGCTGCCGGTCGTGAACAGCCCCAGTCTGCTGGTACCGGGCTGCAAGACGATCAATCGTCTTCCGACAGCAACAAAACCGAGGCGCGACCGCCCTGGCGGCCATCCCACCCGCAAGCATCCCAATTGCCTGATTTCGCTCGTTTTCGGAAAGCCGTTGCATATCGAAAACAGTGAAAAATTAAAAAAGTTTTTTAATTTTCCGAATAGCCCCTATCGCATGAATGGTACGACATGAACTGAATCACCTTATCGATGACATGTATAGCGTGCACGTGCAAAAAGTGGAAATCAACGTTCCGGTCACTGGCCGCTATGTAAACCGTGTGTATCGGCTAAACTCTACACGATCTTATTCTGAACATCGCCACGGTTTAAAATACATGTACTTTGAACATGTGGTACATACATAGACAGAGCTACACCGGCTATAAAACAGGGACGTTTCTAGTTTTGTTGAGTATATGTTGGGAACCAGTGTAGCTCCAGATGAGACGGCGGGAAACTGCAGTCGCATCAGGCGCAGCTGGGCTGAAGGATAGAACTGGCACAATAACGTATGTTGTAACATTTACGCCACTGTAGCTCCTGATCAGCCGGTACACATGTACAGTTTGATTGGAGTTATCTGGTTTAAGTGTCATTGCTCGTCAGTAGCAATATTGAAGATAGCGTCTATAGATATTTGCTAGGAAATATTAGTTCTTCCTGCTATTTAGCAATGTCTCGTTGTCAGATAGGGCTATGAGGTGGCACATGTATATATACTTATGGGTGCCTGTATGTGATTTCAGGCCATCGATGTTACGCCAATAAAAACCAGTCGAACCGAACCTGTGTTAGTCCTTATAAGGAAGAGCTGACCCTGTGACATATGTATAATACAAGAGATATGAGATTAACAATGTTTTATTTCAAACAAGCAACACGCAGATGAAACAGGTAAACAATCTACTCAGTTCGTTCAATTCACTTCAGTACAGCAGCAGCACTAGTCTGCTTCAACATCGCTACCTCGCCATTCAAAATGTCCGTCGTCGTCATCATCCATGTCGCCATCGTAGCCGTCCTGCTGCTGCGAGACGCGTCGTCGTTTACTCGCCGCTGTGTCGTCGGTAGCCGCCACCCACTTTCGCTTGCCATTGCGGGGAACTACGTTTTCCGTGATCTCGCCATGACCATTTTCCAGAGACATTAGCGGCAAGTCGTCCACATTATCTCGCCCGTAGTCTGTACGTTTCGAATCTATGTTGGGTAGCAAGACCTTCCTCTTTGTGGATTCGAAGCCGGCGATGACGACGCTAAGCGGCAGTTGTCTCAACAATTGTTGATATTTTCGCAGTCGGTACCTGACCGCCGTCGCGTCCTTTTTAGTAGACTCTCCGGAGACTGCTTCGCGAATGACTAGCTCGGGTCTCTGATACTCCAATTCGATAGAGTTAGCGTGAGAAAACGCTCGTACAAGCGCATCTCTGATGCAGGGTTTAGCATACGCAACGTCCGCACAATGTCGTCGGTGTTCGCAGAACTCTTTCACATGGTAATCATGTAGTGCCCGTTCTGCCGCATAGTTGTCGAGCTTCTTCCGTCTATGTTCGAGGGCAGTCTTCTCGAGCGACACCTGCGGAGAATAGGGATGCGACACTACGACGTATTTGAGCATCTTCTCGCCGACATTTCGGATGCGAGCACAGAGCTGTATCATGTCTGCCAGCGGTGGTGCGTTGGCGCAAACTCGAAGATGGCATACGCCACGTCGAACACGTCAGGAATCTCGAACGTGTAGCAACTGCTGAGCACGTTGCTGACTATAAGAAATCGACACGTCTCGATCTCCCGCATGACACGATCTCTGCCCATTCGCTCGATAGTGGCAGCGTTCACGGTCAGAACCTTTGGAGCTGTTTTCGTTTTACGCAAACGGTGGCCTACTATAGTATATACTACCGCTACCGCCTACCGCTACCGCCTTCTCATTCGTATTTAAAACCTGGGGGTTCAATATAAACTTGTTTTCCTACCACTATTTCGGTAGTAAATATATCTATATTGAAACCCCCAGGTTTAAAATACGAATGAGAAGGCGGTAGCGGTAGGCGGTAGCGGTAGCGTAGCGGTAGGCGGTAGTATATACTATAGTAGACCCCCGTTTGCGTAAAACGAAAAATCTCCGCCATTTGCTTTTTTTTTATTAAAAATGCTCTAACTTTGCATTGCGTCGCCATCTGACAAGGCAACAGTCTCGCATGCTAACGCATTTCGCCGCTCGACACTCAAGTTGTTGCGTGGGGCCATCGTGACGTCACGGAATCAAAAAAATAAATCTTGATCGTCTTCTTGAATGGAATGTCGCCGTGGGACTACTCATAGTGGCCGTCTCAAGGGTTGTAACTGTGAAGACTTCACAGCGGTCGGACCACTGCATCGACACTATCGGCGAGTTGAAGTTTTACATGTTAAGTCAGGTGGGTGGGGTAACTGCTCAACAACTCAAGTGAGATGAGAAAATCATTGTGTCAAGAGTTACGTCTAGTTGAAATTTTACATGTTGAGTCTGGTGGGTGGGGTAACTGACCAGCATGAGTAACTGCCCATTTTTTTGTGAGATGCGAACATTTTAACAAGCAGAGTATGCTGTCTCTCATAGCCTGCATCAGAAAAAGTAATTGACCAATCGGTGATAGGAGAATTTTTTTTGTACAACTCCATCATGTTCGAACAGCAACGTGTCAACATCGACACTGAAAATCAGGTGGGTGGGGTAACTGAGCCGAGAGGGTGGGGTAATTGACCAACATTTTTTGTGAGATGCGAAAATGTTAACATGTCGGGAAAGTAGTATCGCCTTAAAGCCTGCATCTCAAGTGATACAAACCCGAAGACCTGAACGAAGTATGACCACCGCATCAATAGTGACATGGTGTTGAAGTGAGTGGGTGGGGTAACGGTCCAACATTTTAGGCGAGATGCGAAAATGTTAACATGTTAGAAATATAGTCTCGCCTGAAAGCCTGTATCGCAAGTACCTCAAACCCGAAGACCTGAACACAATCTGACTACCGCATCGACAGTGCAACGGAGTTGAAGTTTTACATGTTAAATCGAGTGGGTGGGGTAACGGTCCAACATTTTTGGTGAGATGCGAAAAACACAAGTGCTTGTCGCAGACCACAATTCACGCGATGAGATGCACACATGGAATGTTCTAGAACAAAAAACTGAGCGAGCGAGACACGCAACCAACCAACGCTATGACACACAGCCAACCAACTCGGAATGTTCTCGAACAAACGCGACAAATCACACTAGCCTGACGCAATGCAAACTGCTGTAGCTTTGCATTGCGTCGACAGATCTCAATGAAATCTTTAGCAGTGTGCTCAGCGTCCGCCGAGCGTAAAATCTCGGCATGTCAAAATGTTCGCGCGGCACTCGATGTTTGGGGCTGAGCCAACACTGCGCTGAGCGATTCAACAACGCCGTGCCGAAAAATCTAGAACGTCGCCGACCGACGTGATGACGTCACAAACTCAAAAATTACGTCATGAATGTCATGTGATACGTACCTTCAAGCGAGCCTGTGCTATTTTTAGCGGCCAATCGGAGAGTCCGTTACGTGAATGCGTCGGCCGTCGTACAATGGGCGCCGAGACAGAAACAAAATAATGCTAGCAGAAAAAATAACGAGACTGAGAGCGGGTATAAAAACCAGTGTCAGCCGCGTCTCGTCGGATTTTGCTCTGCGATTCCAGACGAGACGCACTGACTAGTCAGTGTGTCAAAGGCAGCTTCCCCGGTCTTGGCGTGACTAACCGCGAGGTTGGAAACCCAGTTCCGCAAACTTGGCTGGGATAGACTACGATCGTTAACGTTTCAAGTCTGACCTCCCGACTCCACTTTAGCCGCATAGTACTGACGATTGCCCGCGGCGTGTTAGGTGCGAGTCGTGCTAGTCGAATTTGGTACTCGTTCGCACTAGATGTGGTCTTACTACCGAGACGTTTAACGATTTTCGTTCTCCGGCAAACACTACTTGCTAGTCAGTCAGTCAGTCAGGGTGACAGATTAACCACCACCACAACCTTCCGATGGCCTCGTCGGTGTTGGCACAGGCACACGTGCACACGTTAGTCAGTGCGACGGCCGAGCGACACTCTCAAACAGCTGACGAGCAATTGCGTAAGGTGGTTTTGAAAACGAGAAAACTAGGTGTCGTTAGACCGACTCAACGGGGACGAGGAACGTCACGGCCTGTCGCCCCCGGTGGGAAAGTCTCGTTTTTCGTGGCGATGATGCTCGATAGCCGAAAGATCATATGCCTGCCCTTTGATGCCCCCGGCAGCCGGACCGCCCTCCATTATATCACGGGCCGCGGTACGGTTGCAGCTACAGATACGACAATATTGCGGGTTATGCCCCTGGATGGGTAACACCCCAGTCCGCCACTCTATCTTCCGGGTGGTGGTGGGTGGGAAACAGCCCGATGGTTTGCGCTGTCGACACTGCAATGGGCCCAAAAAACCAACAGCAGTATCGACTGACATGTCCATCGCTGAGCAAAAAACTCGGCTCTTGTACCGGAATAAGAGTTCCGGCCACCTCGGTTTCGAGTAATCCTCTCGATGGCTGGCTGCTTGACCCCGTGGATAGTATTTGTATAGGGGCCGTGGCGGGCGTGACGTCGCATTCGTGGCTACACCGGAAACAACTCAGCTGGTTGACTTTCGCGCGGCCGCCGTCCTGGCGAAGAGCGTGTGCGTTCTTGTGCACAGACACCGACGATGGCTGCGAGGTTGTATATTTTTAACCCACCGGTTCACCAGCTTGGTGGTTGCTGTTCGTGATAGCTGCAGCAAATATTGATCTCATTGAACTGAATGGTCCGAAGCCCATTTGAGAAAGTGTGACGGAAAATATGCAATCTCGCTAGCTTGCTTTGTTTTTTTTATAGGGTACCCTCTGTACTGGGGTACTGGTACTGTGATACTGGTACTTCCTTTTTAAAAATAGTATTCAATAAAATACCCCATATAAATATAACCAGTACCCCAGTACCCCCCTACAGAGGGTACCCCCCATAAAACTTTTTGGATAGAATCAGAAATCTTGATTGAGCCTTCTTGTTTAACGGCATGTCGCCGCGGGACCAAACATACACAGAGCCGATATCTCTTGGTAAGGCGCCACGGTTGGATCGCGCTACGTTGAAGGCGATGTCGAGTATCTCATTATGAAATGCGCTAGTGACCGACTGGACAGATGCAAGAAGAGGCAGATAGACACACACACGGAGGCAGACAGCGTGCATCTTGATATGATTTTTGGAATCATATCCGTCACGTGATAATACTGGCGTATATATACTCGTGTATCGCTGGCGCAATCACAATTATGAAACAACCATACAGGTGCGGTACGTGCGATAAAATGTTTAAATAGAAGCGTAACCTCACTCGACACGAGAAGATGATTCACGGCGGCAGCGACATCAAACTGTTGTGCGAATCGCTGCGGACTGTTGTTTAATCGAAGTGATAACTTTCAACGCCATGTTCGATCTGTGCACGCCATCGACGAGACGACTCGGACGATGTCAGGCGAGCAGCGCAATGATGAGTGAGTTAAAACGAGTCAGCTGCTGTGTGTGAAGTTTGCCAGCGTCGCGTTTGTGCTATGAACTGGTTAATTAAATAAAATTTGAGATTGAATTTGATGTTCGTTGTTTGTGCTTGCGCATGACTTGCTGTTGGTCGATGGTTTATGTCTACGGCGAGCGAGCATTCGAATATTCTCAGTTTATTGATAAAATAAATCTTTGATATCTCGCTCGCTCGTCAGATTTTTTTGCTCTCGAACATTCTATGTGTGTATCACTCTCTCTCGTCGCAATGCATTGTGGCTACGCGATAATCTAATAAAATAACCACGACCACTACCACTACCGCTACCAGGGTTACGACCACCATACAGAGGGTACTACCCATAAAACCTTTTGGATATAATGAGATCGTATATTGACACACACAGCCAGCAAACACTGTATTAACCCGATGGGAGGAAACAACAGTACATATCGATCACGACTGACGCTGCATGCATTGAGAGAGACGCACTATCATCACATAGTCAATCAGCCAGCATGCATGCATGAAGGTAATCCGATCGGAAGTCGAAAAGCGAGATCTCGCTTGACGACCTCTATAATTAGGCTGAGCTTCGCAACCATTCACTATCACAATGACAAGCAACAGTAGACTATGTGAAGCTTAAATACAAGTTTATTTCCAATTAACAACGTGATAGATAACATCTGAACTGCTCGGTATAGTTCAAAGTGGTACGAATGGCAGCCTCGGAAGCAGAAGCTGCACGACTATAGACACTACAGTAGCTCGACGATGACTGCTGAAAAACTCGGGTCGGCGCTGAGCGTTTGAGTTGGACGTGCAGTCGTCGTCATCGTTGCAAGAACAGCAATATATTTGCGTCGTCGTCGTCATCGTCATCGTGGTTGTAGAATTTGATTCTGCCGTCTTCGATTATTGAGTCGACCTCGATGTCCATAGATTCCCTGACGCACAGTGCTGTCTCTTCCTGCAGTTCTAGGAGATCTTTCTCCTCGTCCATCAGTCGATCGATCTGAGTATTAACGGATTTCAAAAGTGACTTGTTCCATTTTATCGCACTGGAATACTGATGCAGCTCGTCACCGAGATACTTGTGGTGCGCTGTAGAGTTTTTTTTGACGTGTACGCTATTGCCAATTTGTTGTGTACGTTCTCGCAGTTCAACTGTTGCATGTCGTGCCAGAACATGTTAACCAACAACCTATCTTCTGAGAGAGTCTTACACTTTGCCTCGTTTACGCGCGTCTGCAATTTCATGCTCAACAGCGTTCTCGCTTGATGTCTGTCAATTTTTCGCGTATCCCGAGAAGCGTATTCTTGTCGTACGCTAATGTATTATTGTTTTCACTGCTCGGACGAGTCATTCACGTCAAAATAATGGATCATCGTAGCTATAACTTATCGCCGCTTCAGATGATATGTGCCAGTCGTCCAGAACCGAACTGCTCGATGCTGCCTATCGACTATGAGACCAGAACACAGCTGGCTAAGGTGATATTCCCACGAATCACGTCGTCCGACCACCAGCTAGGTCATATGTACCTGGACGCCTTTCACTCCGGAGAAATAGGAACTTTGCCTATTAGAGTGAGTGAGTGAGTGAATAGGGTTTAACGTCCGCTTTTCTGACATAGAGGTACAAGCCTCAGGCAGTCTACACGTAGACGGGTCAACGGGGTCGTGTCCCGTATCCACCTGTCCGAGGGGGGTAAATCCCAACTTCAATATTTACAATCAAAATATATATTCAGTCCTGAAATTAGAACAACCTGATCTGGTGCCAGGCCCTCGCCACACCAGCATCATTTATCCCATCCCCTAAAAGTAATAGGATTAGTGCTAATCTTACTTTTATATATGGGGCATAGCCTGACTCAACTCTCACATACAAGAAAGCCAAAAATGTACATGAGGGCCAAATCCGGTATAGTGGGTTCCGGAAAGTATGAACCCAATCGTTAAGCCAGTTTAGTCGCCTTTTACGACAAGCAATGGCTACTGCAGCACTATTCTCAGGATCAGTTGATCCCGCCCCGGTGCCTGCATGGGGCTTGCCTATTAGAGAACGGAGTGCCAGTAATCCACGTCCGGACATGTCGCTTTTCTAATCGATTGCATACTACATCTTTTTCTCTCTCGATGCGGAACATGCAAAGGGCGTTGTTGAGATGATCGAGACGAAACTACGACGCTACGGCGAGTTTGACATAGTCTGCATTGCGGCGTACTGTTTCAACACGAACGTCTTTGTCTTCGAGAATGGCGCATATCCACCAAAGCTCGCGTCGCCCAAAATTATAGGTAAAACCTGGAAGGACGAAAACGTATTCCTATCGCTGGACACTGGTAGCGACGGCACTCAGTCGTTATTCTCGCCCATCGTCCGCTACGACAACGGGAGACTCAAGACGACCATTCGATATCCATCGCTGGCGCTACATGCCGTGCAGCAAGGCGTTTTCGAAGTGCCAGCGTGCGTGCTGGAAAAGATTTATCGGACGTTCACGTATCAGTCTCAGTATTCGCCACAGATCCGGACAGGAGTGTCCGGTGAGTCTCGTGAGATTTATCAGGTTCCTGGAGAGTCCGTCGTCATCGTCATTCGAGCCTTCGATTGCTGATGACGGCGACCTGTACATGTTTGCCACGCGGTACAAAATACGCAAGTTAACTGCTATGATACGCGAAGCTATATTCGGAACGTGCAAGGTCTCGGATCTACTTGCGTTCGTCAACGATGTTACTCGGGTAGATTTCGATATCTTTGTCCACCTACTGGAGCTACTGTAGATCTCGAGTGTGATGACACTGGACTCTCTGCCGACGCCGGAATACCGGCGACTGGGCAACAGAGTCGATACTCTGCGCGAGTTCTGCGGCGAGATGTGCCACTGTGTAATCGGCGATGAACGTCCTTTCGTATTCCTGCGACTCACGTTTGACGGGGTAGATGTGTTCGTCAGTCAGAGATGGATACCCATACCGCTTAACTTTTGCATAAGAGATATATTCGGTTACCTGCTCAACGGGAGGCAGACGCTCATCGGGGACACATTGGTTTTCACTCAGCTGTGCATTTCTAGTATGAGCAACCTATTTATCGTCAATCACGAGAACAGAATGTTCGCTCCCGTCGACTGAACGTTCCAGATTGGATCCTGGCGAAAGCTGGAAGATCGGCACTATTGCGCAGAAACGATTCCCAACGTTCCCTTCCAGTTCCTCGACGCCCAGATGCCGGACGACCCAACCTTGCACGAACGACTACACATCAAAAGCAATTTCGCAGAAGGTCATATGATTGCCGACGTCGACGAAAAAGTGTACGTCTTCGACATCAGTCGCGCATACTCGTCGCCGAAGTACATCGCACTCGACGACGTTAACGAAAATAACATCACGTATGTGCAGGTGCCCAAGCCAGCCGGCGACATGAGCAATCCGGAGCTTAGTGACTCGCAGGAAGTTTTTCCAGACGACTCCAGCTACTACATGTACGAGTCTGAAAAATACGTAGCACGTCATTGTGGTTATTGTGACAGCAGCAGTCCATTCACGGTCTGATACAAGTTGTTATCGAAGCGTTTCTGAGGGCATTCTAAACGTGTACATCGGTGTTCTAATAGAGAAATTCTACCGCTGACGCATTCTATGAGAATTTTATTCACACAGCACAAGGCGAATCGAGCACATGGCAAGATTCCAGCCTTGTACTTACTGTCGCTTAGTTTCAGCTCGTTATACAGTCGTTTGACTCGTAACAACTGGTACAGGTGGAGAATTGTGTGATTCAAAACATCCAAAGAGCATTTGGGTTTGATCACTTTTATTTTGTTATTGCGAATCACGACAAGCGGTTACTGAGCAATGGAAACGTATTTCTCGACGACGTCTGCATCACTTCAAGGAAACTCGAAGCTTTCCGCGATGGCCGATAAGACACCTTCCAGCTGATGATGTTCTTCGTCTCGACGACTCTTCATTCGTGAACATCCGTGAAATGAAGGTCTGCTCGATTAACACAATAAATTCGCGAGAAGCATAAATTACTAAAAAACCTGTTAGATTCTACTTGTGCCTGCATAATTATGTCTCCTGTTGCGTGAGACTGGAAACAGATACAGTGTTATAATTCCAGCACAAAAATATTTACACAATTCCCTAACATTTGATTGGCCCGTAGCAAGACTCTGTCCAAAATTTATATCCCAGTAAACTCCCACGCCGAACTACTTTCCGTAACCGTGAGGCGCAGTTAAAATAATTCTTAAGAAAACGGAAAATAAACACATTTTCTTGATGAATTTATTTCAAATGCTGGAATTATAAGGAATGAATGGCCTTTTTGTTGAATTTATCGGGGATATAAACTTGGAAAAGTCGCGGGAATACTGGACGAGGCCTTCCGGCCTTCGTCCAGTATTCCCGCGACTTTTCCAACTTTATACCCCGATAAATTCCACAAAAAGGCCATTCATTCCTATAATGTAAAGGCAATCACTAATGTCCCTGCTAAGGTAAACAAGAGCTGTAGGAGAACAGCATAGCTCGACTACGAGGGTTGTCGATGTACACATAGCTTGACAAACAAGGTGGCCGCGGCCTGCATAAAAACCTTAACCAAGGTTGACTAAAAACCTTAACCAAGGGAAATTAAGTAAGTAATTCAAGGTTAAATGTAGGTCAATGTGGCCGCGGCCTGCATAAAAACCTTAACCAAGGTTGACTAAAAACCTTAACGAAGGGAAATTAAGTAAGTAATTCAAGGTTAAATGTAGGTCAATGTCAGATATAGGTCAGGGGTTATTGATGTACATCACTAGGAGATGAAGTTTTCCAAGTATGGTTGCTGTAGGCCCAGGAATATTCCATATACAAGCTTGACTAAAAACCTTAACCAAGGGGAAATAAGAAAGTAATCCAAGGATAAAAGTAGATCAAGGTCAAATATAGGTCAGGGATTATTGATGTACATCACTAGGAGATGAAGTTGTCCAAGTATGTTTGGTGTAGGGCCAGGAGTATTGCATCTACAAGCTTGACTAAAAACCTTAAGCAAAGAGAATTAAGTAAGTAATTCAAGAGGAAGTGTAGGTCAAGGTCAAATATAGATCAGGGGTTATTGATGTACATCCCTATGAGAAAAGGTTGTCCAAGTATGGTGTCTGTATGCACACTAGTATTCCATGTACAAGCTTGACTGAAAACCTTAACCAAGGTTGACTAAAAACCTTAACCAAGGGGAATTAACTATGTAATTCAAGGTTAAATGTAGGTCAAGGTCAAATATAGGTCAGGGGTTGTTGATGTACATCACTAGGAGATGAAGTTGTCCAAGTATGGTGGGTGTAGGGCCAGGAGTATTCCATATACAAGCTTGACTAAAAACCTTAATCAAGGGGAATTAACTAAGTAATTCAAGAGGAAATGTAGGTCAAGGTCAAATATAGATCAGGGTTATTGATGGACATCCCTATGAGAAAAGGTTGTCCAAGTATGGTGTCTGTATGCACAATAGTATTCCATGTACAAGCTTGACTGAAAACCTTAACCAAGGTTGACTAATAAAAACCTTAACCAAGGGGAATTAAGTAAGTAAATTCAAGAGGAAATGTAGGTCAAGGTCAAATATAGATCAGGGGTTATTGATGTACATCGCTATGAGAAAAGGTTGTCAAAGTATGGTGTCTGTATGCACAATAGTATTCCATGTATAAGCTTGACTAAAAACCTTAGCCAAGGTTGACTAAAAACCTTAACCAAGGGGAATTAACTAAGTAATTCAAGAGGAAATGTAGGTCAAGGTCAAATATAGATCAGGGGTTATTGATGTACATCACTAGGAGATGAAGTTGTGCAAGTATGGTGGGTGTAGGGCCAGTAGTATTCCATATACAGGTCGACTAAAAAACTTAACCAAGGCGTGACGGCGACGCCGACGCCGGGGTGACAACATAACCTCTACTTATTCTTCAAATAGTCGAGACGGGACCACAGTTTAAAGTCTCATCCGACAGACCAGTGGGATGGAAATACTATGATGAAAGTATTTTTAATGCCCTAGACGAGGTTTGAACCCACAACCTCCGGATTGGAATTCGGGTATTCTAACATAATCCATCCCTCCATGTTGAATTAAACATTGTCAGATGCTAATTATTATTTTTGTTTATTTTCAGTATTTCTTAACAAGCCATGTTGTCAAAGTCAATGAAAATCAGGCACAGCTCAGGCTCAGCCAATCAAGCTGCTTGACAAGCACAATATTCAAGTATTTTGACATAAAGAAATGGACAGATATTGCCAAGATTAACGCAGACAGTAGTGTGCCAAGTAGCCAACGATACCAGCTAACCCTTTTCATGCTGGTGATACACCATTATGTTTGCGAAAAATCCTGAATATTTTCCTTCTATGTGCTCGGAAATATATTTTGCTACCACCATTTGAACTGTCTCGTCGACACGGTTCAAATGAGTGGCCACAACATATACTTTCATTGAGAAATAACAAAAATAAAATATTTAATGAACCTGCAGGGAATATAATGATTGATGATTGGTCAAACTGTCCTATCCGATAATCATCGATGATCAATTCGATAATTGGGAAATACTGGCTGTAAAACAACACATGATAACAACCCCACCTACCACATGTAGACAGAGTGGGTGGGGAATCATGATTTCCCACAAGTACACCACCCACTACAGGGCTCCAGATAAGGTGTGTATTGCCGTATTTTACACACTTATTATAGCAGAATATGCACTTATTATCAAAAGTGGGAGTACAAAATACTCGCACCAATGTGAAAATACAACCCCAGAACCCCCCCCCCTCTAGATCCACTCCTGGGTATACACACAGGTTGAAGTAACGGACCGAGGTCTATAAATACATTAAATATGCCTAAAAGCATCAATAAATGAAGAAAACAAAATAAGCTAATTTTTTTGTGTACACCCTCCATCATGTCCATATACTGAAGTATATGGAGGGTGTAAAAAAAAAATTTAGCTTATTTTTTTTTCTTCATTTATTGATGCTTTTAGGCATATTTAATGTATTTATAGACCTCGGTCCGTTACTTCAACCTGTGGGTCTACACACACACAGATTGGGTGGGTGAGGCATTTTTAAACAATAGTACCGTCAACTTGTGTTTACTCAGTATTAAGCACGCATGCACAGCAACATGTGCCTCTTTACAACACACATGGCACGGTTCCTAGTCAGATCACGGTTCCTAGTCCAGACAGATGGTCCGAGTATGAGCCCATGTTGTCTGAGTATGAGCCCAGGTGGTTCGATCACGAAAAAGTGAACGTTAATGGGTTTAACGTCCCAGCAACAGCTAGGGTCATATAGAGACGGGACCACAGTTTAAAGTCTCATCCGACAGACCAGTGGAATGGAAATACTATGAAATGATTTTTGATGCCTAAGGCGAGGTTTGAACCCACAACCTCCGGATTGAAAGTCAGGTGTTCTAACCCCTAGGCCACAACCCATCCCTAGATCTGAGCACGAGCACTGGTATGAGCCCAGGTGGTCTAAGCATAAGCCCAGATGGCCTGAGCATGAGCCCAGATGGTCTGAGCATGAGCCCAGATGGTCTGAGCCCAGGTGTTTTTCCACACATGCCTGATTACTTAATACAATTCACAGAACAAATTTCCAATCCCTAGTCACTGAGTATGTGCGTAGGTAATTTTCAGTGTCATTTACAAATAATAATCACGTTTTCTTGTCTCCGAGCAATTCTTCTTGTTTAGCCTTCGCCATTTTCTCGGCAATGTCTGTAAATTCATGCATTATGTCTGTCACCTGTAAAAACAGAAAAATAGGAACCTTTTAACAATGTTAACCCTTTCACCCCTATTAAGTAACTGGAATGGATTTTGATACGTTAATTTCACAACCAATCCAATTGTCACAAAATGATTTTCAGATTAGTCCATTTATTAAAACGGGGTGTTTTTGCTCTCAAAAATATGAAAATTACTTGCAAAAGTGCAGATCCTGCTGTCACAAGCCGGCTCATCTGGGTCCACACTGTTCACCAATACCAATATACACTGTGGCTGTGACTGCAGAAATGGGGCTTACGGGATTTGTGGCCGGTGTAGCTCCTGATCAAATAGCACTCATGTAACCTGATAACGATCTACATTGCTTGTTAGAAGCATGGCAAGTGTTTCATTGATGGAATGGCGAACAGTGCAGATACTGATCAGACTGTGCGGATGCACAGGCTGATCTGGTTCTACACTGGTCGCAAAAAAAACATTTCTCCAGTCACGCATTTGAGTAACATTATAATTTCTTTAGAGCAATTGCTATTTGTCAGAAAATGACGAACTTCGTGTTCAGATATCGCACGTGCAAGTCTTGTGAAGGTACTACAACCAGGACTCCAGATAAGCTTTGTGTCTAAAGCGTACTATACCCCCTGATTTCAAAATCATTGCGTATTTTACTTTTACAAATGGATTAATGATTTTCTTCATTACTAAATAGGGAACAAAGGATATAAAAAATATAAACAAATTAAACATTCACTTAGTTGAGCTGCAGCTCAACTAAGTGAATTTTCAACTTTATGACAGTATTTTCACTACACTGTACTCAATTTGAAAATCAATGCGTATTTTCACATTGCTGTGCGTATTCAGCTAAAATAATTGCGTAAAATACGCCAATACGCATCTGGAGCGCTGTACAACTTTATTAAATTTGTCCACGGCAGTCAGAGACTACTGTGACAGGAGAAATGTGGACTCTGGCCATTGTCACCAGTGTAGACCATGATCAACCTGTGCATATGGAGTCTGATCAGGGTCTGCCCTGTAGCCTATTTCACCAACATTGCAAAGTATACTTTTCTAGCAAAGTATGCGTTGAGGGAGAAATTTTCAATTTTAGGATAAATTAGGATAATTTTTATTAAACTGAATTTATTACATTATCACAGCCAATTTGGCTGTGATAATGTAATAAACTCAGTATAATAATTCTGCATGCTTTTAATCATCAAATATATGCGGTCGTTAGTTCTATACGAAATAATGCATTTCAGGAAAAATAAATGATTACTCCCTCAAAGTATACTTTGCTAGAAAAGTATAATTTGCAATGTTGGTTTGAAATCGGCTACTGGGTCTGCGCTATTCACAATTCATGCGCTTGTGGCAGCTAAATGTGGTTAGTGAGTGAAAACAATTGTTATAGTATTCAATGTAGCCACGATGAGTGTGACTGGAGAAATGGACTGTGTCAGGATTATTTTGTGGAGAGAAACAGACATTTTTACATATTTATAGAGAAAACAATCTCGTGAAAATACAAATAATATATCTATTATTTTTTGTCAAAATATTTTGAAATCAACTTTTCTCTCGATCCAATTGTCAGCGAAAATAAGCCTAATGGCCATTTTAAAGTTTGTACCCAGAAAAACTCTCAAACTGGAACAAGTGAGCACTCACTGGGGCTCACAAATACATCAGGCCAACGCATGGACCGACAAACAAAAGGTTAAACGCAACAAATTTTGAAATGTTAAGACTACTTAAATTTTCGTGTTACGGACGAACGGATGAACGGACGACTGGACGGAAAGAAAGGTGAAAGCTATATACCCCTCAGCATACAGTCGAGCACCAGTATCTCGAATATCAGTATCTCGATGATATCCCCTATCTCGATGATTCACAGAAGTCCCGAATTATATCCTTATTTGTTTAATATAAATTTCGCGGCTATCTCGACCATGCCCTATCTCATATATGTTCTCAATCTCGACTTTTCATTCTGTCCCCTCCGTACAAAAATATGTTAAAAGTCTCTTCGCTATCTCGATCACATAAAGGCTTGGATAAATCGCCTGGCTGCCAAGAACGATTTGGTTGACACTAATTTTCAAAACAAATTATCTAAGAAAACAAAATAAATTTACACCTACCTCCGGTTGTTTGCTTAATTAGTCCACCTGCATATATTTGAGTGTTTGACACGAAACACTAAGCATATCACGCTGGTCATTTAGGCAATTCACTGAGAGTTGTGATGCCACATTGTAATGTTTATTAGCTTACTACCTTTGGTCATTAGTTAATTGGTGTTTACTTGAAGTGTAATGGGTAACATGATTTCATATTTTTCGCGAAAATATTCGACCTTGTCACTTCATCGCTATGTCGAACCTAGTCCTATCTCTACTATATGGACAATCTCCCTTCGACTTCGAGATACTGGTGCTCAACTGTACTTCGTAAGCTGGGGTATAAACTAAATGGCTGCAGCACACATATCGCGCCCGCTGAGGCTTTGATAGTATATCGAAAAACATAACCCAATAACACAAACTCGGACGCACCTACAGACGTACGGACGTACTACATACGTCAATGTGCCGACTATATCGTGCTGTCTGCAAAGAAAAATGGCCTTTATGCCTATTTCAGACTTACAGTTTTATTGAGCGTGTCCACAACATCGATAGTCCGCTTTTTCTCCTGGTTCGCTTTCTTGACAAGTTTCGTGTATTTCCCATGCACACCCTGCAGTTTGCTCCTGCTCTTCGTGCACAACGTCTTCGCTGACTTCGCCAACTGTTCTCGTCGTTCTCGCGATACTCTGCGGGAAAATGAAATGAATGGGGTTTAAAGAGGAATTAAATAGAAAAAAATTAATTTCAAAATACATTTTGTAGACTGATAATAACAATATACACCACAAGCGACTATCCCATCGAAAAAGTTTAATCCGATCAAAAGTTAAAACAATTTTCATATCAGTACATTGTATGCAAATTTATGCAAATTAATTCCAACCCAATTCTGAAAATTGCAATAAAAAAATATTTGATGAAAATAAAAATATTTGTTCACATTTTCCTCTCATTTTCATATAAATTATTAATAATAATTATACGCTAATGACAAAAAAATAAATCAGAGCTAATATAAATAAAATGTCAAACTTTTGTAACTTTTAAAGTATTTGTTATTTTTGCATTCAGTTTTCTAACTCATCATATCAAACTCTATTATTTTAAGAAATATAGGGACATGACCACAGTTTAACCCATAAAAGGCGGGAACCGAAAATTCTCGTCTGCTGTTGATTTTTATTTTGTATTTAGTCTAAAAAAAAACATGGTTTGGCAGCATTTTAGAATCATTTCCATTTGGAAATGATTCTTAAGTGCTGTCAAAGCATGTTTTTTATAAGAAAATTGGGAAAATAAAAAATAAACAGCAGACGATAAACATGATAAATTTTAATTCAGCACTGTAAGGGTTAAAGTCTCATCCGACAAACCAGTGGGATGGAAATACTATGAAAGTATTTTTCATGGCCGAGGGTAGGTTTCGAACTCGCAACCTGCAGTATCAAAGTTCTGTATTCTACCCCTGCGCATGCATCAGCCAATCTATTACACTGCGGTGAAATGTGGCCGTGTCTGGAGAAATTGGGCTTACGGTTTTGCGACCAGTGTAGAACCAGATCAGACTGCGCGGATCGTCATTCCGTCAATGAAATATAGATAAGGAATATAGACAGGCTACATGAGCGTTATATTCAGTGCGAAAAAATATATTTAATATTACTTGAAAATTACATCATTTTGGTTGAATAATGAGAATGCCTGTAATGGTGTCTGAAGACATTGGAACAATATAATACTTTTTTATCAGTAACAAAAAAAGAAAAAAAGTCACCCCCCCCCCCCCCCCCCCCCCCCCCCCCCCCTCCCAAAAAAAAATTATTAGTGAAATTCCATATGGGAATTTAACATGGGGGCTAAAAATAGATATTTAAAAAAAAATAAAAATTATTTGTGGACCAATTTTCAAAATCTAACATTTGTTTTCTTGGTTACATCATTTTCGAGCTATCTCGCCAGGTTTCGGAGTCAATTTCCAAAATTTCCATGTTAAACTCCCATAGGAAAATCTTTTTTTCGCAATAAAATCAATATTTGATGGATTTTCATCGAATAGAATTTTTTGGGGAGAGTGACTTTTTTGTTATTGATGAAAAAGTACTTACTTTTAACTATTTTTTAGATTTAATGTGTTTAATAGCCAAAAGTTTGTTGGTAGCAAAACGTGGAACAGACAGTAGTCTGTCTGATACGTCTGATCTAACTTTTGTTTTCTTAATTATATCATTTTCAAGCTATCTCGCCAGGTTTCGGAGTCAATTTCCAAAATTTTGGAAATTGACTCCCCATGTTAAATTCCGATAGGAAAATCTTTTTTTCGCAATAAAATCAATATTTGATGGAATTTCATGAAACAACATTTTTTGGGGAGGGTGACTTTTTTGTTATTGATGAAAAACTAGATTTAATGTGTTTAATAGCCAAATGTTTGTCGGCAGCGATACGTACTTCGGTATGTTTACAAATACTGTGTGTGTTCCCTCCTGCTGGGGGTTGACATTGACGCCAGAGTTCCGGATGGCTTCCACAACGTTCGGGGTGTACTGTAAATGTATGTGGCAGTATTGGAGGTACATTTCTATATGTAAATGGGCTGTCAACTGATTGATCCACAGGTTGAAGTAACGAACCGAGGTCTATAAATACATTAAATATGCCTAAAAGCATAAATAAATGAAGAAAAAATAAGCTAAAAAAAATATTGTTTTACTCCCTATACATGTATATCTATTTATAGGGAGTAAGAAATTTTTGTTTAGCTTATTTATTTTTCTTTTATTGGTGCTTTTATGCATATTTAATGTATTTATATACCTCGGTCCGTTACTTCAATCTGTGGATTGATCAGTTAGGGTTTCATGTCCATTCAGATGGGAGATAACTCGACTAAACAAGATGCGTAAGTCTGCAAAAGTGAAAGTGTATGGGTTTAACGTCCCAGCAACAGCTAAGGTCATATAGAGACCAGAGCTCCAGTTAAGGTGCGTAATTTGGAGGTAAATTTCTTATTTCTCCATCAAAAATGGCAAGTTGGGAGTGCTTTAGAATCGTCTCAATGAGACGATTCTAAAGGACTCCCAACTTGCCATTTTTGATGACGAAATAACAATATTGTTGCTCAAATTATGCACCTTAACTGGAGCTCTGATAGAGACGGGACCACAGTTTAAAGTCTCATCGGACAGACTAGGATGGAAATACTATACTAAGAAGTAATTTGTTTGTTTGTTTATTGGTGTTTAACGGCCTATCAACAGCTAAGGTCATGTAAGGCCGGGCAAACGGGTTCGATCCCATTTTAACCTGCTGCATTGGGGGGAAAATCCCAAAATCAGAACGGAATATTTACATCGCGAACAAATATATTCAGCCCTGAAATTAGAATAACCTGACCTGGTGCCAGGTCCATACCACACCAAGTCACTTGGCCCCTTCCCCTAAAATAGGATTACGAATATCGTAATACTCACATAAGGGGTATAACCAGATTCAACTGTCACATACAAAATGCCAAAGATGTATGTGAGGGCCAAACCAGGTCTCCAGTCGGGATTCCGTTAAGGATGAACCCCGATCATTAAATTACCCATCACGTGCTCCCACCTACCACCCACTAAGAAGTATATATTTTTTTATTATTTTTGTTTACACGTAGGTTGAGGATTGAACTTACAACTCCCCTAGGCCACTCATATAATATTATAAGTCTGTAATGGTATTCTTAATATATGAATGGACATGTACTCACATGATTTTGGAGTACATATCTCAGTAACAGTTTTGTTTGTTTGTTGGGGTTTAACGGCCTATCAACAGCTAAGGTCATGTAAGGCCGGGTCAATGGGTTTAGTACTAAATCCCATATATTACCTGTACAAGTACATGTTCAAGTACATGTACAAATGGGGGGAAAATCCCAAAATCAGAACTGATTCAGTAACAGTACAAACCATCTTCCCAATGTCTGCAAACAGTGTGGATCCAGATGATCCGGCTCGTGATCTGAACTGTTTGCAAACATTTCCTGATTTTTGACAAAAACGCGCCTTTTCGAATTAATTGCATGGTGCAAAAGTGGAAGAGTCCATACCAGCTCCTGATGGGTGACTGGGTTAAGAATAGCATCATGGCTAAGATATACATACCTCCCCTCCCTGCTGAGAGAGGGGGCCACACACCAGTAGCCTATTTCACCAACATTGCAAAGTATACTTATCTAGCAAAGTACACAGGGAGAAATTTTCAATTTAAGGATAAATTTATTAATTTTTATTATACTGAATTTATTACATTATCACAGCCATTTTGGCTGTGATAATGTAATAAATTCAGTATACCGGTAATAATTCTGCATACTTTTAATCATCAAATATATGCAGTGGTTAGTTCTACATGAAATAATGCATTTTGGGAAAAATAAATGATTACTCCCTCAAAGTATACTTTGCAAGATAAGTATACTTTGCAATTCTGATGAAATCGGCTACAGTGGTGTTGTCGGTAGTTAGGTGAGAAAGCGGTTGCCTTATTTTTTGGATATACAGACGAACCTCTCTAAACCGGACATAGACATAATTTGCTTGTGCTTAAATATGATGTTTCATTGTCATACATGTATACATTCACACTTTTCTTCATTTGTCTGTTTGACAGAGGATCCTCTCTAAACTGGACACCAGGGATATCCCCACGGTGTCTGTAGCCGATTTCACCAACATCGCAAAGCATACTTTTCTAGCAAAGTATACTTTGAGGGAGTAATCATTTATTTTTCCTGAAATGCATTATTTCATGTAGAACTAACAACTGCATATATATATTTGATGATTACAGAAGTAAGCAGAATTATTATACTGAATTTATTACATTATCACAGCTGTGATTATGTAATAATTCAGTATAATAAAAATTAATAAATTTATCCTAAAATTGAAAATTTCTCCCTCAAAGTATACTTTGCTAGAAACGTATACTTTGCAATGTTGGTGAAATAGGCTACTGGTTTCGAGACTTTCCATTGTGCATGTACTGCCGTGAAATTCATTGGAAACTACAGCAAGTGAGGAGATGCTCGCTGATACCCCCAGCAGCCACCTCGTCTGACCACCAATTATTTTCTAAGTCATTGGTCATTTGGCCTTGACATTGGGCATGAAGGCCTCATCGGTTGGCTATAGAAATTAAAATACAGATGCTGATAAAGAGGTAATGAAATTTAATGTCAATCCGACTCACGATTGGAGAGATAATTGGTACCCTAAAACTACGCAAATCTTACGGACGGACGGACAAACGGAAACTATATACCCCTTGACATACTTCACATGCTGAGAGGATAATTAGGGGTGACGGGTGGGGGGAAGGATATATACCATATACCTGTGGTGTTTTAGGCAGGGAGATCAGCAGGAGGTTGCCTGACTTCTGGACAATCTGAGCGATGTGGTTCATCGGGAATTTTCCATCCTCCGTATTCACTTGTAACCGATCAAACAGACCTGAAAATACATGTATAGTAGGATCATAAAATTGATCTGTAGTTGTCCAGTACAGTGCATTTTGGAGAGAGTGGTGTAAGCTACTGCTGCTGCCAAGTGCTGTTATTTACCGTTAGAATTCAGTAAACTACTGGCTGAAATGGTTATTAATCAAGCACCAAGGGAAATTTTTTATTTTTAAAAAATATTAATTACTATGCTCGGATGCTCCCTTTAATATCAGGTGTTTTCCGGTATGTGAGCCTTGTGCTATTTTTAGCTAATATGGAATTCCGTCAATAAAGAGCGCTTTATTTACTGTATTTACTTAATTGGAATGTATCTAATGCAGCTTTGGATTCTTGGTTAATTAATAATTCCTTTTATTTTTTATATAGCACATTTCAATGGTTAGCGCCAACATTTTGGTTGTTTTGATTGTTGCGTAGTTATGGGTTAAACGTCCTTTTGATTGGCTGCTTGATTTTTGTTTTGCTTTGCTGCGGACCTGTTACGCACAATTTTCAGCGTCCGGCTGTTTCGGTCACAGCTTGACATTCCGTGGTAGCCACCACATCTATAAATTTTGAGTCCCACCCACCCAATGTCTTCTGTTGAGTTTCTCGCCCTTTAAACATTTTCTTCTTTTTTTTTTTTCAATGCATGTGCATGTACCAAATTGTTTGCACTACAGGGCCATATGCATTGTTGTCTTACGTGCCATAACTATACCCTGTACGGACATCGCCATGCATGATGTTGCTGTCAGAGACAGGGCTGCCGCTCAAGGTAGGATCGTTTCATTACTTTTGTACTATTACTTCGCCGTAAAGCGGCGTGAGAAGATTATTGGTCTTCTCGTTGGTTTTGGTAGTTGACGCTGTAGTCAATTTCGGAACACAAAGCTAGGTGAACTGATTTGGGCCTCCATTTATGGGGTACTTTGGTTAAAACAGCTTTGTTTTCACAGCCGTTAGGTTCACCATTTATATTATATTTAGTTTGCTTCTATCCCATGGAATGCTTTTCGCCTAATATAAGATTTATAGCCCTTCGTTTTCGTCTTCTGCTTCCATTGCCCATTTGAGTTATTGTAATTGTGTACAGTGTCAAAATATGTGTCTGTGACTGGAGAAATGGGCATATAGAATTTATGACTGGTCTACGTCTGACCTGGGTCTACATTGGTTGCAAAGTCAATTAGAAAATGTGGCCTGTCGACACACTTAGGAGCCCTATTTAAGAAACGGTTACAAAAACTTTCAAATAAATAAACAGATGGACGGACGTACGATCAGTAGCGATGGTAATTTCTTTATTAATATGGAAGGATGTATCATTACTAAGTAATGCATGTGTGCAATATGAAGATATTAGCTGAAGGCAAACAGAAACTAGAAAATGTGGTCCGACGACGCACTTATAGCCCCTATTTGAGAAACTCTCACAAAAACTTTAAAAAATATAAACAGACAGACGGACATATGATCAGTAGCGAGGGTAATTGTATGAATGTTGAATGATGTATAGTTACTAAAGTAAAGCATGTGTGCAATATGAAGATATTAGCTGAAGGCAAGCAGAAATTACAGGTGATTTGAAAATCTCTTACAAAAACTTTCAAATAAATAAACCGACAGACGGACGGACATACGATCAGTAGCGAGGGTAATTGTATTAATGTGGAAGGATGTATAGTTTAATACTAAGTAATGCATGTGTGCACTATGACGATATTAGCTGAAGGCAAACAGAAATCATAGGTTATTTGAGAAACTGTTACAAAAACTTTCAAAAATAAACGTGCAGACAGAAACCTATAGGGCACCTATAAATTCAGTAAATTTATTAATTGTTATTATACTGAATTTATTACATTATCACAGCCATTTTGGCTGTGATAATGTAATAAATTCAGTATAATAATTCTGCATACTTTAAATCATCAAATATATGCAGTCGTTAGTTCTATATGAAATAATCGATTTCGGGAAAAATAAATGATTACTCCCTCAAAGTATACTTTGCTAGGTAAGTAAACTTTGCAATGTTGGTGAAATCGGCTACTGATATCAATAGACACAAGCCTGGTATTCAGTAATATTTATCAGGAAATTATTCAGTCAATGTGTAATGTTAGTTTCATGGCAAGGAAAATAGACTTGTGTTACATTGTGTCATTGCAGTGAAACGTTTCATAAACATGAGACTTTGTTAAAAATGGAACGTTAGAAAAAGCTTTTTTTAATCCCGACTGTCCATGATTATATGTGGCTGTGACTTGCGACCAGTGTAGATCCAGATCATCCTAAGCCACTCACCTGTGGATACGGCCAGTGCGAGGGAATGGATATATTCAGTCTTCAAGTCGTCAATGACTTTCTGCATATCTGCTCGCAGCTCGACCATGTCTATCATTCCATCGATGTCTTCCTCACTCAGCTCCATCTTCGCCAGCTTCGCACCTGTAGCCGATTACAGTATTATACTGAATGTATTACATTATCACAGCCAAAATGGCTGTGATAATGTAATAAATTCAGTATAATAACAAGAAACGAGGCAAAGCCACGAAGGCCAGGTTTTTTCCAAGCATGGACACTTGGATAACATAATTATACCCACTTTTTGTAGACTAGATGGCCGTGGCCTGCATGTCGCGCCTTGGGGCGAGGCATGGACACTAAAAAAATAGATATAGTAGATGGAAAAACTTTAATGAAAAAACTTTAACCGGACACACGGACGTACGGACGGACGGACGTATGCCAAAATGCGGACGATATCGCGCTTTCCGCAAGCGGGTGCGACAATGATGATAAACAACCATGTGAAGTATCAAGGTAATGGGTGAAGCAGTTGCAGAGATATAGTACACGAAAAAACTTTAACAAATAAATTCAAAGTAATTTGACCTTGACATTGCGCACAGGGGCCGCACGGTTGGGGGTGAGAGTGAAAATATGGACGATGATAAACACCCATGTGAAGTTTCAAGGCAATGGGCGAAGCAGTTGCAGAGATATAGTATAACAAAAAGTTTTAACCAAAAAATTTAACCAGACGTACGTTAAAAAGTTAACGTTAAAAATGGCTAAGTCAATTATGTAGAAATAATAGGTGAAGGTAAAACAAGAAACGAGGCAAAGCCACGAAGGCCAGGTTTTTTCCAAGCATGGACACTTGGATAACATAATTATACCCACTTTTTGTAGACTAGATGGCCGTGGCCTGCATGTCGCGCCTTGGGGCAAGGCATGGACACTAAAAAAACAGATATAGTAGATGGAAAAACTTTAACGAAAAAACTTTAACCGGACACACGGACGTACGGACGGATGGACGGACGGACGTATGCCAAAATGCCGACGATATCGCGCTTTCTGCAAGCGGGTGCGACAATGATGATAAACACCCATGTGAAGTATCAAGGTAATGGGTGAAGCAGTTGCAGAGATATAGTACACGAAAAAACTTTAACAAATAAATTCAAAATAATTTGACCTTGACATTGCGCACAGGGGCCGCACGGTTGGGGGTTAGAGTGAAAATATGGTCGATGATAAACACCCATGTGAAGTTTCAAGGTAATGGGCGAAGCAGTTGCAGAGATATAGTATAACAAAAAAGTTTTAACCAAAAAATTTAACCAGACATACGTTAAAAAGTTAACGTTGAAAATGGCTAAGTCAATTACGTAGAAATAATAGGTGAAGGTAAAAAAATGGTCACATGTTGGATAGTTGTATGTGGTAGGCACCCCTTGGTTATGAAGCTGTGAAAGTTTGGTGGTCCTAGGTGGTACAGTACCAAAGAAATGGACTTAAACACGAAAACTTAACATTGTAAACACGAAAAGTTAACATTGAAAATGGCTAAGTCGACTGCGCGGAAAAAATGTGTCAAGTTCAAAAAAAGGTAACATGTTGGATAGTGATATGTAGTGGGCACCCGTGATTATGAAGCTGTGAAAAGTTTGGTGGGTCCCTTAGGTGGTACAGTACCAAAGAAATGGACTTAAAACCACGAAAAACTTAACATTGAAAAACGCGAAAACTTAACATTGAGAAAATGGCTAAGTCCGATTGCCGCGGAAAAAATGGGTCAAGTTAAAAAAAAAGTAACATGTTGGATAGTGAGAAATGTGTGGGGTGTTGGGGGCACCCCTTGATTAATGAAGCCTGTGAAATGTTTGGTGGTCCTAGTGAGGGTACACGTAAACCAAAGAAATGGACTTAAAAAACACGAAAACTTTAACATTGAAGAAAACCGCGAAAACTTAACCATTAGAAAACTGGCTAAGGTCGACTGCGCGGAAAAAATGGGTCAAGTTAAAAACAAGAAACGAGGCAAAGCCACGAAGGCCAGGTTTTTTCCAAGCATAGACACTTGGATAACATAATTATACCCACTTTTTGTAGACTAGATTGCCGTGGCCTGCATGTCGCGCCTTGGGGCGAGGCATGGACACTAAAAAAATAGATATATTAGATGGAAAAACTTTAACCAAAAAACTTTAACCGGACACACGACGAACGGACGGACGTATGCCAAAATGCTGACGATATCGCGCTTTCCACAAGCAGGTGTGACAATGATGATAAACACCCATGTGAAGTATCAAGGTATTGGGTGAAGCAGTTGCAGAGATATAGTACACAAAAAAACTTATTTAACAAAAACATTCAAAGTAATTTGACCTTGACATTGGGCACAGGATCGCGCTTTCCGCAAGCAGGTGCGACAATGATGATAAGCACCCATGTGAAGTATCAAGGTATTGGGTGAAGCAGTTGCAGAGATATAGTACACGAAAAAACTTTAACAAAAAAATTCAAAGTAATTTGACCTTGACATTGGGCACATGATCGCGCTTTCCGCAAGCAGGTGCGACAATGATGATAAGCACCCATGTGAAGTATCAAGGTATTGGGTGAATGCAGTTGCAGAGATATAGTACACGAAAAAACATTAACAAAAAAATTCAAAGTAATTTGACCTTGACATTGGGCACAGGATCGCGCTTTCCGCAAGCAGGTGCGACAATGATGATAAACACCCATGTGAAGTATCAAGGTATTGGGTGAAGCAGTTGCAGAGATATAGTACACGAAAAAAGTTTAACAAAAAAATTCAAAGTAATTTGACCTTGACATTGGGCACAGGATCGCGCTTTCCGCAAGCAGGTGCGACAATGATGATAAACACCCATGTGAAGTATCAAGGTATTGGGTGAAGCAGTTGCAGAGATATAGTCACGAAAAAACTTTAACAAAAAAATTCAAAGTAATTTGACCTTGACATTGGGCACAGGATCGCGCTTTCCGCAAGCAGGTGCGACAATGATGATAAGCACCCATGTGAAGTATGAAGGTATTGGGTGAAGCAGTTGCAGAGATATAGTACACGAAAAAACTTTAACAAAAAAATTCAAAGTAATTTGACCTTGACATTGGGCACAGGATCGCGCTTTCCGCAAGCAGGTGCGACAATGATGATAAACACCCATGTGAAGTATCAAGGTATTGGGTGAAGCAGTTGCAGAGATATAGTACACGAAAAAACTTTAACAAAAAAAATTCAAAGTAATTTGACCTTGACATTGGGCACAGGATCGCGCTTTCTGCAAGCAGGTGCGACAATGATGATAAACACCCATGTGAAGTATCAAGGTATTGGGTGAAGCAGTTGCAGAGATATAGTACACGAAAAAACTTTAACAAAAAAATTCAAAGTAATTTGACCTTGACATTGGGCACAGGATCGCGCTTTCCGCAAGCAGGTGCGACAATGATGATAAGCACCCATGTGAAGTATCAAGGTATTGGGTGAAGCAGTTGCAGAGATATAGTACACGAAAAAACTTTAACAAAAAAATTCAAAGTAATTTGACCTTGACATTGGGCACAGGATCGCGCTTTCCGCAAGCAGGTGCGACAATGATGATAAACACCCATGTGAAGTATCAAGGTATTGGGTGAAGCAGTTGCAGAGATATAGTACACAAAAAAACTTTAACAAAAAAATTCAAAGTAATTTGACCTTGACATTGGGCACAGGGGCCGCACGGTTGGGGGTTAGAATGAAAATATGGATGATGATAAACACCCATGTGAAGTTTCAAGGTAATGGGCGAAGCAGTTGCAGAGATATAGTATAACGAAAAAGTTTTAATCAAAAAACTCGAACCAGACGTACGTTAAAAAGTTAACGTTGAAAATGGCTAAGTCAGTTACGTAGAAATAATAGGTGAAGGTAAAAAAAATGGTCACATGTTGGATAGTGATATGTGGTGGGTACCCCTTGATTATGAAGCTGTGAAAGTTTGGTGGTCCTAGGTGGTACAGTACCAAAGAAATGGACTTAAACACGAAAACTTAACATTGTAAACGCGAAAACTTAACATTGAAAATGGCTAAGTCGACTGCGCGGAAAAAATGGGTGAAGTTAAAAAAAAAAGTAACATGTTGTATAGTGATATTTGGTGGGCACCCCTTGATTATGAAAGCTGTGAAAGTTTGGTGGTCCTAGGTGGTACAGTACGAAAGAAATGGACTTAAACACGAAAACTTAACATTGTAAACGCGAAAACTTAACATTGAAAATGGCTAAGTCGATTACGCGGAAAAAATGGGTGAAGTTAAAAAAAAGCAACATGTTGGATAGTGATATGTGGTGGGCACCCCTTGATTATGAAGCTGTGAAAGTTTGGTGGTCCTAGGTGGTACAGTAACAAAGAAATGACTCAAACACGAAAACTTAACATTGATTGTGGACGCCGCCCGCCGCCCGCCGCCCGCCCGCCCGCCCGGCTTTCGCCAATCCAATAGCCTGGATTTTTTTTCAAAAAACCTGGCTAAAAAAGTAACATGTTGGATAGTAATATGTGGTGGGCACCCCTTGATTATGAAGCTGTGAAAGTTTGGTGGTCCTAGGTGGTACAGTAACAAAGAAATGGACTCAAACACGAAAACTTAACATTGATTGTGGACGCCGCCCGCCCGCGCCCGCCCGGCTTTCGCCAATCCAATAGCTTGGATTTTTTTTCAAAAAACCTGGCTAATAAAATGGATGTGATAATGTAATAAATTCAGTATAACAAGAATTCCGCGGAATCAAATGTCTCGCCTTGTTCCGCCTTGACCTTGACCCCCGAGAATAGTCCTATATTCATCTACATATCATAGTAAAGGTATGTATAAAGTTTGATGACTGTAGCTGATAAGGTGTTGAAGTAATGACCATAACACAAAAACTTAACATTGAATGATGACGACGCCGCCGCCGACGATGACTCCGGAAAAGCAAAACCTTAGTCTCGCTTTCCACTTTCGCGGGTGATTAATAAATTTATCCTTAAATGGAAAATTTCTCCCTCAAAGTATACTTTGCTAAATAAGTATACTTTGCAATGTTGGTGAAATAGGCTACAGGAACACGACACAAACACAGGTGAGACCAATAACTGACTATAAAATGTGTTACCTACCACCTTGATAGTAAACAAGCTGAACAATATTGCAATTGTAGGTCAAGGTCACACAAAAGTCATTTGATTCACAATGGGTTGCCGTGCACTTCACTGACTCATGATAGTGTGCAAGTATGGTGGCTGTAGGTCTAATACTATTGAAGATACAAGCTCAAACAAAATGTTTAACAATCGTGGTGGGGCAAAACAAAATGCCCATTAAAAATCACCTTACCCCAACTTCATATAAACGTTCTGACTCGTACGATAACAGTAGTATAGGGAATGTTTGGACATTCTTTTTTCATAGCAAAATTTAAAATATTGGGAAATAATTGAAATTTTCTGTTCATTTCAATACAAAGCATACTTATTTTTTTACACACTGCTGGAGATCTGGGGCCCGTTTATTTTATATTTTCCATTTTTATCATCAAAAACATGCTTTAACAGCACTTTAGAATCATTTCCATTGGAAATGATTCTAAAGTGCTGTCAAACCATGTTTTTATTGAGAAATAAGGCAAGATATAAAAGCAACGGCAGACGACAATTGTTGTGAGTAGCGGTCTAAGGGTTAACCCTCAAAGGACTCCAGAGCCACGTTTCACTAAACTTCATACGACTAAAATGTTCGTAAGTGCAAAATTAGGATAGTCTGTAAATTTCACATTAACAAAGTTTTCTTGTAAACAATTATTGGATTTACAATTATTGAGGATAGGCTGCATATGCTCAAAAAATGTTTTGTTTGTTTGTTTGTTTATTGGTGTTTAACGGCCTATCAACAGCTAAGGTCATGTAAGGCCGAGTAAACAGGTTCGATCCCATTTTAACCTGCTGCATTGGGGGGAAAATCCCAAAATCAGAACGGAATATTTACATCGAGATACAACATATTCAGCCCTGAAATTAGAATAACCTGACCTGGTGCCAGGTCCATGCTGCACCAAAGTCACTTGGCCCCTTCCCCTATTTAAAAGTAATACCGATAGGATTACTCTTATAAGGGGTATAACCAGATTCAACTGTCACATACAAAATGCCACAGACGTATGTGAGGGCCAAACCAGGTCTCCAGTCGGGATTCCGGTAAGGATGAACCCCGATCGTTAAATTACCCATCGCGTGCTCCCACCTGCCACCCATGCTCAATAAATGTAAATCCATCAATTGAAATTTCCAAACGATCCTAAATTTGCACCTACGAACATTTTAGTTGATCGAAGTTTAGTGAAGTGGGCCTCTGGAGTCCTTTGAGGGCTAACCCTTAGACCGCTACTCACAACAATTGTCATCTGCCGTTGCTTTTATATCTTGCCTTATTTCTCAATAAAAACATGGTTTGACAGCACTTTAGAATCATTTCCAATGGAAATGATTCTAAAGATTTCCAATGGAAATGATTCTAAAGTGCTGTCAAAGCATGCTGTAAATGATTCTAAAGTGCTGTTAAAGCATGTTTTTGATGATAAAAATGGAAAATATAAAATAAACAGCAGACGACAAAAAAAAATAAGATAGCGGTCTAAGGTTTAATACGTGCATTGAGGTCCAGAGAGTCTGGACAATGCAGGTATTAACCCTCAAACTGCTGAATTAATATTGTCATCTATTTGACAACCCTTTAGAATCATTTCCATTGGAAACAGAAATGATTGTTTATTGAACTAGATGGCCGCGGCCTGCATGTCGCGCCTTGTGGCGAGGCATGGACACTAAAAAAAAAGATATAGTATAACAAAAAACTTTAACCAAAAAACTTAACCAAAAAACTTAACCAAAAACTTTTAACCAAAAAACTTAATCAAAAACTTCAAAGTAATTTGACCTTGACATTGGGCACAGGGGCCGCACGGGAGGGGGGTAGAATGAAAATATAGATGATGATAAACACCCATGTGAAGTTTCAAGGTAATGGGCAAAGCAGTTGCAGAGATATAGTATAACGAAAAAAAAAATTTAACCAAAAAACTTAACCAAAAAACTTAACCAAAAACTTTAACCAAAAACTTGAACCAAAAAACTTAACCAAAAACTTCAAAGTAATTTGACCTTGACATTGGGCGCAGGGGCCGCACGGAAGGGGGATAGAATGAAAATATAGATGATGATAAACACCCATGTGAAGTTTCAAGGTAATGGGCAAAGCAGTTGCAGATATAGTATAACGAAAAACTTTAACCAAAAAACTTAACCAAAAACTTTAAACAAAAAACTTAACCAAAAACTTCAAAGTAATTTGACCTTGACATTGGGCACAGGGGTCGCACGGAAGTAGAATGAAATGGAGGGGGGTAGATGAAAATATGATGATGATAAACACCCATGTGAAGTTTCAAGGTAATGGGCAAAGCAGTTGCAGATATAGTATAACGAAAAACTTTAACCAAAAAACTTAAGCAAAAAAACTTAACCAAAAACTTTAACCAAAAAACTTAACCAAAAACTTCAAAGTAATTTGACCTTGACATTGGGCACAGGGGCCGCATGGGAGGGGGGTAGAATGACAATATAGATGATGATAAACACCCATGTGAAGTTTCAAGGTAATGGGCAAAGCAGTTGCAGAGATATAGTATAACGAACAACTTTAACCAAAAACATTAACCAAAAAACTTAACAAAAAAACTTAACCAAAAACTTTAACCAAAGAACTTAACCCAAAAACTTTAACCAAAAAACTTAACCAAACAACTTAACCAAAAAACTTAACCAAAAACTTTAACCAAAGAACTTAACCAAAAACTTTAACCAAAAAACTTAACCTTACAGCTTAACCAAAAACTTTAACCGGACACACGTACGTACGTACGTACGTACGCCAAACGGCCGACTATATCGCGCTTTCCGCAAGCGGGTGCGACAAAAACTAGAGCAAGTGAGTAGGCACAGATACCCCCGGCCAACCAACAAATATTTTTCTAAGTCATTAGGCCTTGACCTTGTGCATGAAAGATGAACATAGATGATGGTGAAGACGTTTAAGACGTATGTGAAGTTTCAAGTCAATCTGACTTACAGTAGCAGAGATAATGGGTAACTGAAAAACTTTAAACAACAATTTTCGTGTCCAGAATTTTTCCCGAAATGCATTAGTTCATATAGAACTAACGACTGCATATATTTGATGATTAAAAGTATGCAGAATTATTATACTGAATTTATTACATTATCACAGCCAAAATAGCTGTGATAATGTAATTAATAAATTCAGTATAATAAAATTAATAAATTTATCCTTAAATTGAAAATTTCTCCCTCAAAGTATACTTTGCTAGATAAATATACTTTGCAATGTTGGTGAAATAGGCTACTGAAATCCCTGACATAATGCCTGACACATGGCCCGCTAACCTGAAATTTTATACCTTTCTTTTCCTTCTTCACCTTGCCTTTTCCCTTTGCGTCCAGTCTGTGACTGGTGGATATTGGGGCCAGGGAACACTGTTGTATTGAGGTCACCGGCCAGTGCTGGTCAGAACCAGTGGCTACACAGATTAGTGTCCTTGTAATCTGACTGGCGACATGTGCCTGTCGCAACTGCTGACTGACACATATCGCGGAAGAACGGAAGAAAATCGACATATCCGTCTGAAATTGAAAAGATAGTCATAAATAAGTTGTTCCACATTGAAAAGATTATACATTAACCGATTTGTCTCTGTGACACGAGATATGGGGCTTATGGGATTTGTGATCAGTAGCTCCTGATCAAATAGCACACTCCTGTAACCTGATAATGAGCTCTATATTGCTTGTTATAATCATGACATGTGTTTCATTGATGGAATAGCGAACAGTGCTGATCCTGATCAGACTGTGCAGATTCATATATCCAATAGCAGCATTTCATGTTGATGGTACACAACATTTCATATGAAAACCACTGATTATTTTTCACCAAAAATATATGTTGTTAATACGAGAGTTGAACCGTCTGTCTGAGTAGGTTCAAATGTGGCTATGACTGGAGAAATGGGTCTTATGGGTCACGCTAAGAAAAACTCGAAATAATTTCAAAATGAAATATTTTCGACCAACAACTTATAGAAATGAATAGCCCACACTCTATTACAGAAGTTATTGACTACTTACAGACACTAATTAGTAATAGAGTGTATAAAGTATAAAACAGGCAAACAAATTGGTGCAACAAAAAAGTTACCTCCACGTAAGCCGTCCGAAGCAAAGAGGAAGTCTTCCGTGCGCGCATGCGTGGTCGATATGGGATGGGACAGGTGTAAGTGGGGACTAGATGCGGGTCAATAAATTGTGTTCGGAATGGGTAGCCCCAATACTAGAAGCTATATAGCAACATATAACAGGGAAATATGATACAGAAACTGACGTAAATGATACATTAACATGCCTGTGAAGTAGATTAGTGCATCAATTGACTGGTTTATGCAAGCAAAGGGTGTCTATGGCATAACAAATCTGACTTATGTTTTTCAACTTATGCTTTTGATTACACCGCGCATGAACATCTGATGATTTAGTGTGGTTAAGCCTGAATGTGATCTGTAATGGTGTGGTAAAACCTGAATGTGATTTGTAAGTCCTTATGCAGATACTCCTACCAATAAAAATGCACACACACCTGTAATATGCAAATAATAGACCAATTTTGATGTAGCACATGTATATTTATGTCTATACACAGGTGTTTGAAGCCAACTTAGACATGTAAAACACCAAACTGAAATTATGTTCAAACTACAGCAGATGGTGTGATTTGCTTGCTGGTACCATCTGCATAACAACTTATTTAACACATATATATGGTTTACTGGTTTAATTAGTTGCACGTTTTCCGCTTTATACATGTATGCAACAGGTTGCACTATATCGCCACAAGGCACTACAAAGTAAAAATGTGCGTAATAGCATTTACACTTCGCGCACTAAAATATAGAAAAAACACTGCAGGGCATTGACATACTTCGCTATATTGTTATTGAGAGACAATTCTACAATATGACACAAAAATATTACCATAAACTTACCTAATAAAATGTGTATTAGCAAAATTATTAGGTCACTCTCCACGAAGTAACAAGTAAACAAAGAATGCTTCAAACGCACATTTGGAAAGACTACTCCGTCATAACGCTTATGTGATGAAGTGTAATCAAATTTAATTAGAGTTAATAACTCAGAACTATGGTGTAAGTAGCTATATGTTTTTTAAGAATGTTTTTTTTATCAACAACCTGAAATGCTCTTTTACCAACAGTTATGCTCACATGTCATCCGTTAATCAAATTTCTGGAACTCAGTGCCTTAAGAAGCGAATACAGCTAAATACAATGGAAAGGCATTTGGCCATATACACACGAAATTAGGACAGTCACGAGCATAGGATAACAGTCTTATATATATAGCGAATTTCGTTCTCTGCATTTGACTGAAGTGTACAAATAATGCCATTGCAATTGCAAAATGTATGTATGATCATGCACGCAGCTATAACACAACAGCGTCCTTAACAACAGTTAGATTCGGATCTAATTTACAATAGTTCACCTTCAAAGCCCGAAAATCCTACATCAAGTGCATAAAACGTCATCAAAATGTGGGTAACTGATCAATTCGTACCCATACCATTTCGTCACCATAAGTATATTCCACCTTCTTCTCTCTGTAGTTTATGCCTCTCCAGTAGCCAATTTCACCAACATTGCAAAGTATATTTTTCTAGAAAAGTATACTTTGAGGGAGTAATCATTTATTTTTCCCGAAATGCATTTATTTCATATAGAACTAACACTGCATATATTTGATAATTAAAAGTATGCAGAATTATTATACTGAATTTATTACATTATCACAGCCAAAATGGCTGTGATAATGTAATACATTCAGTATAATAAAAATTAATAAATTTATCCTAAAATTGAAAATTTCTCCCTCAAAGTATACTTTGCAATGTTGGTGAAATAGGCTACATACCCGTACGCGAGGGGAGCTGTCTGTGGTGATACTTATGGGCAGCCATTTAAACCCAAGCAGCGTACGTAAGTCTTGCATGATGGAGCCTATAACACATAAATAATAATTAAAGTCAAGTCTTTAGCCACTGACGATATTCGCGACTGAATATTTTGCATATTGTGTATCAAGTAGGAGAGTATGGTGCACTACATCAATTCCTTTTGGGCATCGAGTGTTGCACATAGAGAATAGTAGGTTAGTGCCGTGAATGGAAAAAATATCTGGCAAGGCTCAATAATTTCTTTATTTCTCATCAAAAGTATATGTTGTGACCACGCATTTGAACCGTCTCACCCTTTCCGTGCCGCGCCAGATATGTTTTCCAATTCACGGCACTAACCTACTATTCTATTTATCCCGTCAACACCTACAAATGGCTTTAAAATGAAAAAAATAACCCCAGCCACCGCACATATTAATACGCAGTGATTAGGTCGTATTGACAGGATATACAAAATGTTTCACGGCACCGTGTTTCACGGCACGTACGCACTGTGTTGACGGGATAAATAGGTGTTCTATGTCCTTGATTCGGCTTGTGCCTCGGAGACAATCAGACTGGCCATTGTCGGGGATATATAAGCCCTTTGTAAATCAGAACTGCATACTGTATCGGTTAAATACAGAAGTGATTCTTTGTAGTATTATATTTTCAAACCCTTTTAAAAAGACTCCCACACACACATTACAAAGATTGTTGATGAAATATGCAGAAAGAAATGTAAATTAAGCGACGTTTGATTGTTTTATTCCTTTTATAATAGTAAATTAATGAGTTGCGAATGAGTTCATATATATGTTAAGTTTTATTAGTATAATGTATGTATATGTTACAATATAGCTATATGTTACAATATTCTCTCTCTTAATTTCTTTTTGTTAAAGATTTCAACAAAAGTATACACCAATACTCATATATATTATTTTTTATGAAGTGATGCGTGAATATCAGTAACATATAACATAATTAATAGCATTTTGTAAACAACATAATGTTGCTCAACGCAAATAGAAAGTTAACAAAATGTAAACTACTTGTACGTAATTCTCCCCAATGTTGTGTTTTTCGCCTTTGCAATTTCGCCTTTTTTCACGTAACCTAGCTGCCCAGATGTTACGTCTATATATAAACAATGAAAAAACAATATCTTTTTTCAATAATGAACTTTCTTTTTATTTCGTGAAATTTGTTCCAATATTGATTTTATGGGGATTTTCAAAATAACATGGGAACATTTTTAGAATTTCAGAAATACTGGACTGATTTTCAAAAGTTATATAACGTTTGTTTTCTTAGTTATATTATTTCCAAGCTATCTAGGCAGGTTTAGGAGTCAATTTCTTTTTTGTTTGCTTCTCCCACCAGCCCCTCCACCCTTTTCCCCCCATGTTACATTCTCAAAGACAAATCACGTTTTCGTAATAAAATATTGGACCAAATTTCACGAAATAAAAAGAAAGCTCATTCTTAAATTTGCTAAAATTTAATATTATCGAAAAATATATTGTTTTTGCATAGCCGTAAAATGTGGGCAGCTTTCGTGAAACAGTTGTTTTATGTATCCTTGAACTCCGGCTATATGCCCGGATGTAGCTGCTCACGGCCAATGTAAATGCAGTCTTGAAATTATTCAATTGTGGGCGTCACTGGAATGTGTTAATTTATGGCTGTGGCCAGGTGGCTAGAGAAAAGTATGTTATGTAAGTAAGTATGTTTCTTGAATTTTCGAGATCTTTCCTTGAATTTTCAAGATGTTTTCTTGAATTTTCAAGTTCTTTTCTTGAATTTTCAAGATCTTTTCTTGAAAATTCAAGAAAAGATCTTGAAAATTCAAGAAAAGAACTTAAAAATTCAAGAAAACATCTTGAATAAATGGAAATTAAAAAAAAGTGAAGTGGCCCTAATGGGCTTCCGTAGTTATGTGACCCGTTTATCTCCAGATCAAATAGCACCCTCCTGTAGCTTGATAAGTAGAGGATCTCAAACCAGTTTCCATTTGATATGAGATTTATGAAACGAGTCACGCACGATGCTCGGTGTATACAATTGCGAACGAGTTTCTTAAATCTCATATCAACGGGAAATGAGTTTGAGATTCTGTTTTTCACATGACTTCAGCCTCCAAAGAGCAGACAACTTGGAAATAGCCAATATGTTTCAGTGAGCAGACGCCATTGACTATTTTCGCATATATTTGAAATTCTCCACAAAGAAAATACTTTTAATCCTAGCATTACAATTATTATAAATATGCCATATAACAGGTTCCTGTTATTTGTAAACACTTTATATTACCAAACGGGAGCTCATTCTGACAATTTCAGTAATTTTAATAAGTCACGGGCGCTTATAATGACTTTTAAAAGATACACGCCCACTCAATAGGCATGCAATGTTCTTTATGTTGCTTCGTCGAGCCATTACGGACGTCATTTGGAACGTCTCTATTTTATTAATTTGACATAACGTTGGTGCATAATACGAATACGTAATTAGAGTGGGGCGGCCAGCCAATCAAATGCGCTCCAGGTGTTATTACACGTGTGTCATAACACATTTATGAAATGTGTTCAAACAGTCCATAACAAGGATTGCATGTGATAACGATCTATATTCATTGTTAGAAACATGACGTATGTTTAATTGATCGAATGGCGAATAGTGCAGATCCTGATCAGTCTGTGCGGATGCACAGGCTGATCTGGATCTACACTGGTCGCAAAACCCGTAAGCCCCAGTTCTCCAGTCACAGACATATATGTCGACGCACGTTTCTTTGCACAGTGTATTAATTAATTTTTAATACATTGTATTACTGCAGCGTCTGACATTTCCGCTCGTATATGTATGACATTGTCACGGGAAGCAGGAACTACTTTCACTCCGTTTCACTGGCTGAAATACGTCACATACGCGTAACTTAATACTGAAAGAGTTATAACTCCTTTATAGTTCGCTCTACTTTATAAGTCAATCGCTGGGCAGCATTCAGGGGCGTCGGAAATGGGGCGGCAGGGGCGGCCCCGATATTTGGACCAAAAATAAAAGGTGTCTCTTAAATACAGTACAATGCAAATGGCATCTATAATAAAACAAAAGTGAATTAGTGTTAGGGGGATCCGGGGGCATGCACCCCCCGGATCCCCCTAGCACTAATTCGCTTTGCTCGGGTCGACATTCGCCTCCCCAATAGTAATTTGCTTCCGACGCCTCTGGCATTGGGCTCTACTTATTTCACATATTGCAACGTTTAACCCCAAATTATATATTACCCTATTTAACGATTAACTGTTGGAAAATCAAAACGAGGATGGGACATTGCATTGTACACTTGGCTGAACTATAAATATATCATTTTTCACATATTGCGTTAGCGCTCCCTCGCATTTAATTCCTTAAAAATCCAATATGTAAACAATAACTTATACAAAGTGGCTAGAAATAGAATTATATGGAGCCCCGCAGGGGACATCGATTTTTTTTTATTAATTCGTTCCCACGAAATAACAATTCGTTTCCTCAATTTAACAATTCGTTCCCTCGAATTAGCCATTCGTTCCCACGATATAATAATTTGTTCCCTCGAATAAATAATTCGTTCCCACGAAATGACTTCCCTCGAATTAACAATTCGTTCCTACGATATAACAATTCGTTCCCACGAATTAACAATTTGTTCCCATGGGAACGAATTGTTATTTCGTGGGAACAAATTGTTAAATTGAGGGAACGAATTGTTATTTCGTGGGAACGAATTAATAAAAAAAGAGAATTCTACGTCCCCTGCGGGGCTCCGCAGAATACTGCTTATATGGTCAGCTATTTATGTTTTCACATGAATCAATTAAACACCTTCATGTTTAGATGGTCTTCACATCAAATACAATTTCGATTGTTTGTTGATATCCTCAAGTATCGTGTATTAAAGGTACATGTCCACTCAGTAGGCACAAACTGTTCATTATTGGAATTAAATAAGTGTATAATTGTATCACTATTCCACCAGTTCTAAAAATTACAAGTACGTACGCGCTAAACATGTATATAATCATTTAGTAATATGTATTTCACTGATATAGTGACTCGCGGTGGTATCAGGCTATTTTCATATGCACATGATGTATGCTATTTTTTAATTATTTACACTAATTAATTGCGTCAGCTGAGAAAAAAGTATTTTCGACAGAAAATAAAGTATAATAATTGCACATCAAAAAATAGATACAGATAATAAATAGTAATGTCGGTTAACATGTTAAAGGAAACACGGTTACTGTCTGTTTCACGAAAGCTGCCCAAATTTTACGGCTATATAAACAATTCAAAAACAAGATTTCTTTTGATAATATTAAATTAAAGGAAAAATTAAGAATGAGCCTTCTTTTTATTTCGTGAAATTTGGTCCAATATTGATTTTATTGCGAAAACAAAATTTCCCCATGTTAAATCCCCATAGACATACATCTTCACGGATGTCTATGGGGATTTAACATGGGGACATTTTTTTGAATTTCAGAAATATTGGACCGATTTTCAAAATTTAACTTTTGTTTTCTTAGTTAGATCATTTCCAAGCTATCTAGCTAGGTTTCGGAGTCAATTTCCAAAATTTTTCGTTTTTTAGCTCCTCCCACACTCTTTTATCTTCCCCCCCCCCCCCCCATGTTAAATTCCCATAGAGAAATCAATTTTTCATAATAAAATCAATATTTGACCAAATTTCACGAAATAAAAAGAAGGCTCATTCTTAACTTTTCCTTTAATTTAATATTATCAAAAGAAATCTTGTTTTTGAATTGTCTATATGGCCGTAAAATTTGGGCAGCTTTCGTGAAACAGACAGTAGCCCCCCTGATATAAGTGTGAATATTTATGTCTGAGATAAAAAATTATAATAATGTCAATCAATACGTGGGGTAATGGTGTATAGCGGGCACTCGTAATTTTTACAACTAGTGGAATATGTGACACAAGTATACACTTGTTTAATTCCTATAAAAAAACAGTTTGTGCCTACTGAGTGGGGCTTTAACTTTAACTTTAACCTTTAACTGCTACCTATATACATGATATATGGGCCAATTTCAATATTAAATTTCAAACCAAACAACCAATAACAGATACTGCAGTAAGTGGTCTAATACGAGATTTATTCTGTTTTGAGTCGCATACACAACACATATTTAACTGATGTCAATGGGCAATAAAATCATACATATTGAAATATCATATATTTGTTTGCTACAATTAAGGATTGCTTTTAAATAGTAAACCTTCAGACTATCCAGGTTGTGTGCAGGACAATGATGCTGCATGTATAAGCAGGATTCTGTTCACAGTTACTATAATACACGTAACAGTGCTTATTTGAAAAAAATACTATACAAAAATAAAAACGTGTTTTCATCATGGTCCTGTGTAAAGTGGTTTACTTGCAGATATATGACAATTCAAGGACCACTGAACTTTATTTTCAGGATTTTTGGGGAAAAAAATAATATAAAAAAATAAAACTGTGTATCAATATGTATGCCATTGTAGTCCTAATGGTTGAAACTATGGCTAATGAGCCCGATTTGTTGTCATAGTGCCAGTACTTTGGAAGTTATAGAGAATAATAGGTTAGTGCCTTGAATGGGAAAAAATATCTGGCAAGGCTTAGGAAACGGGATGGGCGAGGCTCTGCCGAGCACATCCCGTTTCCGTGCCGCGCCAGATATAACGTGATAAGTTAACGCAACATGTCGACATAACGTGATACATTAACACAACATGTCAACATAACGTGATAATATATAACAACATGTCGACATAACGTGATACGGTATCACAACATGTCGACATAACGTGATAAGTTAACACAACATGTCCACATTATAAGTTATTGTGATTCTGCACAGGCTATATGGTGTAATATTGCCCGTCTGGAGTACGGGCAATATTACACCATATAGCCTGTGTAGAATCACAATAACGTATTTGTCATACCGCAGATCCTGTATTTGGCCGTATAAACATATATCTCTTCTTTTGATCTTTGCGGGTTTATTTTTCAGGAAGAAAAATAATCCGAGATTCGATTTTCTACCGTCAGTCTTAATATAAAGGCGTAAATTAACATTTTGTTTTTTTATTAAACGAAAACAAACTAAATATTGAATAAGATATCCATCGAAAACGACCTTATGACAGTTTTTTTATATCGTGTAATTTAATTTATATTCCATTGCTCTATCGATCTGCTCTCCCTTTGGCGCCTCTAGAATAATGCGACTGTTTCCCAAACATTCGCTGTCATTGCTACGCCGCGGTTTCGTGCGTGGAACCCATAGTTTGTGACCTAAATATAGCCGTGTCACGAAGGCAAGCGTGTTGGGTTTGAAAAGCAATTTTCGTTATTTTGGCTAATTTTTCGCTCATATTTTGATGAGACTGACTGGCTTTGAGTGTACAATTGAGTGTGCTTTGAGATAAAGACTGGCTTTGAGTGTACAATTGTTTACTTGTATTGATCAATTCTGGGTTGTATTGTGTTTAGTGAGGAATACAATTCGCAATCGCTAGACGCTTTCAAAATGTGTCTTCATTGGACGCGAGGCGCCGGAGGGGAATCGCAATTTCTCTATGTTCGACGGCCTTGGCAGGTCATATAATATATATGACCAGGCAAGCTAGCCAATCAAAAGCCGAGAAACTTATCTGCGGTATGACAAAACGTGATACGGTATCACAACATGTTGACATAACGGGATAAAGTATCACAACGTGTCGTAATGACGTGATAGTTTTGTATAACATATTTTCATGGCATAATTGGGCACATTATGTCGACTTGTTGAGAAGTTGTGTTAATATGTATCACGACTTGTCAACATAAATATGTCAACATGTCGACATAGTTTCACGTTATGTCAACATGTCGTGATATTTATGTCGACATGTTGCGATAAATTATATCAACATCTCATCATCTAGATGGTTAATTCATGCTTCCATAAATACGCTATACAGGCCTGTGGTGTTGAAAGGGTTAATTAATTTACTAGCAGGAGATATGCTTGAAATATACGATATTTACCAACTTCATCAACATAAATATGCTTAAAATACAATGTAATACTGTTTTGCTGTGACTGGAGAAATGGGGCTTATGGATTTTGCGACTAGTGTCGATCCAGATCAGCCTGTGCACCCGCCATTCCAGCAATGACACATCAATGCGTTTGACAACGCATCGCTATCAGGCTACATGAGTGTGTCTCTTTGATCGTGACCTACACTGGATACAAATGCCATAAGCCCCATTTCTCCAGTCACAGCCACAGATACATACATTATGTAAATTCTTTATAAACATCATATGAAAATGTCATCGGAGAAACGCTTTTTTGTCGGCTTTATTAACCCAGATACATGGGCGACAACTATGCTAGCTAAAAACCTATTAACCTCCTTAACCCATTTCAGTCCAAGGATACACTATTTTTTGTTTATTTCTCCATAAAGGTATATGTTGTTACCACTACTCATTTGAACCGTCTCGTCGAGACGCTTCAAATGAGTGGCAGCAACATATACTTTCGAGATAAAATAAAGAAAATAGGATTTGTACTATAATTGTATTCCGTCTTTAATTGGTTAATTTAAAGCACACATTTCGACTGCATTGCAACTAATACTAAATTCGGAAAGGAAAACAATTGCCATTTGCTTGACACATTTTCTGGGCTCACATGCCCGGGTTTGGAAGGTCTGCGAGCCAATTCCTACCCTTAAATATAAGATAACTACAGCATGTTCCAAGTTTTACTGCCGACGAAAGATTGGCTATTACCCACATTAACATACATGTATTTAAATGTAAGTACTTTTTCATCAATAACAAAAATAGCCAACCTCCCCCAAACAATTATGAATTTCCATCAAACATGATTTCATTGCGAATTTAACATGGGGGATTGGGTGCATTGTTACAAAAATACAATGTACATCACGTCCCGCGGATTACACATATAAGTACCGCACTTTTGACAGTATAAAAGGGGTACGAAAGTTCGGAACGGTGAATGTGTAGATACTTGACGATTTCTGTCGTGTGTAATGATTGAGCATTAGTAGTTGCACAAAACTATGTAAATTAGCCAAAACCAACGTAATCAACCCAACACCACCAAAATACCCACATGACACCAAACTAATGACCATCTGTTCAAACACCTGTGGCTGAGGCTGCCAGTGCAATCATGTACGGAGCCCCGCAGAGGACATGAACATATTTTTTTATTACTTCGTTACCACGAAATAACAATTCGTTCCTTTAATTTAACAATTCGTTCTCTCGAATTAACAATTCGTTGCCACGATATAACAATATATTCCGTCGAATTAACAATTCGTTCCCAGGAAATGACAATTCGTTCCCTGAATTTAACAATTCGTTCCCTCGAATTAACAATTCGTTCCCACGATATAACAATTCGTTCCCGTGGGAACGAATTGTTATTTCGTGGGAACGAATTGTTGAGGGAACAAATTGTTAATTCGTGGGAACGAATTGATAATTCGTGGGAACGAATTGCTAAATCGAATTGTTAATTCGTGGGAACGAATTTTTAAATCGAGGGAACGAATTGTTATTTCGCGTGTTAATTAACGAATTAATAGGACAAAAAAGAATTCTACGTCCCCTGCCGAGCTTCGTAATCAAGCCATATCTCGTGAATTGTTCAGTGACCTGTATTATAGGCAAACGGTCGAATTAATTCATACCACGTCGACCTATTTCTCATTGTAAAGTAATAAACGCCATACGTCATGACAGGAAGTACTAACAAAATGATTACCAACCGTCACCAGTGGCGTAGCCAGGGCCTTGATGAGGGGGGTTGGCGCAGTGTGGATCGAGTTTGAAAAGTGATACGGAAGCAACCTGCCCCGGAAAACACTATTGATTTGTGAATTATTTTTTCCTCAGTGATAGCGAATTTAAAACTATAATTGTCACATACTATGTATATTGTATTTATTTTCGCTCAGAAAACAACAGTTATATCACGTTTCGTTCGCATGTACGAGGAGACAATCCGCGAGCATTAGCGGACGAACGTGATCTAACTGTGCTATCACATCCTCATGTCCATACATTGCCCATGTGCTGTGTAAATGCAGAAACAGAACTCGAAAATGTATCACAAATGTCATAAAGTAAAAATACACACATGGGGCCCGTTTCACTAAACTTCGTACGATTAAAATGTTCGTAAGTGCAAATTTAGGATCATCTGGAAATGTAAATTGATGGGTTTACATTTATTGAGCATAGGCTGCATATGCAGCCTATGCTCAATAAATGTAAATCCAACAATTCTTTACACGAAAACAGTGTTAATGTGAAATTTACCGACTATCATAATTTTGCACTTACGAACATTTTTGTCTTACGAAGTTTAGTGAAACGGGCCCTTGGCCTATTATGGGGGATGCGTTCGTACCGGCACCATCGCCATGTGAACACTGCCATATAGAACACTGTGTATTGTATGGATGGTGTAACCTTGAACGTACAGGGCAACCTCTCTACAACAGCCACCTATGGGAAGACGTAAAACTGGCTGTTGTAGAGAGGTGGCTGTTGTAGGGAGATTAATGCTGTATTAAATGTTATCGTCTGATGTTTATTCATTTTCTTCGATAATTCTCATCAAATACATGCTTTGACAGCATTTTAGAATCATTTCCAATTTCTAAAGTGCTGTCAAAGCATGTTTTATTGAGAAAGAATGAAAAAGCGACATCAGAGGACAATGTTCATGCTCAGCAATCTAAGGGTTAGATATAGGATATGGGATATAGGGATATAAAATAGCGGCTGTTACAGAGAGGGTGTTGTTGTAGAGAGGTGGCCGTTCGGGAAGGTTCGACTGTAGTAATTATGTAATAGTTCACATATTGAAAGTTTAATACATTAATTTCGTAGCGAGCGCTAGCGAGCGAGAAATTAATTTATTAAAAATTCAATATGTGAACTACAACGTACTTATTGTTTACCAACCCACTCGAAAAGCTCCGGCCCTAAACAACGTGATCACCAATCGCTATACTAGCATGTGATTGGCGGTGTGACACGAAGTGAGCGCGTGTGTGGGCGTTAAGATGAGTTGCGTCTCGTGAACTGATGACAACACGGTGTAAAATATGTTCTAAATATAGCGGTTGAACATTTAATGAATAATGTAATAGATAGTGGCGAAAGTGTCGCAATATGCGACACTTTCGTCAATATCTATTCAATTAATCATGCAATATGCTGTTCTTTCATTGGTCGAGAAACTAGGGTAAACAATAAAGGTTATTTGATTTGTATGTACCTGTATAAGTTATTGTTAACATATTGGATGTTTAAGGAATTAAATGCGAGGGAGCGGTAGCAACCGCAGCATTTAGTTCCTGAAAAATAAAATATGTGAACAACAACATACTACTAGTTCAGCCAAGTGTATAATGCAATGTGCTATCTGAGTATCGATTTTCCATTTCCTGTCGAACAGTTAATCATTAAAGGTACATTCCCACTCAGTAGGCACACAATGTTCTTTATAAGAATTAAATAACTGTATAATTGTGTCACTATTCCACCAGTTCTAAAAATTACGAGTGTCCGCTATACAGATATAATCATTTAGTAATATTTATTTTACTCATAGTGACGCGCGGTGGTATCAGGCTATTTCCATATGCAAATGAGGCATGATATTTTTTAATTATTTATACTAATTAAAAGCTTCAACTGAAACAAATATATTTTCAACAGATTAAAAAGAATGGTCTTTGCACATCAAAAAATAAATACAGAGAATAAATAGTAATGCCCGTTAACATTTTAAGGAAACACAGTTATCGCCCCTGATATCAGTGTGGACATTTATGTCTGATATAAAATGTATAATAGTGTCAATCAATAAGTGGGGTAATGGTGAATGAATGTTTATTTTGCCAGAAAATGTCTCAGATGATGTCTCTGATATAAAGAACATGGTGTGCCTAGTGAGTGGGTATGTACCTTTAAATCTGGAAAATTATAACTTATTCGGGTTAGACGTTGCAATATATGAAATAAGTGGAGCTCGATACTGGCCAGTGATTGGCTTACACAGTTCGGAGCGCAATATCGTTGCGCGGCGGAACGAGTGGCATATATCCACATGCAATTTAAATAACCTATTTTTCATTATATACGTACATCACTCGCAATGTATATGCGTCTCAAAAATAAATCTAAATAACAAATTACTGATAATTTAAAGGAAGTATTTTACGTGGTGAAACGTAGTTCCGGCAATGACCAATACGAATGCACGAGTCGCCATTATGGACTACATTACTCGCAATTGTCATAGAAATATAACTAATTTTATTTATCACCGACGACTACTAGTTGACAATTGTACATGCGTGTCGTTATGATGGATGTAATTGGCTGTAAATATATGTACTCCATGTTTTCTGTTGATAGCCATGTGACACGTTACAACAACCTGTGCCTGTGTCAAGTCATCGAGTGTAGTTGCTGAGCAAGTAATAACATACACTGGTGTGTTCTAGTAGTTGCTGGGAGCAGTATAACATACATGCTTCTAGTAGTTGCTGAGCAAGTAATAACATACACTGGTGGGTTCTAGTAGTTGCAGAGCAAGTAATAACATACACTGGTGAGTTCTAGTAGTTGCAGAGCAAGTAATAACATACACTGAGTTCTTAGTAGTTGCTGAGCAACTATAACATACACGGGTGGGTGGGTCTAGTAGTGCAGAGCAAGTAATAACATACACTGGTGGGTTCTAGTAGTTGCTGAGCAAGTAATAACATACATTGGTGGGCTCTAGTAGTTGCTGAGCAAGTAATAACATACACTGGTGGGCTCTAATAGTTGGTGTTGGGCTAGTAGTTGTAGAGCAAGTAATAACATACACTGGTGGGTTCTAGTAGTTGCTGAGCAAGTAATAACATACACTGGTGGGCTCTAGTAGTTGCTGAGCAAGTAATAACATACACTGGTGGGTTCTAGTAGTTGCAGAGCAAGTAATAACATACACTGGTGGGTTCTAGTAGTTGCTGAGCAAGTAATAACATACACTGGTGGGTTCTAGTAGTTGCTGAGCAAGTAATAACATACACTGGTGGCTTCTCATAAGTACGGATCCCCACAGGGGACGTAGAATTCTTTTTTTTTATTAATTCATTCCGACAAAGTAATAATTAGTTCCCACGAAATAACAATTCGTTCCCTCAATTTAACAATTCGTTCCCACGAATTAACAATTCGTCCCCACGAATTAACAAATTCGTTCCCTCAATTTAACAATTCGTTCCCTCAATTTGACAATTCGTTCGTTCCCTCGAATTAACAATTCGTTCCCACGATATAACAATTCGTTTCCACGAATTAACAATTCGGTGGGAACGTCGGAACTAATTGTCATTTCGTGGGAACGAATTGTTAAATTGAGGGAACGAATTGTTATTTCGTGGGAACAAATTAACCCTTTGAACCCGAAAGCCCGCTATATCGGTTTATGCAAACAGTGCAGATCCAGATGAGCCGGCTCGTAACGAGCCGTCTCATCAGGATCTGCACTGTTTGAAAGTAATTTTCATATTTTTGAGAACAACAAATACCCCCTTTTTATAAATGGAATAGTCTGAAAATCATTTTGCCATGATTGGATTGGTTTCAAAATTAACATATCGCAGCCCATTCAGTTACTTAGGGGTGAAAGGGTTAATAACAAAAATCCATATCACTTGCGGGGCTCCGTAGATAAGGCTGTAGATTTTGTTTCCCCTAACCGAATAGCTACATGTGCTGTGCATTTTGTTTCGTATCGTAGTTAGTTATCTCCCTTTGAATTTATTTATAGAAATCCGGTACAACTTGTATATTTTATGGCATTATTGTTTGTAAAAAGGGCGAGTGTAGCTCGATTTGTTCTGAAAAGGAGCCACTATAGTGTTTCGAACATCGTTGCTCCGGATCATCCAACATATCTGCGCAATGTGATCCGGAACTGTGTTATTTGTCACGTTCATATTTTCACACTTATTATTAATTTATTGAAAACTGTGTATACTCAGATCAGAATGCACAGTTGTGCAGTCTGATATGGGTATACTCTGTTCGCCATCTCAATTTTAGTGTCATTCAGTAAGAAGAAAACGCTAAAATACAACACAGGGCCGGCTCTCTATAAATAGATTTCCAATGGGAAATAATTGACTACGAACTCCCATCGAATAGCTATCAGTGTAGACCATGATCAGACTGCGCAGATGCAAATAAATTCATGAAGCCATTTTTGTCATTGAGAACCTGGAGCCCGTTTCACTAAACATCTTACGACTAAAATGTTCGTAGGTGCAAATTTAAGATCGTCTGTAAATTTCAATTTATGGATTTACATTTATTGAGCATAGGCTGCATATGCAGCCTATGCTCAATAAATGTAAATCCAATAATCATTTACAAAAAGAAAACAATGTTAATGTGAAATTTACAGACTATCATACTTTTTCACTTACGAACATTTTAATCGTACGAAGTTTAGTGAAACGGCCCCCAGATTTGTGACTGGAGAAATGGGGATTATGGCAACATTTGTGGATATTCCTGGTGCACGTTTCACTAAACTTCGTACGATAAAAAAAGTTCGTATGCAGCCTATGCTCAATAAATGTAAATCCATTAATTGAAATTTCCAGACGATCCTGAATTTGATTACGAACATTGTAGTCGTACGAAGTTTAGTGAAACGGTCTCCTGATCTTCGAGCGCACTCCTAAAGACACATACGGATCAAAACTATAAATTAGAAACAATACGGGTGCTTCATTGACTGAATATTCAGGTGCACAGTGCAGATCATGATCAGACTGTGCGGATGTACATTCTGTTCTGGATCTATACTGGTCGCAAATCACATACGCCCATTTCTCCAGTCACAGCCGCATATGATAAATATATATGGTGAAAGGTGACGCGGAAAAATTATTCTTTGGTACAAGGGGCGGTCTTTAAAGCCATGTCAATGCGTTAAACAGCCTAACCTGCCTCCTATGTGGCTGTGACTGGAGAAACGGGGCTTATGGGGTCTGTGCCCAGTGTAACTTCTGATAAAATAGCACACTCGTGTACTCTGCTAACGATGTATACTGTTAATTAGAAGCATGACGGGTGTTTCATTGATGGAATAGCGAACAGTGCAGATCCAGATCAGACTGTGCGGACGCACAGGCTGATCTGGATCTACACTGGTTGCAAAAAGCCATAAGCCCCATTTTTCCTGTCACAGCTCCTATATATAGTGGTAACTTTCACGTTGTGTTTGTATCCGACGGCATTGCAGGATGGAACGTATATTGTGTATTGCGTTCGTGGCTACTTTGTGTTGTTTTGCTGCCGTAAATTGTAAGTTTACCTTTCATTTCACTAAGACAATAAATATATACTACAACATGTGTAGATCTATATATTTAATGTTTGTGCATGTATTTGGAAATTATGTTGGCTGTATTGTAAAAAAATGAACATACGTTGTATCAATTTGAATAATAAATTTATTTAAAGGTACATGCCCACGCAGTAGGTTATAATATAGTGACACAGATACTTTTGTATATTCTGTACGTATGACATTTTCTAGCAAAATAAACATTCATTCACCATTACCCCACGTATTGATTGGCATTATTATACATTTTATAGACACACATTTTCACACTGATATCAGGGGCGATAACCGTGTTTCCTTAAAATGTTAACGGACATTACTATTAAATCTCTGTATTTATTGTTTGATGTGCAATGATCATACTTTATAATCTGTCGAAAATATTATTTTTTCAGGTGACGCATTTCATTAGTAGAAATAAGTAAAAACTATCATGCCTCATTTGCATATGAAAATAGCCTGCTACCAACGCGCGTCACTATCAGTAAATGTTTTCCGGGCACTTGTGATTTTTAGAACTGGTGGAATAGTGACACAATTATACACTTATTTAATTCCTATAAAGAACATGTTGTGCTTACTGAGTGGGCATGCACCTTTAAAGGCAGTTTCATAGTTCTAGAATAGTATCACATTTGTGATGGGGTACATACATACACATTACACAAACAGGTTCTTTTGTCCATGTACTAAACTGTATATTTTCTATCCGCGACATTTTAGCGAACACAATGCATATTTAATATGACGAATAGTGCGCTAGACTTTTATTTCACTAAAACAATAAAAATAAAAAAACATTTGTAGATATATATATAGAGAATAGTATGTTAGTGCCGTGAATGGGGAAAAATATCTGGCAAGGCTCAGGAAACGGGATGGGCTGCCTCGCCAGATATTTTTTCCCATTCACGGCACTAACCTACTATTCTATTTATCCCGTCAACACCTACAAATGGCTGTAAAATGCAAAAATTGTATTGACTGGATATCAAAAATGTTTCACGGCACCGTGTTTCAAGGCACATACGCTCTGTGTTGACTGGATACATTTAATTATATGTACATGTATTTGGAAATTATGTTGGCCGTATTGTAAACAAATGAACAGTTAAATAATAATTTATTTAAAGCCAGTTTCATAGTTCTAGAATAATATCACATTTGTGATGGGGTACATACATATACATGTACATTACATAAACAGGTTCTTTTGTACATGTACTAAACTGCATATTTTCTATCCGCGACATTTTAGCGAACACAATGCATATTTGTACACACTACCCGCTCCTCCTATTTCCAGGTCAGCGAAGGGCATGTCGTCAGCTGCGGTGTGACCTGGGTATGAATTGCCAATATGGTTACGTGACCGAACTGTCTACGGGCTGCCCCATCTGTGAATGTAAGTACCAGGTTTAACCACACTAAATCATCAGATATTCATGCGCGGTGTAGTCGAAAGTAGTACGTTAAACAAATAAGCCAGATGTGTTATGCCATAGACACTCTTTGCTTGCAGAAACCAGTCAATTGATGCACTAATCTACTTCCCAGGCATGTTAATGTATCATTTACATCAGTTTCAAGCATATGCTTTGGGATTATTTTGTAAATCGGAGCAGGTTTGTCATGTGAGGCGGTTTCAATTCGCCGCCGACGTTTTGCGCCACCACCAGGGTAGGGTGGTCACAGGAGATTGAATTTATCTTGCTTAACCCTCACTACGCGGGAGACGAAAATTGTCGTCTGCTGTTTTTCATTTTTGCCTTAATTCTTAACAAAAAAACCTGTTTTGACAGCACATGAGAATCGTCTCCAGTGGAGACGATTATCATGCGCTGCCAAGACAAGTTTTTATCGAGAAATATTGAAAATAAAACATTTCTAGCAGACGACAACATTTAATTCAGCATATTAAGGGTTAACAATGGGTGCAGGATGGGTGCAGGTTATGGGAAAATAGGTCCCACAACATCCATACGAAAATTGAAAGTAACAGAGAATAACAAAATGTGTGGTCATTGGTTAGTTTATATTGGAAAAATCAATGGTGGTGATGGACCTACCATTGTATACTTTGAGGGAGTAATCATTTATTTTTCCGAAATGCATTATGTCATATACAAATGTAGAACTAACGACTGCATGATCACGTGGTTAACGACTGCATATATTAGATGATTAAACGTATGCAGAATTATTATACTGAATGTATTACATTATCACAGCCAAAATGGCTGTGATAATGTGATAAATTCAGTATAATAAAAATTAATAAATTTATCATAAAATTGAAAATTTCTCCCTCAAAGTATACTTTGCTAGATAAGTATACTTTGCAATGTTGGTGAAATAGGCTCCTGGTGCTATAACAATTCGTTCCCTCAATTTAACAATTCGTTCCCACAATATAACAATTCGTTCCCTCTGATAAACAATTCGTTCCCATGAAACGACAATTCGTTCCCTCAATTTAACAATTCGTTCCCTCGAGTGAGTGAGTGAGTGAATAGGGTTTAACGTCCGCTTTTCTGACATAGAGGTACAAGCCTCAGGGAGTCTACACGCAGACAGGTCAACGGGGTCGTGTCCCGTATCCACCTGTCCGAGGGGGGTAAATCCCAACTTCAGAACTCAATATTTACAATCAAAATATATATTCAGTCCTGAAATTAGAACAACCTGATCTGGTGCCAGGCCCTCGCCACACCAGCATCATTTATCCCATCCCCTAAAAGTAATAGGATTAGCGCTAATCTTACTTTTATATATGGGGCATAGCCTGACTCAACTCTCACATACAAGAAAGCCAAAAATGTACATGAGGGCCAAATCCGTCGTTCCCTCGAATTCCCGTGGAAACGAATTGTTAATTCGTGGGAACGAATTGTTAAATTGAGGGAACGAATTGTTATTTCGTGGTAACAAATTAATAAAAAAAAAGATTTCTACGTCCCCTGCGGGGCTCCGTAACCGCAGTCGTTATAAAATAAGCACCGAGAATGACAACATTTCAAAAGCGGATGCTAACGCCACCAAAACATGATCAAGGTGCATGATCACGTGGTTACAACAACAACAACGTCGCCAACTGCAAAGTAAGTATTATTTGATATTTTCCTTAATATGCAACTGATTTTGATGAAATATGGCGCAGAAAACGCGAAAATAAAGAGACCACCAAATGCAGCTTAACAAGACGCGTTTGATGCGCCATATTTCATCAAAATCCATTACGTAATAAGGACAATATAAAAGAATACGTACGTTGAATCAGATGGATTCTGGTACTTGTTGTTGTTGTTGGTACCACGTGATCATACACCTTGATTATACAATGCATTTTTTTGGTTCAGACATGTAATAAATAGGATATTCATACAGTTGTTTACGCGCAAGCCGACGAGCGCGGGTGTATTATACACCCGTGCACGTCGGTTTGCGCGTAAACAACTTGTTCACTTCGCTTACATGTACCATAGACAGGGCTCCAGATAAGCTGCGTATTTGCACAGAAGTAGCGAGTATCAAAAAGCAATACAAAAATTGTGGTATCTTTATCATGCTGCAGAAAACAATAAACAGACCACAAATATAGCATATTTTTTTTATTTTCCATGAAAACACATCTTGGTATTTCATTAGAATTGTCTCCAAAATGAAATGCCAATACATGTTTTCATTTCGAAGCAAATTATTCAATAATTGTTGTCTGTTGATGTGAAAACCGTAGTGTGATTTTATTTTACCAAATTCAAATTTTGAAATTCACAATTGCTTCAGAAATGATTGAGTGACACTATTTAATTACTAATTGCTTATCTGGAGCCCTGGATAGAATATCCTCTATTCTTATACTAAACAGTGAAACCCTCAGCACTCGACACTGTGCATCACACACATTCGGCGTGTTTCGGCTTTCTTCGGTATTGATATGAAAACAGCAAGATCGGACACGACATCGTATCGTGAAGAAATCAGTGATTGCAGTAACGATAATGTACATATTTTGTCGGAATGTGCATAATACGCATAATACTAAAATGAGCATATGCTGCATAAATGTTTACAAGAAAACATTGTTAAAATGCGATTTACAGGACATCATAAGTTTGCACTTACGAACATTTTAGGCCTACGAAGTTTAGTGAAACGGCCCCAGACTGTTCGACAGTCCATCAACGAAACACCTATGATGACTCTAACAATCAATATAGAACGTTATCAGACTACAGGAGTTTGCTATTTGACCAGGAATTAAACTGGTCACTACATTGCACCCATTTCCCCAGTGGCAGCCACAATTATAATCGTTGACCGCGGAATTCCAGGTAGAGTACCAGGACTACAGCAGGGCGGCGGGTTGCAAGGCGGATTCCAGGGCGGGTTGCAAGGCGGATTCCAGGGCGGGTTGCAAGGCGGATTCCAGGGCGGGTTTCAAGGCGGATTCCAGGGCGGATTTCAAGGCGGACTCCAAGGCGGGTTACAGGGCCCACTCCAAGGCGGGTTTGGGACCCCAGTATGCCGCCCAACGTGCCGCATCTACTGCCAGTATGGTAACGTGCTCGATGCCTACGGATGCCCGACATGCCAGTGCAATCGTAAGTCGTAAACGTCTTTATAAATACAGTCATAAGACATGTATACTTGCGATCGAAGTAGTCGATGAATTAGAAATCGTAAGGCGTAAATTACTTTATGTAATTGTGTCTCTTTGACCGTGGATCCTCTCTAAACCGGACACCCTGTGATATCGAAGTAGTCAATGCATTAGTAATCGTAAGGCGTAAATTACTTTATGTAATCGTAAGGTGTTTTCTGCCATTCCAAGTCAAATCATCTCAATGCAATCGTAATTCTCGCCAAGGCAATCTTCTAAGTCGTAAATGGCCCTAAATGATACTCTTTTATGTTGGTGGGCACCACCCCATTCCATTCTAAGTCATAACATTCCATTGCAAGATGTAATATGTCGATTTAATCGTTAGTCGTACGCTGCAAATATCGTCTGAGTCGTATACGCTGGCAATTCAGAGTACGTTAATTGTAAACTGCCAAAGCAACCGTCATGACATGAAACAAATACAGTGGAACCTCTCTAATCTAAACCGGACAAGAAGAAAACACACGTTCTCTTATTTTTGATGAGTTTCTTGGTCATTTAAATCTCAGGTGATAATGTCTGTTTGTGATCGTATAGCACACAACTATGACTCAGAATGATCAAATGTCTGATTTACAGTGAAACCTCTCTAAGCCGGACACCTGGATAGAGGTGTACAACGCGAGAGCATGTGTACAAATGTTTTCGTTGTAAGAAACGCCAAATCTTCATAAACTCGAATAATTAATAAATTAATTATTTGAGTTATTTGGCGTGCATATCCACATAAACTCAAGTAAGTATTTCTAGCTAGCATTACATATTTAGAGCTAGCATTAATTATTTCAGTTTATATATATTTGGAGTTCCAAACATATGAAGACGTAAGAGTATTTGTTCGCCAGTTCATGAACCAAGAAGCTGTGGCATGATACGTGTCATATGTCATATTTACGATCGTAAATTGCTAATTCACTGAAGTCACTATCTTGGAATATTTGCACATCGCAAGTCAACTTTTATGGCTAATACTGTTCACTGTTTTGTCCGAATCATTCATGACGTCAAACAAATGTTATTTGTAATCATAATCAAGCTACATGACAGTTGACAAACGAATGACAGATTACCCAACCCGTCCGCTTTCTTATAGTTACAGTGCAATATCAAGGTGTATGCTCACGTGGTTACACCAACAACAACACGTACTGAAACTTACAGAAGCCCTTTGATACAAAGTACATATTATTTTATTTTGTCCTTATTATGTAACGGATTTTGATGAAATATGCCGCATCCAATGCGTCTTGTTAAGCTGCATTTGGTGGTATCTGTACTTTGACACAAACTTCTGTCGTTTTTCCGACACGGAAATCGATTCTTCGCAAAAACGACATATGTATGTGCCGAACTCCCGGGACCACCAAATACAGCTCATGAAGACGCGTTTGCTGCGCCATAAAATAGGCCAAATATGAAAAGGGGGTGTATGATCACGTGGTACTAACAACAACAACAAGTACTGAAATTTCCAGAATCCATCTGATTTAAAGTACGTATTCTTGTATAGTGTCCTTATTACGTAACGGATTTTGATGAAATATGGCGCATCAAACGCATCTTGTTAAGTTGCATTTGGTGGTCTCTGTATTTTCGCCCAAACTTCTGTCGTTTTTGCGAAGAATCGATTTCCGTGTCTCCGACACGGAAATCGATTCTTTGCAAAAACGACATAAGTCTGTGCTGAACTCCCGGGACCACCAAATACAGCTCATGAAGACGCGTTGCTGCGCCATATTTCATCAAAATCCGTTGCATATTAACCCTTTCAACCCTAATGAACTGGAATGGACTGTGATATGCTAATGTTTCGACCAATCCAATGGTCACAAAATGATTTTCAGATTCGTCAATTTATGAAAAGGGGGTGTTTTTGTTCTCAAAAATATTAAAATTACTTTCAAAAAGTGCAGATCCTGATGAGACGGCTCGTTACGAGCCGGCTCATCTGGATCTGCACTTTTTGCATAAACCGATATAGCGGGATTTCGGGTTCAAAGGGTTAAGACACATATCAAATAATACTTACTTTGGAGTGGGCGAACTTTCAACAATTTCAGACATTGATGTTGTTGTTGCAACCACGTGATCATGCACCTTGAAAATGCCAACTTGAATTATTATACTGTATGCTAACATGGTGGCTATGAAGATAGTATGATATCACGACGGTACGATGACGATAGTACGATGCTATGATGACGATAGTACGATACTACGATGATATTTGTCGATATTATTAGTATCGCGCTATCGTGGTATCGCGTTATCATTATCGTGCTATCGTACTATCGCCATCGTGGCATTGTAGTATCGTCATCGTAATATCGTAACATCGTAATATAGCGATATTACGATGGCCTAAATGGAACACCGTCCATTGCACCACTCGTTTGTTTTTGTGCAAACACGATATTATACTGTTACGAAACCAGGTCGGTGAGGAGACACGAAACAAGCATGAAAACAAATGCACATTAACAAATCATAGGTATTACCCCAGCCGCCAGCTTTCGTACAGTACAATACTTAAAGTAATGATATCAAAAGACAAACACAGCGAGCCTAGGAAACTACGCGTTTCCTAGCCTTGCCTGATAAACTAGACATGAACAGACAGACAACAGGAGCCCGTTTCACTAAACTTCTTACGATAGGAAATTATCGTACGAACGCGCATTTTACCGTTTCACTAACGTCAATTTCGTGCGAACTTTCTTGCGAAGTTCGTAACTTTCCTCGTAAGTCTACGATAGGTATTGGGCTGTCGTACGAATTTTTTTTAGCGCAAGTGTCGCGGCCGCCATACATGTATTCCATGAATAACATCGCTGTCAAATCGGCGGTGTATATTTCGCCCTATAGGTTTCGCCCTATCCTTCCGTCTGTCTGTCTGTCCGTTTATTATTGGCATTACTTAGTAACGATACATCCTTCCGCATTAATACAATTACCCTCACTACCGAGTTCGTTCGTTTGTTTATTTCTTTTTAAGTTTTTGTCTATCCGTCTGTCTGTTCATGTGTTTATCTTTTGGAAGATTTTGCAAGTTTCTCAAATCACTTATAGGGGCCCTAAGTGCGTAGACAGACCGGATTATCTAGCTTTAGCTGCTTATCTAAAGCCAGCAAATGCAACCCAGATATAACGTGGCTTATAGAGTAGTGACTCACTATACTTGTAGCTGTTGATCAGTTAGTCCAGCAAATGCTGCCTGATATAACGTGGCTTATATAATAGTGACTCGCTATATACTTGTACTTGCTGATCAGGATATGCTGCCTGATATAACGTGGCTTATAGAGTAGTGACTCACTATACTTAATAATCAGTTAGCCCAGCAAATGCTGCCTGATATAACGTGGCTTATAGAGTAGGATTCACTATATACTTGTACTTGCTGATCAGTTAGCCAGGATATGCTACCTGATATAACGTGGATTATAGAGTAGTGAATCACTATACTTAATAATCAGTTAGCCCAACAAATGCAGCCTGATATATAACGTGGCGTATGGAGTAGTTACTCACTATAATTGTAGCTGTTGATCAGTTAGCCCAACAAATGCAGCCTGATATATAACGTGGCTTATGGAGTAGTTACTCACTATAATTGTAGCCGTTGATCAGTTAACCCAACAAATGCAGCCTGGCATAACGTGGCTTATAATTGTAGATGCTTATCAGTTATCCCAACAAATGCAGCCTGATATAACGTGGCTTATAATTGTAGATGCTTATCAGTTAACCCAACAAATGCAGCCTCAACGTGGCTTATGGAGTAGTTACTCACTATAATTTTATCTTCTGATCAGTTAGCCAGCAAATGCAGCCTGATATAATGTGGTTTAAGGAGGAGTGGTTCACTATAATTGTAGTGTGGTGTAGGGGTGAAATGGATGAAAACACAAATCAAATAACTTTCAAAAGTAATATATGTAATTTGTTGTCATATTAGGAATATTACCCATGTCCGTCTAATGTTCGCAGCCATTTCCAGAAAACAGCATTTGTTTTGTTACCGTATACTATATGGTACATCGAGTTGCCATCTCCGCCATCTTTGTATGTACAGCCATCTTACAGTTTCATCACTTCGACCGTTTGACACACACAGCAAATAATATGACAGAAAAAGTATTACAATGTGGTGCAATACATTATAGACAGATATGACAAGTTCATGTAAGGCCTGGCCAACTGGTTCGATCCCGTATTAAAACTGCTGCATGGGGGGGGGGGGGAGGGGTCCCAAAAGGGGGTCCCAAAATCAAAACGGAATATTTACATCGAAACAAATAATATATTCAGCCCTGAAATTAGAATAACCCGACCTGGTTCCAGGTCCATACCACACCAAAGCCACTTCCCCTAAAAGTAATAGTAAATCAGACTTTGTATATAAGTGTGATTAAAAAAACCAATAGGACGTTGCACAAACTTGTATTTATGGGTATGTCAAATTATTTGTGGTATGTTTCAAACGCCACAATATGTGACAGTTAGTGATGGATTGCGTAAACTAAGATGGCCAATATTGCAACCCCATGCCCCGTATAGTATACAGTAACAAGCTAAAGCAAAAAAAATCACATTTGAGATCGTCAAAGACTCGAGCACTTGAAACTTAGCAGACATTGGTTACCCTGCGCTACCTGGCGAAGGGTGAGTTCTACTCCGAGGCTGGCGGCATCCACGGTGTCTCAGGCCCGTCAGGGAGTTCAGTTTCTTGGTGTATTAACTTGATTAATGATGTTGTCTCCGCCATCAATAATCGACTGGACAACATCAGTTTTCCCACCGAGGAACAAGACCCGACCAACTGTAAACATGCATTTTACAGTGTGGCCAGGATTCCGAACACCCTGGGCGCCGTGGATAGGACACTCAGTGTCAGTCTAATTCACTTTCCTGGTTTGCAGCATGCAATTGATTTGACAGCTGTCGTCAGGTTGTCAAAGTCGGACCGGAAGTTTACATTCAAAGGGCTTGATGAATTTCCAATACTGAAGAGTTCTTAAGAAGTTCGTAACTTAAGAAATTTCGCACGAACATGTTAGTGAAACGCACGTAAGAAGTTCGCAAGAAGTTCGTACGAAAAGTATCGTAGACGTGAGAAAGTTTGTATCGTAAGACGTTTAGTGAAACGGACCCCTGATATGGCGGGCCTCGGGATTCATATGCGTTTCCTAGCCCTAAAATACACTAACCTGGTATTCTCAATGTAAGAGTGACAATGTATTAAGCTCATCAGGCTCGGTTCGGAAACAGTAGAAATACGTCTGCGAGCCTCAGCATTCCAACGCGTCTCATCGCCTTGCCTGATGAACTTCAGAAGCCACTAGCCATAACTAGTCCGTGTTTGTATTCTCTATGTAAGAGCTAAAAGGTAAACAAATCAAGCTCATCAGGCTCGGCTCGGAAACGGTTGGAATTCCTCGGCGACCCTCGGAATTACTACGCGTTTCCTAGCCTCACCCGATAAGTTGATACAACAATACAATAGACTTATATTCACCATCTCTGTTACAGTTGGGCCCGGGGCTATTGGGACCGGGGCTAGACGAGCCAGATGTCCGCGCGGATCGGTACCCGTTAGGCCCCGGATGACGTGTGGACGCTTCAATCAGTGTCCAGCAAACGCTTTCTGTGCGTCTCGATGGGGCGGACAGGGCTTCTTCGGCGGCGCAGGGCGTCTTGGCGGACAAGGGCGTCTTGGCGGGCGTCTTGGCGGCGGGCGTCTTGGCGGGCGTCTTGGCGGTCTTGGCGGACAAGGACAGCTTGGAGGTCTGGGAGGATTTGGAGGTCAAGGTGGATTTGGAGGTCAGGGAGGGCTTGGAGGCCAAGGCGGCTTTGGAGGACAGGGTATATGCTGCCGACGTCGCCGATTTGGTGAGTTATAAAACAACCCTTATGTATGGAACGCCAAATCTACACAAATGCAAATAATTAATTCGAGCTCTAAATAATTAGAGATAGCTTTACATATTTAGAGCTAGCTCCAATCATTTGAAGAGCTCTCTAAACCATTTGGAGAGCAAGCAATACTTATTTGAGTGAATGTAGATTCAGTGTTCCATACTTATAATGCAAATAAATATTGTCCCTCGTAGGTGTAAGAACATTTTTAATAATTAATTTTACACATTCATTCAGTAGACTCACACTAGTACGGAGCCCCGCAGGGGACGTAAAATTCTTTTTTATTAATTTGTTCCCACGAAATAACAATTCGTTCCCACGAAATAACAATTCGTTCCCTCACTTAAACAATTCGTTCCCACAAAATACCAATTCGTTCCCGCGAAAAACACTTCGTTCCCTCAATTTAACAATTCGTTCCCACGAATTAACAATTCGTTCCCTCAAATAAACAATTAACAATTCGCGGGAACGAATGCTCAATAAATGTAAATCCAAGAATTGTTTACAAGAAAACATAGATAATGTGAAATTTACAGACTATCATCATTTTGCGCTTACGAACAATTTAGTCGTACGAAGGTTAGTGAAGCGGGCCCCTGATCTGTAGCCAATTTCACCTAAATTGCTAAGTACATGTATACTGATCTAGCTAAGTATACTGTTATTTGCAGGAATAATTAATTGCTAAAGTACATGCATACTGATCTAACTAAGTATACTTTGCAGGAATAATAATTGCTAAGTACATGTATACTGATCTAGCTAAGTATACTTTGCAGGAATAATTAATTGCTAAAGTACATGTATACTGATCTAGCTAAGTATACTTTGCAGGAATACTTAATTGCTAAAGTACATGTATACTGAGCTAGCTAAGTATACTTTGCAGGAAAATTAATTGCTAAAGTACATGTATACTGATCTAGCTAAGTATACTTTGCCGGAATAATTAATTGCTAAAGTACATGTATACTGATCTAGCTAAATATAGTTTGCAGGAATAATTAATTGCTAAAGTACATGTATACTGATCTAGCTAAGTATAGTTTGCAGGAATAATTAATTGCTAAAGTACATGTATACTGATCTAGCTAAGTATAGTTTGCAAGAATAATTAATTGCTAAAGTACATGTATACTGATCTAGCTAAGTATACTTTGCAGGTATAATTAATTGCTAAAGTACATGTATACTGATCTAGCTAAGTATAGTTTGCAAGAATAATTAATTGCTAAAGTACATGTATACTGATCTAGCTAAGTGTACTTTGCAGAAATAATTAATTGCTAAAGTACGTTTGCAGGAATAATTAATTGCTAAAGTACATGTATACTGATCTAGCTAAGTATACTTTGCAGGAATAATAATTGAATTATTTATGTGCACGGAAATGCATTATTTTATATAAAACAAGTGTCTATTTATATCTGATGATTAAAAATATGCAGCATTCATATACTGCATTTATTACGTTATCACGGTCATTGTTTTGATTAGAAAATAGTGTAAATGTATTTCAATGAATTAAAAATATTTAATAATTTATGAAAACATAGGAAATAACTCCCTCAAAGTACACTTAGTTAGATAGTACACTTAGTTAGATAGTGTACTGAACAACTGTGATGAAATCGTCCAAAGGCCCTACAATGAAAAGCACATATCCTGCTGATAACAAACATATACATACACATACTTATTGTAATTTCCAATAACCTCCGAAGGGAAGCACATTTAATAAATTTTGTTTTAAAGTCACCGTTTTTATTACATTTTCGACCACATGGTCTTTATCATGGTCTTTTAAAGACCATGCGGTCGAAACTCTAATACAAAGCGTGACTTTAAATCAACATATACTTATTGTTTACCCTAGTTTAACGACCAATGAAAGAACAGCATTTCGTCTCAATTAATCACATATTGCGACACTATCACCAATATCTATTAAATTAATCATTAAATGGTCAGCCGCTATATTTAGAACTGATTTTGCGCCTTGTCATCCGTTCACGAGACGCAAAACATAGTACTGCCCACACATGCTCACTTCGTGCCACGCCGCCAATCACATGCTAGTATAGCGATTCGAAATCACGTTTAAGGGCGGAGCTTCGGGTGGGCTGGTAAACAATAAGTACGTTATAGTTCACATATTCATTTTTTAATAAATTAATTTCTACGAAATTAATTTATTAAAAATTCAATATATGAACTGTTACTATTACATATACATATCAGACTACAGGAATATTCTAGAAGATCAGGGTCTAGACCAGAAATGTCATAAGCCCATTTCTCCAGTCAGAGCTCCTCAGTCAATGTCGCTGTTGATACCGCACTGTGTCCGTCCGTCATCCGAGAGTTAATATTTTCAACCATCACAGCTACATAGTGTGGCAGGCCATGTGACTTTGATGAAGAAGATGTGCGATATCTCATGAAATATATATACAAAAATTACGACATTTTGTAAATGACGTCGAAATATGTAATTTACCATACTCGTGGATTTGCGGTTTTATGCTCTAAACTAACGTTCTCACAAAAGGTATAAACCTGCAATTTGACGAGCATTAATATAAATCGTTATTATGTACGTACTTTCGTTTCCCATTGAAACACAATGCAACGCAATACGTCAAGATTGTGTCCATACTATTTATATTGGTCAGTGCCGGAACTACGCTTCACCTTGCAAATAGTTTGCTTCTAAATCACCACTAAGTTGTTAATTTTATTTACAGTTTACATATTTTTTGAAGCGCACATAAATTGCGAATGATGTATGTATATAACAAAAAGGTTATTAATATTGTATTTGTATGTGGATGTGGATGTATGCCACTCGTTCCGCCGCACAACGATATTGCGCACAATTTGAAAGTTGGTGTCTATTTTTTTTATATCCATCCGATCGATATACATGTATACGTACAGGTGTTTGCCGACGGGTGAACTGGCAGATCCAGTGTTTCCAGTACTACGACCAGTGCCGGACCGACCTCGACTGCCGCCGACGCCAGCGCTGCTGCCCGGGACCGTGTGGACGACAGTGTCAGCGGAGAAACGTCTTCAGGCGTCCATTTAGACAGGTGGGGCAGTTACGACCAGTGCTGCCAGTTGGACCCATCAGGGGATGAATAAACAGACTGACACGTTCCATCGAAACATAATGCCAATAAATGTGCATTGCACTGGGACCTCTCATTAAAAAGTAATGCTAACGTTAGCACAAACTTAGCTACCGATAGATAGCTTTAAACACAATTAGAACTAACTTTAAAGCACTTAGAACGAACTATTAGAGATTAGAGATAACTATATATGATTTGTAGAGAGCTGATAACAGACTCTTAAAATCTATTAGAGGCATATCATGAATTTTGGAAAATAAATAAAAACGTGTTTTCATCATCACAGAGAGGATGAATTAGAGGAGCTATTCAAACTAGGTCAAAGACGGGATACAAATATAGTGGTATGAAACCTTTTAGGGGAAATCCTATTTTCTTTATTTCATCTTGAAAGTATATGTTGTTACCACTCGTTTGAACCGTCTCTACGATACGGTTCAAATGAGTGGTAACAACATATACATTTAAGGGGTATTAAACAAAATAATGAGATTTTTGTAACAAGAATTATTGTATCCTTAGACTGAAATAGGTTAATACAGTACAGCCAGCTTTAATACAAGACACATATGCCAACATAATGAATGCTATCAGCTAAAGCTAGCTTAAAACTAGTAACGTTAGTTCTAATTGTATACAGCTGGCTCTAGTATGGAGCTGGAGTATCTTTACATTTGGCGTTCCATATCTAGATGGATTCGTAAATAGCATCAGTATTCTTCCAGATCTGCTTGTGAGATCTTTGTTACGAGTAAACAATTTACTACTAACAATAGTCTGTTCGTATTTTATTTAATCGTCCTGGTCTTGAAAAGCACTGATTAACCTTTTCTAGCCGTCCTGTTTTTCATTTGCTTCGAGCTGCATTCTTTGTTGGTCGCGTCTCATGAAGAACGTCGCGGGTATGAATAGTATAGCGGCCATCACGTACAGGGACGGGTATAGGATATACAGCGTACCTGAAAATGCATTCCGGCATGAGAATCTTCAGCTTATCTCAGATGATTTTGTCATAATTTGCGTTTTCAAAATGATTCAGAATCATTCTGGTATGCTCAAATTTGATACTTTTACAAGTGGGGTGAAGGGGTTTCAGTGGATTGTGAGATGTTTTCAGCAACAGCCATTCTCATGCCTGTGCATTCGTGGTTTTTCACTAAATAAGTAAACATCGGTGATATGTTGCTGTGACTGGATAAATGGGGCTTATGGTGTTTTTTTTTGCGACCAGTGTATATCCAGATCAGCCTGTGCATCCACACAGTCTGATCAGGATCTACACTGTTCGCCGTTCCATCAATGGAACTCCCGTCATGCGCCTGACAAGCAATATCATTATCAGACAACAGAAATGTGCTATTTGATCAGTAGCCACTCTGTTCATCAACCCCATACGCACCATTTCTCCAGTCACAGCCACATATAAAGGCGATAGCCACCTCGAGATATACTTCTTTCCGAATATAGTATTACTGTCTGTTTCACGAAACCAGCCCAAATTTTACGGCCATATAAACAATGCAAAAACAATTATAGCAAAATTTAAGAATGAGCCTAATTTTTATTTCGTGAAATTTGGTCCAATATTGATTTTATTACGAAAAATTGATTTGTCTATGGGAATTTAACATGGAGAAAAAAAAGGAGATGGAGGAGCTGTGGGAGGAGTCAGAAAACGAAAATTTGGAAATTGACTTCGAAACCTGGCTAGACAGCTTGGAAATGATCTAAGAAAACAAAAGTTAACTTTTGAAAATCGTTCCAGTACATGTATTTCTAAAATTCTAAAAGTGTCCTCATGTTAAATCCCCATAGACATCTTCACTTTTCTGTGAAGATGTCTATGGGGATTTAACATGGGGAAATAGTTATTTTCGCAATAAAATCAATATTTGGCCAAATTTCATGAAATAAAAAGAAGGCTCATTCTTAAATTGTCATTTAATTTAATATTATCGAAACAAATATTGTTTTTTAATTGTTTATATAGCCGTAAAATTTGGGCAGCTTTCGTGAAACAAACATTAGTTTCAATGCATTTCGACTGCATTGCAACTAATACTAAATTCGAAAAAAAAAACGGGCCAATGACCGACCATTGGCTTGACACATTTTCTGGGCTCATATGCCCGGGTTTGAAAGGTCTGCCAGCCAATTACTACCCTTAAACATAAGATAACATAACAAAAATAATGATACACTAAATTTGATTTGATTTAATTGCGTTTAACGGTCTGTCAACAGCTAAGGTCATTTTTGGCCGTGTTAACAGGGTCGAATTCCATGGGGAATCCCAAAATCATCTATTTACATAAAATGTATATAGTCAGCCCTGAAATTAGGATAATCTGACCTGGCGCCCTGGTCCTCACTACATCAGAGTCACTTACTAATATTACTACTTTCATAATGGGTATAACCGGATTCAATTATCAAGTAACAAGGAAGTAAAACATATACCTGATGCCCAAACCAGTGATATCGGGAAAGGTTGAAACCCGTCGTTAAATTTACCCTTCACATTCTCCCAACTAGCCGCCTACTCGATATATACCAGAAACAGATACTTTTGTGGAGGAGGGTGTTCATCAAATATTTGGATAACCTGGCGGGTGTAATTAAGAGCTCTTCAGCCACATACAGAAATATGGAATAGCATGTTTATGTGACACTGCAGGGGTCTGTTTCACTAAACTTCTTACGATAACAAATCATGTTGTACATGTGGCATTACGTCAGTGAATATTCGACTGTGTACGCCTAATCAGTATGGTGAAGGAATTACAATTAGGACAATTATATACACCTCAACATACTTAGTATGCCGGGGATATAAACATTGGTATGACATGGTATACGTGTCATAACGATACGTATGCCATGTCATAGCAATGCTTCATGTGATAAATGAATTACCTCGCAATGCCTGTGCCTTGGTGAGGCCTGCATTCTCGAAGCCGTGTTGTATCGGGGGCACGAGCAGCGGCATATTGCCCCCGATGTTGCTGATGATGAAAAGGTAGACGGCGACGGCGGACGTGCGGATAGAGACGGGCACCACCTCCATAACGACGGCCAGGGTTATCCCGATCCACATCTCTCCTGAAATGGCAAAGGGATACTGTGACTTAACCTTCCGTACGCGTGTGTGTTGCATATGGTCTTAAAGGTACATGCCCACTCAGTAGGCACACAGTGTTCATGGTTACTTGGGTCTCGTTTGGAGGTAAGATAGGTGGACAATAACCCTAGGAAAGGCCAATTGACTTGTAATAAATAAAAGTCTGGTTCAAAATTACGATGGTTGTGTAAGGGCTAAAGTTCTTATGCGTACAGTATGTCCATCCGTCCATATGTATGTCAGTGGGTCTACAATCCACATTTTCTCGTTTGATTTGTCAATAACTTCCCAACCCCTCACAGATATTAACTCTTTCAACACCACATGCCTGTTAAGTGGTATTGGCAAAATGTGTAGATCCAGCCGTCAAATCAGGATCTGCACATTTTATCTACACCTTTTGCAAGTAATTTTCATATTTTTGTGAACAAAAACACCCCCTTTCCATAAATGGGCTAGTTTGAAAATCATTTTGTGACATTGGTTGCAAAATTAACACATCAAAATCCATTCCTGTTACTGAGGGGTGAAATGGTTAACAAAACTTGGCATCAATGGTTGTCAATAGCTACTTACACAAATAAGGCAGATGCATGTGCATTTTCTGATAGTTTCAAACATGTTAATAACATAATATGGCTCAGGATCTGTACTGTTCGCCATTCGACCAATAAAGAACCCGGGTGATGCTTTTGGCAAGCAATATAGAACGTTATCAGACTACATGAGTGTGCTATTTGATCAGGAGCTACACTGGTCTCAAATCCCATTAGTCCAATGTCTCCAGTCAGAGCCACATATTTGTATTAAACTGAACTTATCCAGTCGGACTTCCACGGATGTTCGCTGCCCATGCCTCAAATTCAAGTATAGCCATTATTGAGTAGATTTGCAAATGAACAAAGATTTTGTTCGCGGGACTATCAACGTCTGAGGCAGAAAGGCAGACAGACATGTGAAAACATATATTGTTTCCTAGCTGGTGTACTGTAATGAAGGGTGGGAACATCGTTACCAATACATTTACCAAATATGTAAGACGGAATCTGAGATATATACGCCCAGGGTGGATTCAGAAATAAGGTTCCAGCCGCAAACGGTGACGCAATAAGCTGCAAGGAAACATATTTTCAAGCAATACAGAAATGGAATTGCTACACGAGTCAACTCCCCACCATGACGACCTGCAACAATGCAACAGTTAACTCTGTAACACAATACACAATGTGAGAATAGTATCCCGATTGCAACATATACTGTTATTTAAACCGTTCTCATGGCTAGGGTTTTATAATGTCAATTTAACAACACGCTCAATGAAATAATATTGTCAGACGTGTTCACACGTTGACAGACTGGAGACGAAAGACTTACAACTTACTAAATATAGATTGTATTATGCAGCAGTGCATTACTAGTAGTGTAACAGGTGTCACTATGAGTGATCAGCAGAAGTTTCAGCTTGCAGAGCAGCTACTGCTTCTCTATCTTTGTCATTAATCTATTTTATATATATTGTTGTATTAGTTGCGCAATTTAGATTGGCTTAGTCGCTATGCCCTAATGCGCAATCGACTCATTAACTTGACACATGTCCGTATCTATGCCAGGCCTGTTTTTCCACAGATGTCAGACATAAATCAGACGGCTGATGGATTTGACTAATCTGAATAGCAGTGTCCCCCTCTTTTAAGTATGCTATTACCTTATTATAATCTCAATACCTTTCCTCAGGGTCAGATTATTTATACCAACCTTAAGGTGGTATGACGTATAGGGCTGGGAGTTCCAGCATCTGTTTGGTTATGATGTCCTCAAAAGTTTAATATATGCCATGATACTGTTGTCAACTAGTTGGTTTTTAATGGCATAACTTATTGACACCGTCATTTCTATTACTCGATTTAATAGTTTCTACATGATATCAAACTTTTGTATTTATTTAATTATTTCGATAGTACATTCACTCGGCATCGTTAATTTCTTACTGGCCTTCATCGCATTCCTTCTTACTACCTAAAATGTTTTGTGTTGCTCTTGAAGGGCAATCTGATCAATACAATCGGCGTGATATTTTCATCAAGGCTTTAACATAGTGATTTATAGAATACTGAACTACTATTGTAACAGAGAAGAACGTAGAGAAGTTACTAGACGCAACTAGATTGGTCAGTAAACGAGGCTTACGGAATACCCCCGCGTGGCCCCAGGTACCCCTAAATATGTAAAAAATAATCCAAGTGTGTGGGTTTGTGACATTGACTCTGGGCTTAGCGGGGGCGGCACGAACGTGAACTTGGCACAGGGTTAGAGGTCCATTGGAGCAATGCGTGTGTGAAATGTGAAGCAACTCCGAGCAAGGAAATAGAAGTTACAACCGATTTCTCTGATATTAAGTTTTGTAAAGAGACTAAGTATGTGACATTGACCTCGAGATCAGCTGAGATTTGTCACAGCATGATAGTAGAGCCTTAGAGGAATGCATGCAGGAACTATTAAGAATGTTCGATGAAAAAAATAGAAGTTATAACATATTTATCTGATGTTAACTTTTGTAAAGAGACTAAGTATGTGACATTGACCTTGGGATCAGCGGGGCCTGGACGGTCATGGATTTGACACAGCATGGTAGTAGAGCCTTACAAAAATGCATGTGTGAACTATTAAGCATTTTAGAGGAAGGAAATAGAAGGTATAACATATTTATCTGATGTTAAGTTTTGTAAAGAGACTAAGTATATGACCTTGACCTTGGGATCAGCGGGGGTTAGACGGTCGTGGATTTGATACAGCATGGTAGTAGAGCCTTACAGAAATGCATGTGTGAAATATGAAGCATTTTAGATGAAGTAAATATAAATATTTCTCTGATGTTAAGCTTAGTGACTCCAGTATATCCACCCCCTCACACACAATTCGTTGCGGGGGTATAATGATGTTAATTGTCATAGCGCAGGTTAAAGAAATAGGTTTCATGTTTCTTGAGCTTATTTGAATGAGCATCATGCAATGTCTGGAAAGGTCAATTAACATTAGCATTGTTGAACGGAAGGTAAATATCTGTCGAGACGGTGTAGCGGAGAGTGTCATCATGTTACTGTTTGACTACCGTGGTGGAATGCTAGAGAACATATACCTTCAGTGTTGGATTAGTATCAGTACCTGACAAGTAGTACAGAGCATCATCCACAATTATTTACTTCCTATTTTCTTCCTGTGTTGACTCTCCATCAGTCATTCAGTACGTAATTTCATCATCCTTCGACTGTTAGACGAAAATGCTTACGCCGGGGAATACTCCTTCTAGTAACTTAATGGATGTTTTGAAATGTGTCGTGAATCAAGAGATCATTGATAATCATCAATAGCGACTACGAGAAAAAAAACCTATGATACAGGTGCGGTTGTATTGCGTCTGCACGGGCTTAAAGCACACCTCAATGAATACATGTATACATAACGACATAATGAATGCCAAAGAAGGTAAAATATGCAAAATTGTCGGAATATTCACTGTCGGGCTTTTCTTCCAATGACTGCACTCTGTTAAAGTTACATGCCCACTCAGTAAGCGCAAAATGTTCTTTATAGTAATTAAATAAGTGTATAATTGTGTCACTATTCCACCAGTTCTAAAAATTACAAATGCCCGGAAAACTGATATAATCATTCAGTAATATTTATTTTACTGATAGTGACGCGCGTTGGTATCAGGCTATTTTCATATGCAAATGAGGCATGATATGTTTTACTTATTTATACTATATATGAAATGCGTCACCTGAAAAAATAATATTTTCGACAAATTATAAAGTATGATCATTGCACATCAAAACATAAATACAGAGACTAAATAGTAATGTCCGTTAACATTTTAAGGAAACACGGTTATCGCCACTGATATCAGTGTGAAAGTTTTCGTCTAAAATAAAAAGTATGATAATTCCAATCAATACGTGGGGTAATGGTGAATGAATGTTTATTTTGCCAGAAAATGTCATACGTACAGAATATACAAAAGTATCAGTATCACTATATTATAACCTACTGCGTGGGCATGTACCTTTAAGCCACATGTATGTAACACGTTTCGGTGTAAATGTTACAACTTGTAAAAACATCAATAAACAGCCAACAGAAGATGACAGTCCAAACACTGATCTTACTTTTCCAACACACGCAGAGTTTGACAATGATCGAATTGCTCCAACCTTCTTTTTACTACATTTACTACATTGAATTGGACTCCAATCAATGATGAACCCTCTATAACGGCTATAGTCCTGCATAAAACTACATTTATTTAGTTTCAATTCCAAACGTGTTGACCAATGCATTCGAAATAAAGTAACGACTGTCTCATCTGCCTTCAACTGCTGACCTGAAAATGCTGATATCATGGCGATATTCTTGATAATATCACTCAATCAGTCTAAAATAAATGCCATAATCTTGTAGAAAACGACCGGGGCATTGGAAAGAACAAAAGGAATCACATTGATTTCATAAATACCTCTATGGCACCAAGATCAACAAATTAACATCTACGAATAAGTACTGTCCGTATTAACAAAATTAGCGCTCTTACTTTTTTTCCAGTAATGCTAAGGCCAACCTAACTATGTATTCCCACTTGCCAACAAATCCAGTGTCTTCGTAATCAGCGTCTCAAAATGAATGTTTCAATGGTATGTATTTGTTTCGCCTACTTAACGCACATCAACCTGTTGTTGAATAAAACGCTGAAGAAACTGGAGAGATGCAGTGGGACAGAGAGAGAGAGGAAACATAGACAAAGGAAAGAGAGAGAGAGAGAGAGAGAGAGAGAGAGAGAGAGAGAGAGAGAGAGAGAGAGAGAGAGAGAGAGAGAGAGAGACATAGAGAGAGACATAGAGAGAGACAGAGAGCGAGAGAGCGAGAGAGAGATGATATAGAGGGCGGAGTGTGAAAGGGAGATACAGAATCTCGTGTTACTGTATCTGAGCTAGATAAATATAAATTGTGTCATACACATTCCAACACTGGTTGTGGAGATATACGCCAACTATCAGTGGTCAACATAGTTCGAGCTGGCAGACAAATACGATGTTATATACGTCCGGTCATCCTGTCTGTAAATCGTGATAAAACCTCTAAGATTTCTATAATAATGTCATAACGGGCTTAACATGTACGGCACAGCCACGTAGTGTCAAAACGGGAGAACTAAATTAAGTTCACATACTATTTAGAACAACTGAACTCTGCTATGGGATATGTTACTACTCACCAGACTGGCTATAATGACCAAGACACGTGCGTATATTCCGCGCTGCCTGGCGACACGATCTGATATAAATCCACAGACCACCACGCCAAGACTTCCTCCAGCCAAGGGAATCCAGCCCATATACTGTGCTATGTCTATGTCTTCCTTCGTCTGTCCGATGGACGTGAAGTACGGCTGCGTGTTGTAGGCAATCACGTAGCCGGCTGTACGTACATTGTAGAGATTGGTGAGTACACTGTTACACAGCCGCCTGTGTTGATCTTTCCCACATTATCAACGTTTCTGAACATATATTGGTAATGCCAAGTCGCCATCAAGCAATTTGATGTTTGAGTCTGAACTGTAGCACAGCTCAGGCTCAGTCAAACAAGCTGCTTCACTTCAAATACAATATTCAAGTATTTTGAAAGAAAGAAATTGACAAGCATTGTCAAGATTAGTGCAGGGGCGTGAATGTAGTTAATTGACTGATGATGACGAAACGCATATAGTTATGGTCGCAGGAATAAATGAGGCAGCTAAACTTTGCTAACACTTCCAAATACATTTGTAAGTCCATTTGACCTTGATATTACGCATGGGACCACGCGTGTCGGTCATTGAATGATTTTAAAGACACATATGAGACACGCTATGTGATTTTGTACCTTCAGACATCTGCGTAATTACATTGAATACGTTTACAAAATTTACAATATATTTCATAAATAAAAAAAAAAGTTGACAAAATTTTCAGAGTACATGCGGAAAAAAATTTCGCATGTACTTGAACATTTTGTCAACTATTGACGCCATTTAATGAAAATATTGTAAATTTTGTAAACGTATTTCAAGAAATTACGCAGATGTCCGAAGAGACAAAATCATAAATTGCGTGTCTCAGATCATCAAGTTTAATGGGATATTAGGTACCTGCGTTTGAAAATTCTTGCCGCGAATTTGCGGAATACATCTTAGTACTGGAATGTGTTTTGATATGTTAATTTTCCAACGAATCAAACCGTTAGAAAATTATTTTCAGACTAGTCCATTTATAAAAAGGGGTGTATTTGTAATTCTAAAAAATATATAAAATTACTTTCAATACGTGCAAATCCAAAAACAACCCTGCATTCCTGATTGATCCTGCAACAGTGGCTAGTAGTAAAGACGGTGCAGCAAATGGACGTAAACTCCTCAGCAACTTCCGTAGTATCCCTTTACGTTCTGGTAAACTTTCAACATCCGTCGCGGACAGTAATGACTTGGTCCGTATCCGCTCTGGCTCCCGCAGCGTTACCATGATAATGATGCCGACGACAATACCCGGCATTCCGGAGATAAAGAACGCCCATCGCCAACCCTGTAACATGCTGAAAATGGTTGAGCCTGTGCAGTTCCTATACTCGGTCACTTAATCGGTTGAAACAATTTGGTCATTAAGAATTTGCAGTATTGGATAACGAATTATTTTCAGCTCCAGTACTTACAGTATGCGGTATCAGTGAGTAAATGATCAACTATTTCGATCTGTAATCATTACCTGTCCATTTATATCAGCAGCTGTGATCAGGTTGCCAAGAGCGTACGAGATGCTGTAGCCCATATATATCCCCCAGTTGTATATACACAGGGCGGTCCCTCGCACTTCCGCGGGGTAAATGTCTGCCAACATCGACGCCACAAACGGTGTGCACCCAGCCTCTCTGTAATGGTGAATGTATGTCTGGATAAATTATTGTGGCTATATATATCTGATTGAATGAGGTTTGCTGATTTCAAACAAATATAGTAATTGGGTGGCTAAGCTCAATGATGCACACTGTATCAACTGGAGGAGTAATTTAATACATGATTTGATAACAGATGACCGTGTCTAGCATTACAGTGAAACCTCTCTAAACCGGACACCCTGGGAGGTCACCTGACCTAAATGACAAAGAACTCATCAAAGTAAGATCACATGTGTTTTCCTCGTGTCCTGTTTAGAGAGATTCCACTGTACTCACAACCAATGAACACAAAAGCTTGACCTGCAATGTTCTCAACGTTCCATTAATGTCTAGGGTCATATATAGGAAGAGTATCTAGGAAACCCAGTAATAGTTTCTGGTTAGATGAGGGGTATGTTAAGTTAGAATTTAGTCAAATAAGTAGGTCGGTATGCCACAGTGGTTAAATCTTGCATACTAGTGTTGTTTTGAGTTTGGGTACACATACAAATGGTTTTATCCAATAATTAGGATATGTATGTGCTCTACCACTATCCATAGCAAATACATTGTAAAAAATATGATAAATCTAAATCGGCATAATATATTTGTATATATACCATGTTAGGATAAACAATGTTGCATTATTCTAGAGCCGTGCCTATCAAAACCCGATTCTAGTTCAAGAAAATTGTAAACCAAAGCCTTTACCCAAGACCGAGGCCGAATCGCAGGATGACCAGCTGCCAGTATTCTTGAATGAAGCCGGTCAGTAACGTCATCACCGACCACCATACCAAACAACTTGTGGACATATATAAAGTAACGTCATTATCGACAACCATAACACACAAAATGTGGACAAACTGTATTGTTTGATGGCATGTGGACATGTGAAGTAGCATCATGAACTTAATGTTGTCTGGTCCCGTGTCTATAACAATAATTGAGCAGATGCACATTGATTGGTATGTGTACATAGCATATATTTATACATCTAAGCCCCTAGTGTTTTTTCGGATGACCGTTTAAACAAATGCTTGGTTTATTGTTTAGTTGCATCGTTGTACATGTGCTTAGCTGATTGGTAGGTTGATTTACCGATGGATAAAATAATCGAGGGAGGACGTGATAACGCCTTTGTTGTTCGACTAAGTTGTTAGGATAGTTTTGTTAGTCCACAAGCTGAGATGGAGATGAAACAGTTTAAGGCATATTTACACAGCCGGGGAGGGAGCCGGTATAACATGATACGCACACTACAAACGGACACCAATGCAGAAATAACTAAGAAATTTGCCAGCCAACATGACCTTCCTGTTCCACTTGTCGGCGGCAAAGCTGATGAAGATACCATTGTTCGCGTATATTGACATTGCTAAATGCATCTACAGTCATCAGTTTTAATGGCAATACAACGATGGGATGGCTTTGATAAATTATATATTGATATTAATATACATTTTACAATATTGTAGACTAGTGATAGTCATTGCATACGTGATTTACGAAGAGAATATTATATTAGGCATGGAATTATGAATAATGGTCTAGACAATCAATATATTCTGGAAAATCAAACACTTGCACTTCCAGTTTTGTGGAGTTGCACTTGGTATTACCGAGCTGTTTGCTTGTATATGATAAGTTCATCATACACCCTTGGTCACCAAATTGGAGCTCTTGTGACATCGGTTTGATGGCTATGGCCAGCATGTAGTGATCAAGCTGGTTCAACAGGTATGTGGCCACGAATAACACCAGGGCGTAGAGTTGGTAGGGTCGGATCTTCTTGATAAACATTTCTGTACATTACAACAGATATGTAACTCATTCAGCAGGGGCCCGTTTCACTAAACTCGTACGACTAAAATGTTCGTAAGTGCAAATTTAGGATCGTCTGGAAATTTAAATTGATGGATTTACATATATTGAGCATAAGCTGCATATGCAGCCTATGATCAATACATTTAAATCCAATAATTGTTTAAAAGAAAATATTGTCAATGTGAAATTTACAGACCATCATAAATTTGCACTTACGAACATTTTAGTCGTACGAAGTTTAGTGAAACGGCCCCCATATATTTTATAGGAATATCATCAGGTAGGTAGTGTCGAATCTGTGTTTCCTGTTTAATTCCATACACTTAGTAATACATATATAAACAGGAGATACGACCCCTCCCTTTTGCAACGTACTGTATTGATCATTGACATGTCTTTCTCTTGTCAATGATCACACCTAATGTCATGCGGTTATTGTTGAAGTATATTTTTATCATATGTATTTTTATTTTCTTCTATTGCTTTGAAGTGTCTTTTTTTGTTATGATGTTACTGTCTTATTTGTATGTATGTATTGTCCCGTAGAGCTGATGAAGGCGCCCGTCATAGTACTACAAGTTGGCCCTGTCGTCCCGTCTTTTGTGGCTTGAGATTTGTATCGTTCTTTCTTCTTTTCCTATCTTTATACTAGTATTTTAAATATGATATTTTGTTTTCATGTAAACTGTGGTTGTATTTCGTTGTGACTGCTTCGTCTTTTCCGTCCAATATAGTAATCGTTTTTATGCCATCGCATAGCGAAAATGGGACACAAAGGTCTGTCCGTCCGTTACGTTTTCCATTCTGCTATAACTTCTTAACCGTATGACCGATTGGCTTGCAACTGCAAGTGCATGTTTATTATGACCCATGTGTTCATTCCCCAACTCGAAATAACTCATAAACGAGCAAGTCTACGAGAACATGGACATCGACATTGCTATTCAATTTGTCTGGGTATCTGCGCTTTATCGCGTCAACATCGCTTCAGTAGTTGCTGAGATGTTAAATAAAGTATCATCCTGAAGTAGAGGATTTTTCTTACCGGATTCAGTGCACCCCATCCAAATAGCAGGTGCCCTTGACGTACTATACTATACGTAAATTGCATTCGCCAGAAATTTCGTCCAACGCGTGATGTAAATGAAGTCTACTGAAGAATAAGTTTCTCTCGGGGAAAATAAATCCAGAGAAATGACAATAAATCACATTGTGGCGATTAATGAACTCATCCATCCAAATATGAAACAAGCCACATAACTTTGCACTTAAGAATTGCGATTTGTCATGAAAACATATTTACACAAACTGTGATATGTTGTGAAAATGACGTCAAAAGCTGACGACATTTCTGAATTTCGTAATCTGAACTTTTCGTCAACGTTCAACGTCATTTACTATTGTATATTTTGTAAACATTTTCATGAGAAAAAACAATCTATCAGGTAGAAAATCGCATGGCTTGTCTCATTTAAGTTTATGAGAAAACAGGAACGTGGATGGCAGCCATTAAACAGTTCAAAAACTGTTAACACACTTCAGCGCCAGTCAATGGTATCGAGAAGAATTGACGACAGTATACACCAAGTTACAGTTCCGCTGCCATCTTTCATCCGGGTTACACCACAGGTAAACAAGCCGCAATTTCTGATATTTACATGCTGTCACAGCTGTCAGATGGCGAAAATTCTGGGCTGCGTTGGCCATGGAAAATGCATAATCTGGTGACGTGTGGTTTGTTTTTGGTGTGTGCTATTTGAAAAGACTATGTGGTACTATAGTTTTGGAAATACTCGTCCCATATACGTTAAACCGGTGCAAGAGCTGTTTCAAGTGAATACATGAATTACCGGTTCATTTTGGGCACCAGTGGCTGGCATTCAAACATTTTGCTTATTGTGTTAAAGGTACATGCCCATTATTGATTATGTAGGTTAGAATATAAAGGTAGACATATACATGTAGTTTTGTTTATCTGTAGATATGACATTTTCTGGCAATATAAATATTCATTCCCCATAATGGCATTACCCCACGTATTGAATGGCATTATTATACATTTTATATCCGACATAAATTTCCACAGTGATATCATATGTGATAACCGTGTTTCCTTAAAATGTTAACGGACATTAATTTACTATTTATTCTCTGTATTTATTGTTTGATGTGCAATGATCATATTTAGGTAACGCATTTAATTAGTATAAGTAACTAAAAAATATCGTGCCTCATTTGCATACGAAAATAGCTTGATACGACCGCGCGTCACTATCAGTAAAATCAGTAAAATAAATATTACTAAATGATAATATCTGTATAGCGGGCACTGGTAATTTTTAGAACTGGTGGAATAGTGACACAATTATACACTTATTTAATTCCTATAAAGAACATGTGTGCCTACTGAGTGGGCATGTACCTTTAAATATCACACATCATTTATGTTAAATATGGTGACTACAATTGAGTGGGGAATGTAATATTTCAATCAGCAATATATTACTTTAATCGGATATATATGTATAATGGGTGTCCTGGACCATTTCTCACTACGTTCGTACTGGCCCAAAAGTAATTATAAAATGGTCCAGTCCATCCCATCATATATAATGAGTCGGTCCAGTCTATCCCATTATACATATATAAGAACTCTGATCTAAAAATACATTTTAATACTATCTATACAACGTAAAAAAAGCAGACAAACTATACTGGCCCAGAACTCTGATCAAACAATACTATATATACAGAGTGTAAAATTAGATGTCAATCATTCTCATTTTCCTACTTTCATCTAATATAAACTTGGAAAAGTCGCGGGAATACTGGACGAGGCCTTCCGGCCTTCGTCCAGTATTCCCGCGACTTTTCCAAGTTTATACCCCGATAAATTCCACAAAAAAAGGCCATTCATTCCTATAATGGATTGCCTCAATATTTGGACACTTGATACATCTGAGCATTTGGAAGACACTCATGCCGCCATTAACATGACCTGGAACCTTTTTACCTTCACATTTTTGCGGAAACCCTTAGCCATGTTTTGGCATCAAAACGTTTGTACATGGTTCTTCATCATAGTATAACTTTTATATTACTTGACGGAGTGCTTCAATATTTGGACACTTGATATATGTGAGCATTTGGAACACAATCATGCTGCAATTAACATAATCTTGATATTTTTTACATTTACTTTTTATATACATGTGGATTAATTATTTCACGATTTCAGGACCGGATTTCTCAGAATACATTCCATCTTCTCACAACCCGGGATTTTGTGAGAAAATGGGATGTTAGGAATGTGATAAAACCCAACCTTGTGATATAAGGGGAACAAGTGATGATTGGGCCATCAACAAATGTGAAGTTTGGGTTATCCTTGCCCTGTAATTAGAACAATCCGACCTGGTGTCAGGTCCATACCACACCAAGTCACTTGGCCCCCACACATGTAAGATCATCTGGCATCTGTAGTAAATGCCCCAAAAACAATATATTTATCAAATTGATACACAAATAATATTGTTACGGCCTAGCGACTGCTGCGGCAGAAACGTTCTTAGCTCGATACCCCACCCACATAATTATAACTTCGGTCGACCCATCCTCGAAAGTTAGCCACAAAAATGTACGAAGTACACTGTAATCGGTGTAATTACCTTTTATTTAGCACAATGGAATGTAGATTTCAAACGATGAACATAATTTAAATTAAACAAGAGTGCCGAAGGTCACAATATACGCCCGTCGAGGCAATGCCAGTCAACAAGGGGAGATAACTCATCTTGACGTGATAAACATGTAAACCAAATTTGTTTACGATCCGTCAAGTAGAACTCGACTTATTGCGTGGACAAGGATACAGAGTGCGAAAATTAAAAATGGCTGCCAAGGGGAGATCAAAATCAATAGGCTTCTTTCTCTTGCCATGATAAACATGTATACCTCAGTTGGTTTCGATCGGTGAAGTAGAACTCGAGTTGTTGCGTGGAAAAGGATACAGAGTGCGAACAATAAAAATGGCCGCCAAGGAAAGACAAGTAATCGAAAAGGTTTGAAAATCAGTAGACTTCTTTGGCTTGTCGTGATAAACATGTATGCCAAATTTGGTTACAATCCGTCAAGTAGTGCTCTAGTTATTTCGTGGACAAGCTGTGCCCGCCCGCCGCCCGTACAATATGAATACATAATACAAACGGGCGTATACAAATGCATTTTAGCTTGGAGTCAATGTTTTCATGTAACGCTCGTGCGGTGCAAACTCTACAACAACAACAATGATCATAAAGGAGGGAGATGTTTATTCAAAGTACAACACTTTAAGCCGTATGGCCCATGAAGCAATACGAAAATGGCAAACTATAAATCAAAACATATCATAGTGACAAAGACAACAGCAGGACTGGTGTAAATATAAGTAGAAAGTCGTTTAAGTGTATTACCCGTGGTGGAATGCAACAATTGTGCTGGGGATTCAGAATGGCATTATAATCATGCTGAATTTACTGCACAACTACATCTTACATAATACCACAGACAAAACAATTAAGTTCATTTCTTTCACATACAAAAAGTCAGGCATATGACCACAATTATGTAATAACTATGTGTGACAATAATTTGACCACTATTATCAGTGTATACGTTAAATATCAAGCATATCGAGTTAAATGAGTATTCACGTATATCGTGGGAAATTATACTGTTTGGTATGTGTATAAGCATTAGATGCGTTGGGAGAAGATGATCTCAATTATGTAAATATAAATTCTCGTTTCTAATATTGAACGCCTGATATAAATACATGCCTAAATTGTTGACAGTTTTTGAATTTTCTGATTTTAATAGTTCTATAAACTTAATCATGTTTGGTCTCCTCCAATAATAAGTATTTATATATGTTTTTCTAATATCTGTATACATGTTACATTCTATAATAAAGTGATATTCATCTTCTAAGCAATGGCATAATGTGCATTTTCTGTTTTCTATCGGAGTTCTATTCCATCTACCGGCTTCGACCTCTAGGCGGTGAGATGATACTTTGAATCTCGAGAAAGCGTTACGAAATTTTGGTAGTGTGATGTCTTTCAAATAATACTGAAGTTTGAATTCGCAAACCTGGCGATAGAATAATGCACGACTAGATTCGTTAAGTCGTGTTTGCCATTCTTGTATATAGTTGTCAGTTAATCTTTGCTTGAACATTGATAAAAACGCATCTATATTGCCGACACCCTGACTTAGCCAAACATGAAAAAAAGCCATAGAGTGCTAGCATTGTTTTGACAAGTGATGCCCAATTTGGTTTATTCGGAAACGTTTGTATGTCATCTAACATCATATTATATATATGTTTGATATATTTATGGGGTTCTGACTCAATAATTTTAAACCAATACTTAATAATTATCATATATCTTCTAATAATGAGTGGAGTTCTGCCAACATCACCATAGACAAAATCGTTTTGAGTACATTTTTTCACCCCTAGTAAATTTTTACAAAATTGCAAATTAACACGCTCAATTTGATTACCCGTTACAAAACCCCAAATTTCAGATCCATAATTTAGAATGGGCTGAATTAATTTGTCAAATAATTGCAATCTGTGTATTACTGTAATATCAGTGAATTTGTATAAATATCTATTAAGCCTAAAAATAGATTTTTGAGCTTGGCCAGATAAAAGCGATTGTGCTGCCGTGAAAGATCCACCTGTAGTAAAAACTATACCGAGATATGTAAATTTACTCACTATTTCGATGATGGTGTTGTAATAGTAAAATTCTCTGTTTCTTCGCAATGTTCCCCCTTTACGAAAAATGAGTATCTTAGTTTTTACAGTGTTGACCTTTAATTTCCACTTTATGCAGTATTTGTGTAGTAAGTTCAGGCCAGTTTGCATTCCACTTTCTGATTCTGCGAATATGACTATATCATCGGCATATAGAAGTATAAAAAATCTTAGCATTTCTTAGCAATTCCTTCCAAACCACCCGTTTCAAATTCCAATTCAATATCATTCACAAACATGCTGAATAAAAAGGGAGATAAACAATCACCTTGACGTACGCCCAAGGTGCAAGAAAATTCATCGCTTAGCATTTTATTGTTCTTTACCCTCGATTTAACGTTACAGTACATGGATTTTATTACATTCAAAATTTTACGGCGAACTCCCATCTTTATTAATTTTAACCACAAATTGTCCCGCACTACATAATCAAAGGCTTTTGAAAAATCGACGAAAGCACAATACAACTTTTTACCCGAGTTGATTATGTGCGAAATAAGACCATGTAAAATAAAAATGTTGTCTCTAGTACCCATTCCCTTTCTGAACCATGCTTGAGCTTCAACGTAAACATGATAATCTTCTGCCCATGCGGATAGCCTATTGTTTAATACCCGCGTGAATAATTTTCCCAGTGTACTCAAAAGTGTTATCCTCTATAATTGTCCACATTATTTACATTACCTTTTTTATGTAACGGGATAATATGACCTTCTGTCCACGTATCTGGAAAATAGCCTATATCAAATATTTTATTAAATAGTGTAGTAATTATTGGTATTAAGACACGACTACCATGTATAAAGAATTCATTCAAAACCATGTCCGGCCCTCCACTACGACCCGCTTTTAATTGCCTAATAGCTGTATTTATCTCGTCACTAGTTATGATTGAGTCGAGTTCCGCGAACATTGTATGCAATTCATTATTTAAATATCTTTCATTGAAATGAAACACACCTTCATCAGTTGAAAACTATCGGTCAGATGGATTATTAACGGCTTTAAAATAGTTCGTGAACGTATCTAGTGAAATAGTAGATGTGCGGATGCCAACAGATTGCTTTTACATATTCCAGTACATTTTTTGCATTTTTGACACGAGATTGTTCTAATATTTTCGTTTTCTGTAGATCATGCTGAAATTTACATTTCCGAATTATCGATTTGTAAACTGATCTAGATTTAACCATTTCCTGCCTATTTGATTCCGAGGTGTTGTTTCTATATATATTAAGTTTACGATAAAATGCGTTTTTCTTACTTTCACACTCATCATTAAACCATGTATTATCACTAGAATTAACTGGTCGGATTTGCGATTCAACAGAAGAAGATACATTCCGTTTAAAAGTTGAACAAACATCATCAAAAATATTTTCGAAACTATCTAGACACGAATTTACGTCTACATCGACACTACATTCGTGCATTCTATTATTCTTGATATTCCGCTAAGTGCTCAGAATTCCACACATATTTAAATTGTATAGGTACATATGCACTACCATTTGTATCTGGTTCAGTGGTTAATTCATTACAATTCAATGCGAATTTTATAGCACAATGATCAGATAGGATATTCGGTCCACTTACGTTAAACGATACAACATTATTAAACATATCAGGGGATGTAATGACATAATCAATAACACTCCGTCCGTTGCTGCCAACATATGTGTTCTATCCGACGTCAGCGTCCGTACCAACACGGCCGTTTAATATACGTAAACCAGTCTGTTTGCACAGAGAAAGTAACGCAACGCCATTCTCATTGGGCTTAACGTTATCTTTTGAAGATCGTGGCATTATCAGCAACATAATCGTTATAATATCATATATGGCAAACTGTAACTTGGTTTATACAGGAAAATCAAATGGAGAAAACCAACGACAGGGGGCGTAACCCTTACCTAACACACATAACGTACCATAGTACCCGTCACATAACGTAACTAACACACAATGGCGCAGAACAAACTAGTTGAAAACATAATGTTTATTACTCCATATATGTATATATTTGTACCACTCATTTGAATCGTCTAGTCGAGACGGCTCAAATGAGTGGTAAAAACATATACTTCTGAGATGAAATAAAGAAAATAGTGAATTTGTTCCTTAAAAGTTTCATATTACTATAATTGTATCCCGTCGCTAATGGGTTAATAGATGCCACCCACGTTCCTGATTTCCCGAGTTATTGCACAGAGAATGCAGTAAATAACGTATTAGCTAACATTCAATGTAGCTAGGCATATGCACAAATAAAGCACCATTGTTGGTAAACATAATCAAAATATGTCGAGAGTTTAAAACGTTTTTGAAAGCAATAAACGTAGCCTGTTATTGATAACAAAATGCAACTACGCCGACAAGCAAGCTGATTTGGATCACAGGTATAAGACTCGGACATGTGCCATACAAAATGCCCACTGAAAACAAATTAATTACCCCACCCACCTCTTGTCGTACGGTACTCTAGCAACAACATGTGGGTAGGGTAATGAGAATTATTCAACGTGGATTTGCTATGTTACAGGTCACCCACCTGTGATAATGATGTCCACTGGTGGCCGGTAACGTCGTAATGTGACCTTTCAGAACCTCTAGCCCATTTATATATTTTAAAACGTATCCAACACGCACTGATTGGTAACAATTGTATCAATTCCAAAATGATTAACAACTAGTTCAATTTGAGCAAAATATGTGAATGTGTTTGTGTTGATTTAAATACCCAGCCAGATATATAGTGTGATCCTTGACCCAGCGTATCTCATGTCAACGTTTAACCCATTACATTCGGAATACACCTTTACGGGTATGAACTTTTTTAAACATTATATGTTTTTATTTTTGTTATTTCTGAATGAAAGTATATGTTGTGACCACTCATTTGAACCGTCTCGACGAGACGGTTCAAATGGTGGTCACGACATATATTTCTGAGCTCACTTAAATAAAATATTTAGGATTGTCCACAAACAAAATGGCGTATTATATCATCAGCATGAAATGGGTTAACTATGAATATGTGTCAAACTCAAGTAACGATTTAAAATTTAAAGGCACCGTGGCTCAAATATTGTATCAGATATATGATACATCATGTTAGGCTTTGTCGAGAGAACATGTCGCATGATGGTCAAATGTACAAATTCAACGAGTTTGCACTATTCAAAGAGGGATCGTAGTTAGTTATTTCTCTTTGCAAATCTATTTATAGAAATCCGGTCCTATTGTTTATTTTAGGGTTTATTTCTTACTGAATAGTGTAAAAATTAAGACTTCGAACAAGGTAGACACTAGTCGAAAATATTATAATGGCTCCTTTACACAACAAATCGTGTGACAGTCGCCCTTTCTACATGCAATAATACCCTAAAATATACCATTTGGACCGGATTTCTATAAATAAATATAAAGGGAGATAACTAGCTACGATCCCTCATTTCATGCATACACATACTGTAATAAACAGAGTCGCTGGGATGTTGGAGTGAATGTTTAATACTTTTAGTAAGTTTGAATAAATTCAAAATGGCCGCCAGACAAGTAGACGTGTACTTAACCTAACCATTTCATATCGAAGTAACTGGAATGGACTGTGATATGTTAATGTTCCCACCAATCCAATCATCACAAAATGATTTTCAGACCAGTCCATTTATAAAAAGGGGGTGTTTTTGCTTTCTTCTAAAAAATATGAAAAATACTTGCAAAAAGTGCAGATCCTGATGAGACGGCTCGTTACGGGCCGGCTCATCTGGATCTACACTGTTTGCAAAGATCACAAAAGAGGTGTGTAGTGTTGAAAAGGTTAAACACATGGTTTTATATTGTATTGTCCCAGTCCCAGTCCCAGTCTCAGTCTCAGTCCCCACTCATATACATGTAATTGTAGTATTTGGATAGACACGACACGTCTTACAAACATATGTACAAATATCCGTGCGAGTATTTCTTAGCTGTGTTACTGATATATGTTTGGAAAAAATATGTTTAAACTAACCCGAAATCTTGGATCCGCGCCTGTATACGTACATCACTCGCAATTTATATGCGCCTCAAAAATAAATCTAAATAACAAATTATTGATGACTTAGAAGGAACTATTTTACGTGGTGAAACGTAGTTCCGGCAATGACCAATGACCAATGAACGCACGAGGCGGCAATATGGACTATATGACTCGCAATTGTCATAGAAATATAACTATTTTCATTTATCACCGACGACTATAGTTGACAATTGTAAAGTGCGTGTCGTTATGATGGATGCAATTGGCTGTAAAATATACCCCATGTTTTCTGTTGATAGCCATGTGACATTTTACAACAACCTGTGCCTGTGTCAAGTCATCGAGTGTAGTTGCTGAGCAAGTAATAACATACACTGGTGGGTTCTAGTAGTTGCAGAGCAAGTAATAACATACACTGGTGGCTTCTCATAAGTACGGATCCCCGCAGGGGACGTATAATTCTTTTTTTTTATTAATTCATTCCCACGAAGTAACAATTCGTTCCCACGAAATAACAATTCGTTCCCTCAATTTAACATTTCGTCCCCTCCCCACGAAATAACAATTCGTTCCCTCAATTTAACAATTCGTCCCCTCCCACGAATTAACAAATTCGTTCCTTCAATTTAACAATTCTTTCCCTCAATTTAACAATGTGTTCGTTCCCACGATATAACAATTCGTTCCCACGAATTAACAATTCGGTGTGAACGTGGGAACGAATTGTTATTTCGTGGGAACGAATTGATAACAAAAATCCATATCACCTGCGGTGCTCCGTAGATACGGCTGTAGATTTTGTTTCTCCTAACTAAATAGCTACATGTGTTTCCCTAATGAGGGCTCGTAGGTAGTTATCTCCCTTTGAATTTATTTATAGAAATCCGGTCCAACTTGTATATTTTATGGCATTATTGTTTGTAAAAAGGGCGAATGTAGCTTGATTTGTTTTGAAAAGGAGCCACTATATTGTTTTCGATCCGGATCATCCTTCATATCTCCACAATGTGATCATGACTGTGTTATTTGTCGCATTCATATTTTCACACTTGTTATTAATTTATTGCAAAGTGCGTAGACTCAGATCAGACTGCACTCTGATATGGGTCTACTCTGTTGGCCATCTCATTCAGTAAGAAAAATCCAACACAGGGCCGGGTCTCTATAAATAGATTCCAAAGGGAAATAACTGACTATGAACTCCTATTGAATAGCTATCAGTGTAGACCATGATCAGACTGCGCAGATGCAGTCTGATCATGGACTACACTGGTAGCAAATTCATGAAGCCATTTTTGTCATTGAGAACCAGATGTGTGGCTGTAGAAATGGGGTTTAGGGCAGCATTTGTAGATATTCCTGGTGCCCGTTTCACTAAATTTCGTACGATAAAAAAGTTCATACGAAGTTTATTTTATTGATTTGCTTCTCACAGTAAGATGGCTAACGAATGGTTCAATTTTCCGCCTGCATGGACACATCATTACATGTTAATACATTCACAAAAATCTTACATAATCGCCTATCAGTGTAAATGTTATTATCAATTCAAATTTTGCACTGACGAACTTCTTAGTCGTACGAAGTTTGGTGAAACGGACACCAGGGGCCGTTTCACTAAACTCCGTACGACTAAAATGTTCGTAAGTGCAAACTTGTGATGGTCTGTAAATTCCACATTAACAATGTTTTCTTGTAAACAATTATTGGATTTACATTTATTGAACATATGCTGCATATGCAGCCTATGCTCAATAAATGTAAATCCATCAATTGAAATTTCCAGACGATCCTGAATTTGATTACGAACATTGTAGTCGTACGAAGTTTAGTGAAACGGTCTCCTGATCTTCGAGCGCACTCCTAAAGACAGATACGGATCAAAACGATAAGTTAGAAACAATACGGGTGCTTCATTGACTGAATGGTGAACAGTGCAGATCATGATCAGACTGTGTGGATGTACATTCTGTTCTGGATCTATGCTGGTCGCAAATGACATATCTCCAGTCACAGCCGCATATGATAAATAATATATATGGTGAAAGGTGACAGGGAATAATTATTCTTTGGTACAAGGGGCGGTCTTTAAAGCCATGTCAATGCGTTAAACAGCCTAACCTGCCTCCTATGTGGCTGTGACTGGAGAAACGGGGCTTATGGGGTCTGTGCCCAGTGTAACTTCTGATGACATAGCACACTCGTGTACTCTGCTAACGATTTATACTGTTAATTAGAAGCATGACGGATGTTTCATTGGCGGATTGGCGAACAGTGCAGATCAAGATCAGACTGTGCGGACGCATATGCTGATCTGGATCTACACTGGTCGCAAAAAGCCATAAGCCCCATTTTTTCCTGTCACAGCTCCTATATATAGTGGTAACTTTCACGTTGTGTTTGTATCCGACGGCATTGCAGGATGGAACGTATATTGTGTATTGCGTTCGTGGCTACTTTGTGTTGTTTTGCTGCCGTAAATTGTAAGTTTACATTTCATATCACTAAGAAAATAAATATATACTAAAACATGTGTAGATCTATATATTTAATTATATGTACATTTATTTGGAAATTATGCTGGCCGTATTGTAAACAAAATGAATATAATTTGCATCCATTTGAATAATAATTTATTTAAAGCCAGTTACATAGGTCTAGAATATTATCACATTTGTGATGGGGTACATACATAAACAATGCACACACAGGTTATTTTGTACATGTACTAAACTGCATACTTTCTATCCGCGACATTTTAGCGAACACAATGCATATTTGTACACACTACCCGCTCCTCCTATTTCCAGGTCAGGGAAGGGCATGTCGTCAACTGCGGTGTGACCGGGGTATGCAATGCCCGTATGGTTACGTGACCGAGCTGTCTACGGGCTGCCCCATCTGTGAATGTAAGTACCAGGTTTAACCACACTGAATTATCAGATATTCATGCGCGCTGTAGTCGAAAGTATTACGTTAAAAACATAAGCCAGATTTGTTATGCCATAGACACTCTTTGCTTGCATATGCTTTGGGATTATTTTGTAAGTCGGAGCAGGTTTGTCATGTGAGGCGGTTTCAATTCCAGACGCTGACGTTTTGCGTCACCACCAGGGTGGTTACAGGAGATTGAATTTATCTTTCTTAACCCTCACTACGCGGGAGACGAAAATTGTCGTCTGCTGTTTTTCACTTTTGCCTTAATTCTTAACAAAAAAAAAACAGTTTTGACAGCACATGAGAATCGTCTCCAGTGGAGACGATTCTCATGCGCTGCCAAAACAGGTTTTCATCGAGAAATATTGAAAATAAAACATTTCTAGCAGACGACAACATTTAATTCAGCATAGTAAGGGTTAACAATGGGTGCAGGATGGGTGCAGGTTATCGGAAAATAGGTCCCACAGCATCCATACGAAAAGTGAAAGTAGCAGAGAATAACAAAATGTGTGGTCATTGGTTAGTTTATATAGGAAAATTCAATGGTGGTGATGGACCTACCACTGTAGCCTATTTCACCAACATTGCAAAGTATACGTTTCTAGCAAAGTATACTTTGAGGGAGAAATCATTTATTTTTCCCGAAATGCATTATGTCATATAGAACTAACGACTGCATATTCATGAGCTTCATTTGATGGTCCAGGGAGTTCGGCACAGACTTATGTCGTTTTTGCGAAGAATCGATTTCCGTGTTGGAAACACGGAAATCGATTCTTCGCAAAAAAGCGACAGAAGTTGTTTGGGCGAAAATAAAGAGTCCACCAAATGCAGCTTAACAAGACGCGTTTGATGCGCCATATTTCATAATAAGGTAATAAGGACAATATAAAAGAATACGTACGTTGAATCAGATGGATTCTGGTACTTGTTGTTGTTGTTAGTACCACGTGATCATACACCTTGATTATACAATGCATTTTTGGTAATAAATAGGAAATTCCATCGTACATATTTGAACAGCTTGAAACAATACACCCATGTACGTCGGCTTACGCGTAAACAACTTGTTCACTTCGCTTACATGTAAGATAGACAGTACTCAAATACCCAATTAAAATTGCCAAAAACCCAATTGAAATCAGAATTAGCGAGTATCAAAAAGCAATAAAAAAATTGCGGCCACCTTTATCATGCTGCAGAAAACAATAAACAGACCACAAATATAGCATATTTTCTTATTTTCCATGAAAACACATCTTGGTATTTCATTAGAATTGTCTCCAAAATGAAATGCCAATACATGTTTTAATTTCGAAGCAAACTATTCAATAATTGTAGTATGTTGATGTGAAAACCGTAGTGTGATCTTATTTTACCCAATTAAAATTTTGAAATACCCAATTGCTTCAGAAATGATGGAGTGACAATATTCAATTACTAATTGCTTATCTGGAGCCCTGGATAGAATATCCTCTATTCTTATACTAAACAGTGAGACCCTCAACACTCAACACTGTGAGGATCACACACATTCGGCGTGTTTCGGCTTTCTTCGGTATTGATATGAAAACAGCAAGATCAAGTACGACATCGTATCGTGAAGAAATCAGTGATTGCAGTAACGATAATGTACATATTTTGTCGGAATGTGCATAATACGGGCCCCTGATCCTGATCAGACTGGGCGGATGCAAATAATGTTGTAAGATAGCCCACTTAGAACATAATTTACATCCGCACAGTCTGATCAGGATCAGGGGCCCGTTTCACTAAACTTCGTAAGACAAAAATGTTCGTAAGTGCAAATTTAGGATCGTCTAGAAATTTGAATTGATGGATTTACATTTATTGAGCATATGCTGCATAGGTGTAAGAAAACATTGTCAAAATGCGATTTACAGAACATCATAATTTTGCACTTACGAACATTTTAGTCCTACGAAGTTTAGTGAAACGGCCCCAGCACTGTTCGACAGTCCATCAACGAAATACCTATGATGACTCTAACAATCAATATAGAACGTTATCAGACTACAGGAGTTTGCTATTTGATCAGGAACTACACTGGTCACTACACTGCACCCATTTCCCCAGTGGCAGCCACAATTATAATCGATGACCGCGGAATTCCAGGTAACATACCAGGAACACAGCTGGGCGGTGGGTTTAGTGGCGGGTTGCAAGGCGGGTTCCAGGGCGGGTTTCAAGGCGGATTCCAGGGCGGGTTATAAGGCGGATTCCAAGGACCGTTCCAAGGCGGGTTACAGGGCCCACTCCAAGGCGGGTTTGGGACCCCAGTATGCCGACCAACGTGCCGCATCTATTGCCAGTATGGTAACGTGCTCGATGCCTACGGATGCCCAACATGCCAGTGCAATCGTAAGTCGTAAACGTCTTTATAAATACAGTCGTAATATATGTATACTTGCGATCGAAGTAGTCGATGAATTAGAAATTGTAAGGCGTAAATTACTTTAAATAATCGTGTCTCTTTGACCGTAGATCCTCTCTAAACCGGACACCCTGGGATATCCTCAGGGTGTCCGGTTTAGAGAGGTTCCACTGTACAGTCGTAAGGCATGTATACGTGCGATCGAAGTAGTCAATGTATTAGTAATCGTAATGCGTAAATTACTTTATGTAATCGTAAGTTGTTTTCTGCCATTCCAAGTCAAATCATCTCAATGCAATCGTAACTCTCGCCAAGGCAATCTTCTAAGTCGTAGAGTACGTTAATTGTAAACTGCCAAAGCAAACGTCATGACATGAAAACAAAATACAGTGGAACCTCTCTAAACCGGACACGAAGAAAACACATGTGCTCTTATTTTTGATGAGTTTCTTGGTCATTTAAATCTCAAGTGATAATGTCCATTTGTGATCGTATAGCACACATCGTACAGTGGAACCTCTATAAGCCGGACACCAGGGGACCTCACAGGGTGTCCAGTTTAGAGAGGTTTCAATGAAACAGTCGTAACCGGCAAATGCGTTATTATGTCGTAACATACCATGAAGATTAAACTTATTTTACAACGCGAGAGCATGTATACAAATGTTTTCGTTGACACAGATGTATGGAACGCAAAATCTTCATAAACTCTAATAATTAATGCTAGCTCTAAATATTTAGAGCTAGCATTAATTATTTGAGTTATTTGGCATGCATATCCACATAAACTCAAGTAAGTATTGCTAGCTCTAAATAGTTAGAGCTAGCATTAAATATTTAGAGCTAGCATACATATTTAGAGCTAGCATTACTTATTTGAGTTTATATATATTTGGAGTTCCAAACACATGAAGACGTAAGAGTATTTGTTCGCCAGTTCATCAACCAAGAAGCTGTGGCATGATACGTGTCATATGTCATATTTACGATCGTAAATTGCTAATTCACTGAAGTCACTATCTTGGAATATCTGCACATCGCAAGTCAACTTTAAAGGCTAATACTGTTCACTGTTTTGTCCGAATCATTCATGACGTCAAACAAATGTCATTTGTAATCATAATCAAGCTACATGACAGTTGGCAAACGAATGACAGATTACCCAACCCGTCCGCTTTCTTATAGTTACAGTGCAATATCAAGGTATATGATCATTGGTTACACCAACAACAATACGTACTGAAACTTCCAGAAACCCTTCGATACAAAGTACATATTATTTTATTTTGTCCTTATTATGTAACGAATTTTGATGAAATATGCCGCATTAAACGCGTCTTGTTAGGCTGCATTTGGTGGTATCTGTACTTCTGTCGTTTTTCCGACACGAAAATCGATTCTCCGCAAAAACGACATATGTATGTGCCGAACTCCCGGGACCACCAAATGCAGCTCATGAAGACGCGTTTGCTGCGCCACATTTCATCAAAATCCGTTGCATATTAAGACAAATATCAAATAATACTTACTTTGGAGTGGGCGAACTTTCAATACTTTCAGACATTGTTGTTGTTGTTGCAACCACGTGATCATGCACCTTGAAAATGCCAACTTGAATTATTATACTCTATGCTAACATGGTGGCTATGAAGATAGTACGATATCACGACGGTACGATGACGATAGTACGATTCTACGATGATATTAGTCGATATTATTAATATAGTTACCGTGCTATCGTGGTATCGCGTAATCAGTATCGTGCTATCGTACTATCGCCATCGTGGCATTGTAGTATCGTCATCGTAGTATCGTAACATCGTAATATCGTCATCGTAATATCGTGTTATCGTAGTATCGACCCGATAGCGATATTACGATGGCCTAAAAGGAACATCGTCCATTGTACCACTCGTTTGTTTTTGTTCAAACACGATATTATACTGTTACGAAACCAGGTCGGTGAGGAGACACGTAACCAGCATGAAAACAAATGCACATTAACAAATCATAGGTATTACCCCAGCCGCCAGCTTTCGTACAGTACAATACTTCAAGTAGTGATGTCAAAAGACAGACACAGCGAGCAACTACGCGTTTCCTAGCATTGCCTGATAAACTAGACATGAACAGACAGACAACATATATGGCGGGCCTCGGGATTCCTATGCGTTTCATAGCCCTAAAAGACACTAACCTGGTATTCTCAATGTAAGAGTGACAATGTATTAAGCTCATCAGGCTCGGATCGGAAACAGTAGAAATACGTCTGCGAGCCTCAGAATTCCAACGCGTTTCCTCGCCTTGCCTGATGAACTTCAAAAGCCACTAGCTATAACTAGCCCCTGTTTGTATTCTCTATGTAAGAGCTAAAAGGTAAAAATCAAGTTCATCAGGCTCGGCTCGGAAACGGATGGAATTCCTCGGCGAACCTCGGAATTACTACGCGTTTCCTAGCCTCACCCGATAAGTTGATAATAAAAATCTCTTTGACAGTTGGGTCCGGGGCTAGACGAGCCAGATGTCCGCGCGGATCGTTAGCCGTTAGGCCCCGGATGACGTGTGGAAGCTTCAATCAGTGTCCAGCAAACGCTTTCTGTGCGTCGCGATGGGGCAGACAGGGCTTCTTCGGTGGCGCAGGGCGTCTTGGCGGACCAGGACGGCTTGGAGGTCAGGGAGGGCTTGGAGGCCAAGGCGGCTTTGGAGGACAGGGTATATGCTGCCGACGTCGCCGATTTGGTGAGTTATAAAACAACCCTTATGTATGGAACGCCAAATATACACACATGCAAATAATTAATGCGAGCTCTAAATAATTAGAGATAGCTTTACATATTTAGAGCTAGCTCCAATCATTTGAAGAGCTCTCTAAATCATTTGGAGAGCAAGCAATACTTATTTGAGTGTATGTAGATTCGGTGTTCCATTCTTATAATGCAAATAAATATTATCCCTCGTAGGTGTAGCTCACGCGGGGGCCGTTGCACTAAGCTTCGTACGACAAAAATGTTCGTACGAAGATTTTTATGAATTAATTTTACACATTCATTCAGTAGACTCACACTAGTACGGAGCCCCGCAGGGGACGTATAATTCTGTTTTATTAATTTGTTCCCACGAAATAACAATTCGTTCCCACGAAATAACAATTCGTTCCCACTAAATAACAATTCGTTCCCTCACTTAAACAATTCGTTCCCACAAAATAACAATTCGTTCCCACGAAATAACAATTCGTTCCCTCAATTTAACAATTCGTTCCCACGAATTAACAATTCGTTCCCTCAAATAAACAATTAACAATTCGCCGGAACGAATTGTTAATTCGAGGGAGCGAAAGGAATTGTCAATTCGAGGGAACGGATTCTTATTTAGTGGGAACGAATTGTTAATTCGTGGGAACGAATTGCTATATCGTGGGAACGAATTGTTAATTCGTGGGAACCAATTGTTATATCGTGGGAACGAATTGTTAATTCGAGGTAACGAATTGTTAATTCGAGGGAACGAATTGTTATATTGAGGGAACGGATTGTTATTTCGTGGGAACGAATTAATAACAAAAAAATCCAAGTCCACTGCGGGGCTCCGTACAATACCAACTTTTCGCTTCATGTAAACTTCAGTACAAGCGACTACACCCGGTAGTTATTTGCCAACATCAGACGAAGGAATAGCAAGTTTGCACTTACGAACTTCTTAGTCGTACGAAGTTTAGTGAAACAGACCCCATAACAAAAGGGTCAATTGAGGCTGTTATTAGAGGAAATGGGGCTTACGGATTCTGCGACTACTGTAGCGCCAGTAGCCTATTTCACCAACATTGCAAAGTATATTTTCCTAGCAAAGTATACTTTGAGAGAGAAATTTTCAATTTTAGGATAAATTTATTAATTTTTATTATACTGAATTTATTACATTATCAAAGCCAGTTTGGCTTTGATAATGTAATACATTCAGTATAATAATTCTGCATACGTTTAATCACCTAATATATGCAGTCGTTAGTTCTATATGAAATAATGCATTTCGGGAAAAATAAATGATTACTCCCTCAAAGTATACTTTGCTAGATAAGTATTCTTTGCAATATTGATGAAATCGGCTTCAGATCAGTCTTCACATCCTCGCAGTCTCACTAAGCTTCGTACGACTAAGATGTTCGAAGAAGTGCAAATTTAGGATCGTCTACAAATATCAAGTTGATGGATTTATTTACATTTATTGAGCATAGGCTGCATAATGTGAAATTTACAGACCATCATAATTTTGCGCTATTTAGTGGTACGAAGGTTAATGAAACGGGCCCCTGTAGCCAATTTCACCTAGATTGCTAAATACATGTATACTGATCTAGCTAATATACTTTGCAGGAAATAAAAATTGCTAAAGACATGATACTGATCTACTGAGTATTGTTTTATAGGAAAAATAATTAACTAAAGTACATGTCATACTAAGCTTCTAAGCTAAGTATACTGCAGGAATAATAATTTGCTAAAGTACATGTACTGATCTAGCTGAGTATGCTTTATAGGAATAATTAATTGCTAAAGTATACAATGTATACTGATTCTAGCTAAGTATACTTTGCAGGATTAATTGAATTGCTAAAGTACATGTATACAGATCTAAAAGCTTTGAGTTTATTGTTTATAAGGAATACATTAATTGCTAAAGGTTAAACAAACGTTACTTGGATCTAGCTAAGTAAATTAACTTTGAGGATAATGAATTGCTAAAGTACATTATACTGAACTAAGCAAGTAAACTTTATAAGGAATAATTAATTGCTAAAGTACATGTATACTGAATCTACTAAGTATATTTTGCAAGGATTAAATTAATTGCTAAAGACATGTAATAATGGATCTAGCGAAGTATAACTTTGCAGGATTAATTAATAGCTAAAGACAAGACACTGATCTAGCAAGTATACTTTACCGGAAAAAATAATTAATTGCTAAAAGAACATGTATTCTATCTAAGCTAATTATACTTTGCAAGGAATAATTAATTGCCTAAAGTACATGGATACTGACTAGCTAAGTATACTTTGCAGTAATAACTTGCTAATTACATGTTAATACTGATCTACAAAAGAATACCTTTATAGAATAAATTAATTGCGAAGTACAAGTAATATTGATCTAGCTAAGTAACTTTATAGGAATAATTAATTCTTTAAAGTACATGGAATACTGATCTACAAAGTATAGTTTTGCAGGATTAAATTAATTGCTAAAGTACATGTATACAGACTACTAATTATACTTTATAAGGAATAAATTAATTGCAAAGTGTCATGTATACTGAAACTAGCTAGTATAGTTTGGCAGGAATAATTAATTTTGCTAAAGTACATGTACCTACTAAGATAACTAGCTAAGATCTAGCTTAAATATAGTTTTGCAGGAAAAATTAATTAATTTGGCTAAAGTACATGTATACTGATCTAGCTAAGTATACTTTAGGCTAGGAATAATAATTGCTAAAGTACATGTATACTTGATCTAGCTAGTAAATACCTTTACAAGGCATGATATGAACTAATTGCTAAGTAAAAGCATGTATTTCCTGATCTAGCTAATATAGTTTACAGGAATAATTAATGCTAAAGTACATGTACGATCTACTAAATATATTTAATCTTACTAGGAAAAATTATTTGAATTTCGCTAAGTACATGTAAATACTGATCTAGCTAAAGGTATACGTTTATAGAATAATAATTGCAAAGTACATGTATACTGATCTACTAAGCAAAGTATAGTTTTGCAGGAAATAATTTAATTGGCAAAAGTACTGTATACTGATCGAGCTAAATATAGTAGCTAAGAATAATAAATTGCTAAAGTAAACATGTATAACAGAACTACTAATATAGTTTGCAGGAATAATTAATTGCTAAAGTACATGTATACTGATCTAGCTAAGTATAGTTTGCAGGAACAATTAATTGCTAAAGTACATGTATACTGATCTAGCTACGTATACTTTATAGGAATAATTAATTGCAAAGTAAATGTATATTGGTCTAGCTAAGTATAGTTTGCAGGATTAATTAATTTCTAAAGTACATGTATACTGATCTAGCTAAGTATAGTTTGCAGGAATAATTAATTGCTAAAGTACATGTATACTGATGAAGCTCAGTATACTTTATAGGAATATTTAATTGCAAAGTATATGTATTAATTAATTGCTAAAGTGCATGTATACTGATCTAGCTAAGAATATTTTTGCCAGGAATAATTAATTGCAAAGTAACATGTATACTGATGTACTAAGATTACTTTTATAGGAAATATTTAATTGCAAAGTAATATGAATTAATTAATTGCTAAAGTACATTTATAGAATTACTAGCAACGTAAACTTTTATAGGAATAATTAACTTTGCAAAGTAAATTAATATTGGTCTAGGCTAACAGTATTATTTTCAAGGATTAAATTAATTTCTAAAGTACATGTATACTGATCTAGCTAAGAAAAGTTTGCAGGATTAATTAATTTCTAAAGACATGTATACTGATCTAGCTAATATACTTTTGCAGAATAAATTAATTGCTAAAGTACATATACCTGATCTAGCTAATATACTTTATAGAATAATTATTGCAAAGTAACATCTATACTGATCTTAGCGAAGTATAACTTTGCAGGAATTAAATTAATTTCTAAAGTCATGTATACTGATTCTATCTAAGTATACTTTGGCAGAATATTTAATTGCCTAAAGTACATTGTAATAAACTGAACTACTAAGTATACTTTAGAGGAATAATTAAAGTGCAAAGTGCATGTATACTATCTAGCTGAGTATAGTTGCAGAATAAATAATTGCTAAAGAACATGTACTGACTTTAGCTAAGTAAACTTTTATAGGTAAAAATTAATTGCAAAGTATAGTACCTGATGTAGCTAATTATATTTGCAGGATTAATTAATTTCAAAAGTACATGTATACTGATCTAGCCAATTATAACTTTTATAGGAATAATTAATTGCAAAGTATGTATACTTGATTCTAGCTAAGTATAGTTTGCAGATTAATTAATTGCTAAAAAGTATGTATACTGATCTAGCTAATAAGTATTTATTTTGCAAAGATATTTAATTTCTAAGCTTAGTACATGTTATACTGATCTAGCTAAGTTATAGCAGGAATAATTAATTGCAAAGTGCATGTAATACTGATACTAGCTAAGTAATAGGTTCAGGAATAAATTAAATTCCTAAGTCATGTATACTGATCTACAAGTTACAAGAATAATAATTTTCAAAAGTATTCTAGCTGATCTTATTGCTAAAGTGATCTACTAATATAGTTTGGCAGGAATATTTTAATTTGCTTTTAAAGTAATTATTGCCTAAGTACTGATCTAGCTAAAGTAATAGTTTCAGGATTAAAATAATTGCTAAAGTACAGTTATACTGATCTAGCAATATATAAATTGCAGAATAATAATTGCTAAAGTACATTTATACTGATCTAGCTAAGTATAAGTTTAGAAATAATTAATTTCAAAAGTACATGTATACTGATGAGCTCCAAGTATAGTTTTTCAGGAATTAAATTAATTTGCTAAAGTACATGTATACAAGATCTAGCTATATACTTTGCAGATAATAATATTGCTAAAGTACATGTATACTGATCTAGCTAAGTATATTTTACAGGAAAAATTTAATTAAGCTAAAATACAAGTATACTGACAAAGCTAATTATAGTTTTACAGGAATAATTATTGCTAAAGTACATGTATACTTATCTAGCTGAGGTATAGTTTGCAGGAATAATTTAATTGCTAAAGTACATGTAATACTGAACAGCTAATAGAGTTTGTTCAGGAAATTAATTTAGCTAAAGTACATGTATACTGAACTACTAAGTATATTTGCAGGAATAATTAATTGCTAAAGTACATGTATACTGATCTAGCTAAGTATAGTTTTAATTTAGGCATGATTAATTAGAATTTCTAAAGTACAGTATACTGACTTAAGCTAAGTAATACTTTATAAGAAATTATTAATTAATTGCTAAAGTAACATTATAACTTTGAACAAGCTAAGTATAAGTTTGCAGGAATAATTAATTGCTAAAGTACAATGTATACTGAAAATCTAGCTAAGTAAATAAACTTTTAATAGGAATAATTAATTGCAAAGTATATTTTGGTTAAAATACTGATCTAGCGAAGGTTAAATAAAGTGGGCAGAATAATTATGCTAAGTGCATGTATACTGATCTAGCAGTTTCTAGTTTTGCAGGATAATTAATTGCTAAAGTACATGTATAAACTGATCCTAGCTAAGTAATTATTTTGCAAAAGAATAATAGTTCTAAGTGCATGTATACTGTCTAGCTAATTTTGGTAATGAAATTTCAGAATTAATTAAATTTCTAGTAACATATGGACGAAATCAGCTAAAGTATACTTTATAGGAATAATTATTGCTAAAGTCATGTATACTGATCTAGCTAAGTATAGTTTGCAGGAATAATTTATTGCTAAATTAACATTTATACTATCTAACCTTAGCTAAGTAAATACATTATAGAAATAATTAATTTCAAAGTAAATTAAATGGATACTGATCTAGCTAAGTATCAGTTTTACAGGAATAATTAATTGCCTAAAGTACATGTATACTGAAGAAAAGCTCAGTATAAGTTTGCAGGAATAATTAATTGCTAAAGTACTTGTTTACTGATCTAGCAAAGTATAGTTTGCCAGAATAATAAATTGCTAAAGTCATGTATACTTATCAAGCTAAGTATAGTTTGCATGTAATAATTAATTGCTAAAGTACATGTATACTGATCTAGCTAAGTATAGTTTTTTGCAGGAATAATTAATTGCTAAAGTACATGTATACTGATCTAGCTAAGTATATTACAGAATAATTAATTGCTAAAGTACATGTATACTGATCTAGCTATGTATACTTTGCAGGAAAATAAATTGCTAAAGTACATGTATAACTTGAGTCTACTAATATATTTGCAGGAATAATTAATTGCTAAAGTAAATGTATACTGAACTAGCTAATATAGTTTGCAGAATAATTAATTGCTAAATACATGTTATACTGATCTAGCTAAGTAAAGTTTGCAGGAATTCATTAATTGCTAAAGTACATTATCCTGATTCTAGCTAAGTATACTTTATAGGAATAATTAATTGCAAAGTAAATGTATATTGGTCTAGCTAAGTATAGTTTGCAGGATTAATTAATTTCTAAAGTACATGAAACTGATCTAGCTTAAGTCAATAGTTTGCAGGAATAATTAATATGCTAAAGTAACATTATACTATCTAGCTACGATACTTTATAGAATAATTAATTGCAAAGATAAATTAATTTTGGTCTAGCTAAGTATACTTTGCAGGATTAAATCAATTTCCTAAATTACAGTATACAGACTAGCTAAGTAATTTTGCAGAATAATTAATTGCTAAAGTACATGTATACTGATGAAGCTCAGTATACTTTATAGGAATATTTAATTGCAAAGTATATGTATTAATTAATTGCTAAAGTGCATGTATACTGATCTAGCTAAGTATAGTTTGCAGGAATAATTAATTACTAAAGTACATGTATACTGATGTAGCTAAGTATACTTTATAGGAATATTTAATTGCAAAGTATATGTATTAATTAATTGCTAAAGTACATGTATACTGATCTAGCTACGTATACTTTATAGGAATAATTAATTGCAAAGTAAATGTATATTGGTCTAGCTAAGTATAGTTTGCAGGATTAATTAATTTCTAAAGTACATGTATACTGATCTAGCTAAGTATAGTTTGCAGGATTCAATTAATTACTAAAGTACATGGCTACTGATCTAGCTAGTATACTTTGCCGGAATAATTACATGCTAAAAGTACAATTTTACTGACTAGCTAAGTATAGTTTGCAGGATTAATAATTAACTAAAGTACATGTATACATGATCTAGCTAAGTATAGTTTGCAGATTTAATTAATATACAAAAGTACATGTATACTGAACAAGCTAAGTATACTTTTCAGAAAAATTAAATTGCTAAAGTACATGTATACTGATCATAGCTAAGTATAGTTGCAGGATTTAATAATTGCTAAATACATGTATACTGATCTAGCTATGGTATCCTTTGCAGGAATAAATTAAGGCTAATAGAACATTTATATCTATCTACTACGTATAGTTTCAGATTACTTAATTGCTAAAGTACATTATACGGATCTAGCTATGTACTTTGCAGGAATAATTAATTGCTAAAGTACATGTATACTGATCTGTAAGTATAGTCAAAATAATATTTGCTAAGTCATGTATATGATCTAGCTAAGTATAGTTTGCAGGAATAATTAATGCTAAAGTACATGTATACTGATCTATCTTTAGGTATTAAGTGCAGATATTTATCTACAAGAGGAATAATATGCAAAGTATGGAATTAATGGTCTTAGCTAAGTATAGTTTGCAGGAATTAATTAATTCTAAAGTACATGTATACTGATCTAGCTAAGTATAGTTTGCAGAATAATTAATTGCTAGTATTCAAAGTATACTGATCTAGCTAGTATACTTTATAGGAATAATTAATTGCAAAGTATGTATATTGTCTAGCTAAGTATAGTTTGCAGGATTAATCAATTTCTAAAGTACATGTATACTGATCTAGCTATGTATTTGGTATAAGTGCAGAATAATTATGCTAAAGTATTTCATGTAAATACTGTTATGAAGCTCAGTATACTTTTAGGAATAATTATTGCAATTGTATATGTATTAATTAATTGATAAAGTTGCAATAATTAATAAATCAGATATAGCTAAGTATAGTTTGCAGGAATAATTAATTACTAAAGTACATGTATACACTGATGTAGCTAAAGTATACTTTATAGGAATAATTAATGCAGTATATGTTTAATAATTAATTGCTAAAGTACATGTATACGATGACTAGTAACGTATACGTATATGGATAATTAATGCAAAGTTAATGTATATTGGTCTAGCTAAGTTATAAAGTGCATGAGATACAATAATTAATTCTAAAGGTACATGTATACTGATAGCGTAATACTAGTTGAAATAGTGCAGGATAATTATTTCTAAAGTACATGTATACTGATCGAGCTAAGTAGTATAACTTTGCATGGAATGAATTAATTGACTAGTACAATGTATACTGATATCTAGCTAAGTATAGTTTTGCAGATTATTTAATACTAAAGTACATGTATAACTGATCTAGCTAAGTATAGTTTGCAGGATTAATTAATTACTAAAGTACATGTATACTGATCTAGCTAAGTATACTTTGCAGGAATAATTAATTGCTAAAGTACATGTATACTGATCTAGCTAAGTATAGTTTGCAGGATTAATTAATTGCTAAAGTACATGTATACTGATCTAGCTATGTATACTTTGCAGGAATAATTAATTGCTAAAGTACATGTATACTGATCTAGCTAAGTATAGTTTGCAGGATTAATTAATTGCTAAAGTACATGTATACTGATCTAGCTATGTAGTACTTTGCAGGAATTAATTAATTGCTAAAGTGCATGTATACTGAATAATAAGCTAAGTATACTTGCAGGATTAATTAATTGCTAAAGTACATGTATACTGATCTAGCTATGTATACTTTGCAGGAATAATTAATTGCTAAAGTACATGTATACTGATCTAGCTAAGTATACTTTATAGGAATAATTAATTGCTAAAGTGCATGTATACTGATCTAGCTAAGTATATTTTATAGGAATAATTAATTGCAAAGTACATGTATACTGATCTAGCTAAGTATAGTTTGCAGGATTAATTAATTGCTAAAGTACATGTATACTGATCTAGCTAAGTATACTTTGCAGGAATAATTATTGAATTATTTATGTGCACGGAAATGCATTATTTTATATAAAACAAGTGTCTATTTACATGGTGATTAAAAATATGCAGCATTCATATACTGTATTTATTACGTTATCACGGTCATTGTTTTGATTAGAAAATAGTGTATATGTATTTCATTGAATTAACAATATTTAATAATTTATGAAAACATAGGAAATAACTCCCTCAAAGTACACTTAGTTAGATAGTACACTTTGTTAGATAGTGTACTTAACAACTGTGATGAAATCGTCTACAGGCCCTACAATGAAAAGCACATATCCTACTGATAACAACATGTACATACATATACTTATTGTAATTTCCAGTAACCTCCGAAGGGAAGCACATTTAATACATTTTGTTATAAAGTCACTCTTTTTTATTAAATGTTCGACCACATAGTCTTTATCATTGTCTTCTAAAGACCATGCGGTCGAAACTCTAATACAAAGGGCGACATTACATCAACATATACTTATTGTTTACACTAGTTTAACGACCTATTAAAGAACAACATTTCGTCTCAATTAATCGCATATTGCAACATTATCACCACTATCTATTAAAATAATCATTAAATGTTCAGCCGCTATATTTAGAACTGATTTCACGCCTTGTTGTCATCCGTTCACGAGACGCAAAGTATAGTACCGCCCACACGCGCTCACTTCGTGCCACGCCGCCAATCACATGCTAGTATAGCGATTCGAAATCACGTTTAAGGGCGGAGCTTCGGGTGGGCTGGTAAACAATGAGTACGTTATAGTTCACATATTGATTTTTTACATACATATCAGACTACAGGAATATTCTAGAAGATCAGGGTCTAGACGGAACAGAAATGCAATAAGCCCATTTCTCCAGTCAGGGCTCCTCAGTCAATGTCGCTGTTGATACCGCACTGTGTCCGTCCGTCACCCGAGAGTTAATATTTTCAACTATCACAGCCACATAGTGTGGCAAGCCATGTGACTTTGATGAAGAAGATGTGCGATATCTCATGAAATATATTTACAAAAATTACGACATTTTGTAAATGACGTCGAAATATGTAATTTAGCATACTCGTGGATTTGCGGTTTTATGCTCTAAACTAACGTTCTCACAAAAGGTATAAACCTGCAATTTGACGAGCATGAATATAAATCATTATTATGTACGTACTTTCGTTTCCCATTGAAACACAATGCAACGCAATACGTCAATATTGTGTCCATACTATTCATATTGGTCAGTGCCGGAACTACGCTTCACCTTGAAAATAGTTTCCTTCTAAATCACCACTAAGTTGTTTATTTTATTTACAGTTTGTATATTTTTGAAGCGCATATAAATTGCGAATGATGTATGTATAAAGGTTATTAATATTTGATTTGTATGTGGATGTGGATGTATGCCACTCGTTACGCAGCGCAACAATATTGCGCACAATTTGAAAGTTGGTGTCTATTTTGTTAATATCCACCCGATCGATATACATGTATACGTACAGGTGTTTGCCGACGCGTGAACTGGCAGATCCAGTGTTTCCAGTACTACGACCAGTGCCGGACCGACCTCGATTGCCGCCGACGTCAGCGCTGCTGCCCGGGACCGTGTGGACGACAGTGTCAGCGGAGAAACGTCATCGGGCGACGAGTTGGACAGGTGGGGCCGTTACGACCAATGCTGCCAGTTGGAGCCATCAGCGGATGAATAAACAGACAGACACTTTCCACCGAAACATAATGCCAATAAATGTGCATTGCATTGGGACCTCTCATTAAAAAGTAATACTATCGTTAGCAGAAATTTAGTTACCGATAGCTAGCTTTAAACACAAATAGAACTAACTTTAAAGCACTTAGAACGAAGTATTAGATCTTTATTTAAAATAAGTAGAGATAACTATATATGATTTGTAGAGAGCTGATAACAGACTCTTAAAATCTATTAAAAGAGGCACATCATGAATTTTGGAAAATAAATAAAAACGGGTTTTCATCATGGCCCTGTATAAAGTGGTTTAATTGATGATATATGAAGAAACTAGGACCGCTGGGTTGTTTCAATCTTCACTGATATCGGTACATAACTCTCAGATTTTCTAACACGATAGGCAGTCCGATATTTATGTACCTATATGGGTGAAAATAGAAACAACCCAACAATTATTGTATCCTTATATTGAAATAGGTTAATACATTACAGCCAGCTTTAATACAAGACACATATGCCAAACTAATGAATGCTAGTAACTAAAGCTAGCTTAAAACTAGTAACGTTAGTTCTAATTGTATACAGCTGGCTCTAGTATGGAGCTGGAGTATCTTTACATTTGGCGTTCCATATCTAGATGGATTCGTAAATAGCATTAGTATTCTTGTAGATCTGCTTGTGAGATCTTTGTTACGAGTAAACAATGTACTACTAACAATAGTCTGTTCGTATTTTATTGAATGTCCTGGGTCTTGAAAAGCACTGATTAAGCTTTTCTAGCCGTCCTGTTTTTCATTTGCTTCGAGCTGCATTCTTTGTTGGTCGTGTCTCATGAAGAACGTCGCGGGTATGAATAGTATAGCGGCCATCACGTACAGGGACGGGTATAGGATATACAGCGTACCTGAAAATGCATTCCGGCATGAGAATCTTCAGCTTATCTCAGATGATTTTGTCATAATTTGCGTTTTCAAAATGATTCAGAATCATTCTGGTATGCTCAAATTTGATAATTTTACAAGTGGGGTGAAGGGGTTTCAGTGGATTGTGAGATGTTTTCAGCAACAGCCATTCTCATGCCTGTGCAGTCGTGGTTTATTCACTAAATAAGTAAACATCGGTGATATGTGGCTGTGACTGGAGAAATGGGGCTTATGGTGTTTTTTGTGCGACCAGTGTAGATCCAGATCAGCCTGTGCATTCACACAGTCTGATCAGGATCTACACTGTTCGCCATTCCATCAATGGAACTCCCGTCATGCGTTTGACAAGCAATATCATTATCAGACAACAGAAATGTGCTATTTGATCAGTAGCCACTCTGTGCATCAACCCCATACGCCATATATAAAGGCGATAGCCAACTCGAGATATACTTCTTTCCGAATATAGTATTCACGAAACCTGCCCAAATTGTACGGCATATAAACAATGTAAAAACAATATTGTTTTCTATAATATTAAATTATAGCAAAATTTAAGAATGAGCCTACTTTTTATTCCGTGAAATTTGGTCCAATATTGATTTTATTACGAAAAATTGATTTGTCTATGGGAATTTAACATGGGGGAAAAGGAGATGGAGGAGCTGTGGGAGGAGTCAGAAAACGAAAAAAAAATGTAAATTGACTCCGAAACCAGGCGAGACAGCCTGGAAATGATCTAACTAAGAAAACAAAAGTTAAATTTTGAAAATCGGTCCAGTATTTCTAAAATTCTGAAAATGTCCTCATGTTAAATCCAGAATGAAGATGTCTATGGGGATTTGACATGGGGAAATTGTTTTTTCGCAATAAAATCAATATTTGGCCAAATTTCACGAAATTAAAAGAAGGCTCATTCTTAAACTATTGTTTTTCAGTTTGAGTTGTTTACATAGCCGTAAAATTTGGGCAGCTTTCGTGAAACAGACTAGTTTCAATGCATTTCGACTGCATTGCAACTAATACTAAATTCGAAAGAAACGGGCCAATGACCGACCATTGGCTTTACACATTTTCTGGGCTCATATGCCCGGGTTTGGAAGGTCTGCCAGCCAATTACTACCCTTAAACATAAGCTAACATAACAACAATAATGATACATTAGATTTGATTCGATTTAATTGCGTTGAACGGCCTGTCAACAGCTAAGGTCATTCTTTTGGCCGTGTTAACAGGGTCGAATTCCATAGTTCACCTGTTGTGATGGGGATGGGGGAATCCCAAAATCTTTTATTTACAGAAAATTTATATAGTCAGCCCTGAAATTAGGATAATCTGACTTGGTGCCCTGGGGGCCGTTTCACTAAACTTCGTACGACTAAAATGCTCGTAAGTGCAAAACTATGACAGTCTGTAAATTTCACATTAACAACGTGTTCTTGTAAACAATTATTGGATTTACATTTACTGAGCATATGCTGCATATGTAGCCTATGCTCAATAAATGAAAATCCATCAATTGAAATTTGCAGACTATTCTAAATATGCACTTACGAACATTTTAGTCGTACGAAGTTTAGTGAAACGGCCCCCAGGTCCTCACTACATCAGAGTCACTTACTAATCTTACTACTTTTATAATGGGTATAACCGGATTCAATTATCAAGTAACAAGGAAGTATAAATATACCTGATGCCCAAACCAGTGATATCGGGAAAGGATGAAACTCATCGTTAAAACCCTTCACATTCTCCCAACCAACCGCCTACTCGGCATACCAGAAACAGATACGTTTGTGGAGGAGGGTGTTCAGCAAATATTTGGATAACCTGGCGGGTGTAATTAAGAGCTCTTCAACCACATACAGAAATATGGAATATAAAGGCACATGTAATTACAGACAAGCAATATTCAATAACAAATTGAAACATTAAATTGTAATACAAATTTGTACAGTTGTCAGTATAAATAGGTGAGGGCATATACATTCTGTGCCTACTGAGTGGGCATGTACCTTTAAAACATCAGCGGTATTGGTAGGGCATATACATGTGAATGTATTTGTGGGGCGGAGAAGTAAGTTGGTTGCGGCCTAAAGTTAAATTTGCAAGGACATAAGAGTCATTTTATTAATTATTATTATTAATTCGCGGGAGTAGGAACTAATCACACACAGTCACTAACAGACAGCAAAACATGTCGCCGAAATATTTGCCGTGGTTAACAAAATTATGACACCTGTTCTAGAACTGACATCCGCTCCTATCATGTCCCAGATACATGTGGCAAACTCGAAATTCATTGGACATTTTCAATATAATGTGTTATGATAACAAACTCATGTCTAGTTCTCACTGGGGAATAAACTAATAAACGTACATTTATTCGCATATGAACTAATCACACACTTACAGCCTAAAAGGTCGCCGACATATTTCCTGAGGTTAACGAAACTGCTTCAAGTGTGTGTGACTATTTCCTACTTTCCTTAACCATAGCAAGTGTGTCAGTGACCTTGTTTCTGTACGTGTGTGATTCCTTCATATTCGCGCGAATAAATGTTAACAGAAATAAACGCATTGCTTCAATCATATCGGGTGATGACATTTGAGAAACATTTCAATAACTAGCCAACGATGTCTGCACGGCAGGTTTTCTTAAAATATTGATTATAATAACACGGGAATTAGGACAGGGTTTTGGATTCATAAAAAGGGCGTTCGTAACTCAGAATGAATCGGGGGCAGAGCAAACCTTTTTGCGCGACGCGCGGATGCCCTACCGGCGAATTTGCCCAGTATGAAGTCAATCAGCTGAAAACTGTAGGCCTAGTTCATCGGATAAGAAAAGTAGTTTCTGACTTGAAAGGAATACAACTCCAGATGGATCAGAGGCAGTGCGAGCATGTTTATGTTAGACACTGAAGGGGTCCGTTTCACTAAACTTCTTACGAATACAAAATCATGTTGTACATTTGGCATTACGTCAGTGAATATTCGACTGTGTACGCCTAATCAGCATGGTGATGCGGTAAGCCAAGCAATTGTGCGATCACATGAAAATAATGTTATGACATGGCATACGTACAAATAAAACTAGAGAAAGTGAGCAGGGGCTCACGTATACCCCCGGCCGCCGCCTGGACCGACAAATAAAAACTTTAGCGCAACTATTTAAAAAAAACTTTAACGCAAATTGACCTTGACCTTGGGCATTTGAGGCCGCATAGTTATGGAATGAAAATATTGATGATGATGTGGATGATGATAAGGAAGTATATGGAGTTTGAAGTCAATCCGACTTACCGTTAAATAGCTAATGAGTATCCGACGGACCAGACAAACGGACGGAAGGAATTACAATTAGGAAAAGTATATACCCATCAACATACTTAGTTTGCCGGGGATATAAACATTGTTATGACATGGTATACCTGTCATAACGATACGTATGCCATGTCATAGCAATGATTCATTTGATAAATGAACTACCTCGCAATGCCTGTGCCTTGGTGAGGCCATCATTCTCGAAGCCGTGTTGTATCGGGGACACGAGCAGCGGCATATTGACCCCGATGTTGCTGATGATGAAGAGGTAGACGGCGACGGCGGACGTCCGGATAGACACAGGCACCACCTCCACAACGACGGCCAGGGTTATCCCGATACACATCTCTCCTGAAATGGCAGGGATACTGTGACTTAGCCTTATGTACGCGTGTGTGTTGTATATGGTCTTAAAGGTACATGCCCACTCAGTAGGCACAACATGTTCATGGTTACTTGGGTCTCGTTTGGAGGTAAGTTAGGTGGACAATAATCCTATGTAAGGCCAATTGACTTGTAATAAAAAAAATTCTGGTTCAAAATTAAGATAGTTGTGTAAGGGTTAAAGTTCTTATGCGTACATTATTTGGAATGTGTGTCCATCCGTCCATATGTGTGTCCGTGGGTCTACAATCCACATTTTCTTGTTTGATTTGTCAATAACTTCCCAACCCCATTACATGTGTTAACCCTTTCAACACCATATGCCTGTTAAGTGGTATTGGAAAAACGTGTAGATCCAACCGTCTCATCAGGATCTGCACCTTTTGCAAGTAATTTTCATATTTTTGTGAAGAAAAACACACCCTTTTCATAAATTGACTGGTCTGAAAATCATTTTGTGACAATGGTTGCAAAATTAACACATCAAAATTAATTCCAGTTACTGAGGGGTGAAATAGTTAATAATACTTGGCACCAATGGTTGTCAATAGCTACTTACACACATAAGGCATGTACATTTTATGATAGTTTCAAACATGTTAATAACCAAATATGGCTCAGGATCTGCACTGTTCGCCATTCGACCAATAAGGAACCCGGGTGATGCTTTTGGCAATCAATATAGATCATTATCAGACTACAGAAGTGTGCTATTTGATCAGGAGCTACACTGGTCATAAATCCCATTAGTCCAATTTATCCAGTGAGAGCCACATATTTGTGTTAAACTGAACTTATCCAGTTGGACTTCCACGGATGTCCGCTTTGTAGAGGTTTCGCTGCCCATGCCTCAAATTCAAGTATACTCATTATTGAGTAGATTTGCAAATGAACAAAAACTTTGTTCGCGGGACAATCAACGTCTGAGGCAGAAAGGCAGACATACATGTGAAAACATATATTGTTTCTTAGCTGGTGTATTGGAATGGAGGGTGGGAACATCGTTACCAATACACTTACCAAATATGTAAGACGTAATCTGAGATATGTACGCCCAGGGTGGATTCAGAAATAAGGTTCCAGCCGCAAACGGTGACGCAATAAGCTGCAAGGACATATATTTTCAGGCAATACAGAAAAGGAATTGCTACAGGAGTCATCTCCCCACCATGACGACCTGCAACAATGCAACAGTTAACTCTGTAATACAATACACAATGTGAGAATAGTGTCACGATTGCAACATATACTGTTATTTAAACCGTTCTCATGGCTAGGCTTTTATAATTTTAATATTAATAACACGCTAAGTAGAAATAATATTGTCAGACGTGTTCACACGTTGACAGACTGTCCAGAGACGAAAGACTTACAACTTACTAAATATAGATTGTATTATGCGGCAGTGCATTACTAGTAGTGATGACAGGTGTCACTATGAGTGATCAGCAGAAGTTCCAGATTGCAGAGCAGCTACTGCTTCTCTATCTTTGTCATTAATCTATTTTATATATATTATTGTATTAGTTGCGCAGATTTGATTGGCTTAGTCGCTATTCCCTAAGGCGCAATCGACTCATTAACTTGACACATGTCCGTATCTATGCCAGGCCTGTTTCTCCACAGATGTCAGACATAAATCAGACGGCTGCTGGACTTGACTAATCTGAATAACAGTGTCCTCCTCTTTTAAGTCTGCCATTACCTTGTTATTATCTCAATACCTTGCCTCAGGGTCAGATTATTTATACCAACCTTAAGGTGGTATGACGTATGGGGCTGGGAGTTCCAGCATCTGCTTGGTTATTATGCCCTCATAAGTTTAATATGTGCCATGATACTGTTGTCAATTAATTGGTTTTTAACGGCATAACTTATTGACACCGTCATTTCTATTACTCGATTTAATAGTTTCCACATGATATCCAACTTTGCATTTCTTTAATTATTTCGGTAGTACATTCACTCAGGATCGTTAATTTCTTATTGGATTCCTTCTTACTACCTCAAATTTGTTGTGTTGCTCTTGAAGGGCAATCTGATCAATACAATCGGCGTGATATTTTCATCAATGATTTAAGATAGTGACTTATAGAATACTGAACTACTATTGTAACAGAGAAGAACGTGGAGAAGTTACTAGACGCAACTAGATTGGTCAGTAAACGAGGCTTACGGAATATCCGCTGCGTGGCCCCAGGTACCCCTAAATATGTAAAACAAATGTGTGTGGGTTTGTGACCTTGACTCTGGGCTTTGTGGTGGCGGCATGAACAGGGTGGTAGAGGTCCATTGGAGCAATGCGTGTTTGAAATGTGAAGCAGATCCGAGCAAGGAAATAGAAGTTATAACCGATTTCTCTGATGTTAAGTTTTGTAAAGAAACTAAGTATGTGACCTTTACCTCGAGATCCGTGGGGATTTTTCACAGCATGATAGTAGAGCCTTAGAGGAATGCATGCATGTAATATTAAGAATGTTTGATGAAAGAAATAGAAGTTATAACATATTTATCTGATGTTAAGTTTTGTAAAGAGACTAAGTATGTGACATTGACCTTGGGATCGGCGGGGGCTGGACGGTCGTGGATTTGGCGCAGCATGGTAGTAGAACCTTACATGAATGCATGTGTGAAATAGTAAGCATCTTAGATGAAGGAAATAGAAGTTATAGCATATTTATCTGATGTTAAGTTTTGTAAAGAGACTAAGTATTTGACCTTGACCTTGGATTCAGCGGGGTTTGGACGGTCGTCGATTTGGTACAGCATGGTAGTAGAGCCTTACAGAAATGCAAGTGTGAAATATTAGGCATTTTAGATGAAGGAAACAGAAGTTATAACATATTTATCTGATGTTAAGTTTAGTAACGGGCGGACGCACGCACGGACGGACAACCTGTCTCTACTCCCCGACCCCCGCCCCCCCCACACTCTCACACAAACCGCACCTTATGCGTCATTTACCATTAGCATTGTTCAAAGGAAGGTAAATATATGTCGTGACGGTGTAGCTGAGAGTGTCATCATGTTACTGTTTGACTACCGTGGTGGAATGCTAGAGAACGTATACCTTCAGTGTTGGATTAGTATCTGTACCTGACAAGTAGTACAGAGCATCAGCCACAATTATTTACTACCTATTTTCTTCCTGTGTTGACTCTCCATCAGTCATTCAGTGCGTAATTTCATCATCCTTCGACTGTTAGACGAAAATGCTTACGCCAGGGAATACTCCTTCTAGTAGCTTATTGGATGTTTTGAAATGTGTCGTGAATCAAGAGATCCTTGATAATCATCAATCGCGACTACGAGAAAAAAAACATATGATACAGGTGCGGTTGTATTGCGTCTGCACGGGCTTAAAGCACACCTCAATGAATACATGTATACATAACGACATAATGAGCCTTGCAGAAATGCGTGTGTGAAATATTAAGCATTTTAGATGAAGGAAATAGAAGTTATAACATATTTCTCTGATGTTAAGTTTAGTGCCCGCTATACTGATGTTAATTGTCATAGCCGCACCTTAAACAAATAGGTTTCATGTTTCTTGAGCTTATTTGAATGAGCATCATGTAATGTCTGGAAAGGTCATTTATACAATTAGCATTGTTCAACAGAAGGTAAATATCTGTCGAGACGGTGTAGCGGAGAGTGTCATCATGTTACTGTTTGACTATCGTGGTGGAATGCTAGAGAACGTATACTTTCAGTGTTGGATTAGTATCTGTACCTGACAAGTAGTACAGAGCATCATCCACAATTATTTACTTCCTATTTTCTTCCTGTGTTGACTCTCCATCAGTCATTGAGTACGTACGTTCATCATCCTTCGACTGTTAGACGAACATGCTTACGCCGGGAAATACTCCTTCTAGTAGCTTAATGGATGTTTTGAAATGTGTCGTGAATCAAGAGATCCTTGATAATCATCAATCGCGACTACGATAAAAAAAAACATATGATACAGGTGCGGTTGTATAACATCTGCACGGGCTTATGCACACCTTAATGAATACATGTATACATAATGACATAATGAATGACAAAGAAGGTAAAATATGCAAAATGTTCGGAATATTCACTGTCGGGCTATTCGTTCAATGAATGCACTCTGTTAAGCCACATGTATGTAACACGTTTCGGTGTAAATGTTACAACTTGTAAAACATCAATAAACCGCCAACTGAAGATGACAGTCCAAACACTGATCTTACTTTTCCAACACACGCAGTGTTTGACAATGATCGAATTGCTCCAACCTTCTTTTTACTACATTGAATTTGACTCCAATGAATGATGAACCCTCTATAACGGCTGTGGTCCTGCATAAAACTACATTTATTTAGTTTCAGTTAAAAACGTGTTGACGAATGCATTCGAAATAAAGTAACAACTGTCTCAGCTGCCTTCAACTGCTGACCTGAAAATCCTGATGTCATGGCGATAAGCTTGACAATATCACTCAATCAGTCTAAAATAAATGACATCATATTGTAGAAAACGACCGGGGCATTGGAAAGAACAAAAGGAATCACATTCAGTTCATAGATACCTCTATGGCATCAAGATCAACAAATTAGCATGTATAAATAAGTACTGTCCGTATCAACAAAATTAGAGTACTTAGCTTTTTTCCAGTAATGCTATGGTCAACCCAACTATGTATTCCCGCTTGCCAACAAATCCAGTTTCTTCGTAATCAGCGTCTCAAAATAAATGTTTCAATGGTATGTATTTGTTTCGCCTACTGAACGTACATCAACCTGTTGTTTAATAACACGCTGTCGAAATTGGAGAGATACAGTGGGACACAGCGACAGGAAACATAGACAAAGGATACAGAGAGAGAGAGAGAGAGCGATAGAGAGAGAGAGAAGAGAGAGAGAGAGAGAGAGAGAGAGAGAGAGAGAGAGAGAGAGAGAGAGAGAGAACAACTGCATTCTGCTATGGGATATGTTACTACTCACCAGACTGGCTATAATGACCAAGACACGTGCGTATATTCCGCGCTGCCTGACGACACGATCTGATATAAATCCACCGACCACCACGCCAAGACTTCCTCCAACAAAGGGAATCCAGCCCATATACTGTGATATGTCTTTTTTCGTCTGTCCGATGGACGTGAAGTACGGCTGTGTGTTGTAGGCAATCACGTAGCCGGCTGTACGTACATTGTAGAGATTGGTGAGTACACTGTTACACAGCCGCCTGCGTTGATCTTTCCCACATTATCAACGTTTCTGAACATATATTGGTAATGCCACGAACAGGCTCCAGTTTTGTTTGAGCAAATCCAGTTGCTCAAAATAGCGACCCCATATGCATAAGGAGGGTTATGGAAAATTCAGACTGCACTTGACTATGTAAAGTACTCTGCAATCACCAGTGCAACGACCGCTGCGACTCACATATTGAAATCGCTATGCAAATTTGTATAACATTCCGTTCTGAGACAAACAAGTCATTATGAAAATTTTCATAAACCGTACTATCAATATGAAAATTATCATAAGCCGTACAATCGATCTCACTATGAAAAGTTCGTAAAATGTACTATCCCTCTCACTATGAACATTTTCATAATCCGTACTATCCCTCTCACTATGAACATTTTCATAATCCGTACTATCCCACTCACTATCAACATTTTCATAATCCGTACTTAAATTTTCCCAACCTCCACCTATGAACATTTCCATAATCGTAACCATCCCTCTCACTATGAACATATTCATAATCCGTACTAGCCCTCTCACTATGAACATTTTCATAATCCGTACTATCAAACTTTTCATAATGACATCATAATCCGTACTAGCCCTCTCACTATGAACATTTTCATAAGCCGTACTATCCCTCTCACCGTGAAAATTTTCTTAAGCCGTAACATCCCTCTCACTATGAAAATTTTCATAAACCGTAATATTCCCTCACTATGCAAATGTTCATAAGCCGTACAATCCCTCTCATTATGAAAAATTTCTTAAGCCGTACAATCGCTCTAACTATGAAAAAAAGTTCATAAAATGTCTGATCGCTCTCGATATGAAAATTGTCATAAACCATACAATCCGTCTCACTATAAACATTTTCATAAGCCGTACAATCGATCTCGCAGTGAAAAGTTCATAAAATGTACTATTCCTCTCACTATGAAAATTTTCATAAAATGTACAATCCCTCTCAATGTGAACATTTTCATAAATCGTAACATCCCTCTAAACCGTACTATATATTGAAGTCACTATACAAAACTCCGATCAGAATTCTCAATATGCCGTATCTGGTCATTGCGTGGGAAAACATGTATTTGACCTTGCGGCAATATGTTAATACTTGTTGCATTTTGAAGTGCAGCCCCCAATCAGCATACAACCTCGTATGGCTCCGGATATGCATTGCAAGTTTAATACACCAGGAATGTGTGAGCAACTAAATAGCAAATAGGTTTCGGTCACTGCTGCAAAGCATATTCAATGTTTACTTATATCCACAGGTTAATATTAAAATGGTGATTGTGATGGTAAAACTATGAAAATAAATATCCTAATTGTGCGTAGAAACAAGAAAAATGTCAGAAAATAACAATTGCCAAGAAAAGAAAAATTAGCCTCTAAAAGCTTATTATTAGATGAAGGTCATGAAGACCAAGGCGGCAGTCGTGTTGTGTTAACTATCCATAAAATCGCAAAACAAACCTTTATTTTAAATAAGGCATATGCGGGGATCTTATAAAAGGCCGTGTTTATATTTTGGATAGTCAAGCAGCACGATTGTCACACTCGTCTTACTGATATTCAATTAATAATAGGTCTTAGAGGTGGTTTTTTTTGTTTCCATGGCAATGTTTATTTTTTTACAGTTTTTCGGCAACACCATTGTGAACTTTCTAACAATGTTACCATTACTGCCACTTTGTATCACTGTTGGAGTCTATGTGTGTATGTACAGAAGACAAAACATGAAGATCATCGTATGACATTAATATACGTACGTCATTGCATCAACTAAACAACCTATTTAAAATGCACCAACGCAGTATGCGTATCTTTACAACTTCTAAGATCCGAAGAGAATGCAATTCATTGATTCCTATATGTGTAAATATAGTACGAATATTCTACACTTACTTGGCATGTTAGTTTCTAACATTGTCTCTTTTTACTGGCACAAGTATACCGGACATCCATTACCAAAGCATCAGTTCAGTTTATAATAATATTCAACATAGCATTACTTTGTTATGATAAAAGACAAAGCTCTGCATATCATGTTTATAGGCCATGTGCATGCCACAAAACACATGACCACGAATTGAAAATGTGAATTAATTTATTTACTGACGTGTAACGGCCTGTCAACAGCTAACGCCATATGATATACGTCATGTGATTTTGTACCTAAGAACATTTTTCATGAAATGTATTTACAGAAACTTTGATATTTTCTGTAAATGACGTCGAAAGATAACGAAATTTCCATAGGCAATGTGGAAGGCTGTGCAAATTTCGTCAACTTTCGACATAGGGAAAATATCGTAAATTTGTAAATATTTTTCATGAAATATTGCATATGTTCTTAGATAGAAGATCAAATGGCTCGTTATATACGTGTATTAGGCCGAGTTTATTGGTTCGAATCCCATATTTCACCTGACCATTCCAAAATCAGTATTGGATATTTGCACAAGGAACAATATATATATTCATCCTTGAAATTATAATAACCTGATTTGGTGACAGATACACACCAAAATGGTTTAGCCCACCTCCCTAAAAGTAATAGGATTATTACTAATCCTACTAAATTTATAATGGTATTAAGCCAGATTCAACTGTCAAGTAACATGAAAAAGTGAAAGTTAATTGGCTTAACGTCCCAGTAAGAGCTAATGCCATATAGAGACGGGACCACAGTTTAAAGTCTCATCCAACAAACCAGTAACAAGAAATCCAGCATTAAAATGTACCTGAGGACCAAACCAGGGATATCGATATTCCGGTAAGGATGGAACCCATCGCTATAGTTACCATTCGCATGTTCCCAACCAACCACCCGCTTACAATGTTAAATGTAATAGGAGACACAGTGTATTTAATACTTTGACAGTTGTATATGTGATGGCTTCCAACATAAACGACTTATCCTGTATCAGAATGTTATTTTCTGTGCCAGGTATGGGGCGCCGTTTTGGACTTTAATAACACTTTGTGAAATCACCCATTCGAATGTGTGATATCACCTATTCGAAAGGATGCTATCACCAATTCAGAATGAGTGGGCGATATCACCCTTTCGAATAGGTGATATTACTCAATCGAATCTGTGATATCATTTATTCGAATCGATGATATCACTGATTCAAAACGAATAGGTGATATCACCAATTTCAATAGGTGATATCACCCATTCCTTTTTAATCTGTGATACCACTGATTTGAATCAATGATATCACCATTTCGATACGAATGGGTTACGGGATGCTGTTTTGGACTTTAATAGCACTTTGTGATACATGTATCACCCTTTAGAATCGGTGATATCACCTATCCAAAATTCAGAATTCATGGGTGATATCACCCTTTCGAATAGGCGATATCGCTCATTCGAATGGGTGATATCTTGTATTCGAATAGGTGATATCACCCATTCCTTTTTAATCGGTGATATCCCCGATTAGAATACATGATATCACCGATTCGAAAGGATGATACCATATATTTGAAAGGGTGATACCATCTATTCATTTCCTTAGCCAGGCAGATTGATTGCCAGGGATTCTATACAGTTTACCATTACTATTTGTAACTTTATACATATACAAGGGTTATCGTATATATATATATATTGAAAACGTGTCACATCACTATCGATACTTGATAACATACATATTGCTATAGACCTATCTGATTCGCACAATGTCAGCTGTAACTCATCACCAGAAAAAAAGTATTGACATGTTAGGCAGTGTTGCTCACAATTAACCAACAGAGTAGTTGTGCGTGCCAGAACAATATCTGAAATATTTCCCATATGCCTCACTATTGTTTGTCAAATACAATAATATTGTCTGTGTCATGAAACTAGACATAGCACTATGGCTTTCACTACCGTTACAGCCATAGACCTCACATATACCTACTGTAGCGACTTGATTTCAAGATTTGAAATCTGTCGATTATTGTCTAAATACACGTCTAATGGTGCTAAACCAGAAGTACAAAGCCAGAAATTGTATTAAATAGCCTGTATGAGTTACAATGGGTGACTTACCTATTAAAATAAAGTGTGTATCGCTCCTTTTGTCCGACTACATAAAGTGTACAAAGTTTACACGCTACTTTCGCCATTTTGCCGAAGAATTTCCGGCAGAATAAATTAACTTCCGTAATTCTGTTTTTAGTCCGGAGGCCAAATGCCGATTTTGGCGCTTAACTTCGTTTTGAATAAGTTTTTTACTACTGATTTTGCCTATGTAGACTTTCTAGTTTTAGAATCCGACTGATGCAAATCTGTTACCCTTGAGCATTTGGAGAAATCTGTATAAATTCAAGATGGCTGCCACCAAGATATATTGTGCGATATAATTGCATCCCCAGGTGGAAATTAAACCATCTAAGAGAGTATAATGAATGTATTAACTTGTTGACACAAAAGGGCAACTTTGAAATTCAATTCCTTAACGGCATATAGAAAAATCCAAGATGGCCGCCAAATCTGACTATTTTACATACTTTCACTAATTCGTTATATCAAAGAATATACGTTTTTTAATTATGTGTTTAAAACAATGAATGTGTGTTTTTGATGTGAAATTATATACTAATCTATATAACACAAGTCCAAGATGGCAGCCATATATGAATATATTACAATGTACTTGCAACCGTATCTTGAAATAAGAAACACTATATACTTGCAATCATATCAGAGCGAATTTGAATACCAATATTGTATTTAGGTATATAATTATTCCTATACATTGGGTATGTATTTAGACACATGTTTCAATCGCATTAGTCCAAGGTGACCACCAAATATCATATTACCTGATAACTAACTTGTGCAGTAAATAACTTATGTAATTACACCATGATATACACCATTAGACATCATCGGCAATAACGTAAGTCTAATATGGCCGCCGGATATGAATATAGTACCTTATAATAGTAATACAATTATATTATAATATAAGATTTAAACTCGTGCATTCAGTTAGATATTTTGATATTGTTTTGTCTTGTCTTGCCATTCAATAGCAGCATTCATACTTCTAGTGTTGGCAGGGAGATATATTGTACTTTACAATATACTTCAAGGACTTCCCAATTTGTAAAAACACCATATGTCGCTAATACAAATGTAATTGATACTATAATACAGACAATCTAGTTGTGCCAATACTAAATACTCACGGTAACAAAAACGATTATAGTACATGCAGACAGCAATACACATGGTACACAACCATATATAGAACGTGACAAACTTCAAGGTACCATAATATGGATATGAGGCATACAGTATTCACGCAAGTTGATAGACTAATATGAAAATGCTGTTTGTGTCATCATAATAATATCATTGTTTTCTTATAGTTATATTTACAATATTAGCTTTCAATTACGGAAACCGATACATTTTGTGTAATTAATGTCTTTTTGTGTACAGTATACATGCATTAATCATTTTTGATTCATCATTGTCTTGTATAATACTGTCCTTTTCACTTATGATGGAGATGTTTGCGGGAGAAATTATATGGTGTCTAATCAGGTTCAACCACCCAACTGGACTGTGTTGACAATACCAAAGCGGCATCCTTGTTGTCATGTCTTCGTGTACTGCACTTCAATATGATCGATTTTTTTGTAATGTCGGGACTGTTGGGTAATAGTTGTTGTCCATGTATACTGCATCTCTATAGCCTCCATTAGCCATATATTTATTTCCTTTGAAATGTAATATTTAATCATTACACGATATGTTTGCCATTGCGAGGTAATTTATCTTTATATATACGTATGCCATGTATATAAGTATCTAAGAGATACATTTACTTATAAATAATCCTAGTAATTATATGCAATTTGTTGAATATAAGCCAACATTATTTTTATATTTGGCGGCCATCTATGATTTCTGTTATTGGTAGTTATCTAATTGTATTCCTAAGTTAGTAAAAACGTTCATAGTATACATAACTTCGGTACTTTTATTCCAATTTACTACGACATGACATCGATGTGCAATTACATACTCAATTATTATTCTCTGTAATGATCGTCATGGGATAATTTCTGTATATATGGCGGCCATCTTGGACTTTCGCTCTTCACAAATGTGTCTAGTTACTACAAATTTACTGTAAGCGTTTATCATGTCAATATATCCAAGATAATGAAGAGTAGTATACATGTTATTTTCATATGGAGTGTACGTGGGAACAGTCATATACAAAATATCATGTTACGTTTGGCGGCCATGTTGGATTTTTACCATTTAACAGTGAATTGAAATTTAATGTTGATCACTTATCTCGATAAGTCAAGTAAATCCATTTTATGCTGTTAATGTATTCTAATACCTCATGTGGAAACAACTATATATGACAAACTATAACTGTTTGGCAGCCATTTTTGATCTATGCAAATTTCTCAAAATGATCAAAGTTGACATAGTGTCATCAGTCGGATTCTTGATGTTGATGATCTGGGCAATCAAAATCGCCAACAAAAAAAAAAATTATTCAAAATAAAGTTAAGCTCCTGCATGGAACGTGCCATACACTTGGCTGCCAGACTATCTGACATCTGAGCGGGAAACCCCCACATACGTCAATCGATTTTATTGGTCGGTTACTTTGCAGATTTCCGATATTGTACCTCGGAAAACAATGGCGACGGTGATAAACTGAACGTGTTATGCACGCTGTTTTTCAAAGAAATATTGAGAAATAACTAATAAGGAAAATAGTTGCATACAAATTAAGAATGAAAGTTGGTGTATTAATATTATTTAAACGTATTGTGATGATTAGATGATCTCGGTATCGTACAGTTCACGAAGTGTCAAAATTATGCGCGTATTCGTATCGAGTAATCGGAGTATTCGAGTTTAGATTTCGCTATGTGACCCAATGGGATGGAAGCCAGTCTCTATAGCAAAGAAAATAATAAATGAGAAAAGTCAGATAATGAAAAATAGAAGTTAAACATGATATAGAGACATGGCATGTTAGTCTATCATGAAACCTGCCCAACTATTACGACCATATATGCAAAAACAACATTTTGTTTGGTAATATTAAATTTTACCCAAAACCTTAAGAATGAGCCGTTTCTATTTCGTAAAATTCAGTCAAATGTTAATTCTAATGCATCGAAAATAGAAAGCACTAATCTGATTGGTCAATTGTAATCACAGCCTATAAAATATGAAAAATCACAGCCTATGAAACCTCCGTTTTACCAGTCTGTGTTTTACAACTTGACAGATTTATGTAACCCTACCCGTTTTTGTAAACAATGGCCAGCGGCGGGGAATGCAAGTATTTCCCAATTAATTTCGGTACATTTTCGGTTATCCATTCTGCAATATTGACCTGTACAACCCAAAGCGGAGAAGAGAATCTACCAACGACTGACAAATGTGACTTCAGTGTGGTGGCCCTTCAACAAATTCCAAAAAATATTACCCCACCCGCTCAAAATACAAAAGAATTTAGCAAAGTGCTCAAATGCAAACTCAATATGCCAGTACCAGCCTATAACTTTACGAATTTCAATGTGCATATACATGACTATACACAAACTGTATTGCAGTTGGGTAATCACCTGAATTAGGCGTAAATCCAGGGAAATCCTAGGCATGTTGACGACACAAGTTGTTGACATTTCCTTTGTAAAAATCACACGAACCCAATGCAGAAATGTTGGCATTTCTTTAAATGAATAAAAGGAAATAACTGTTGCAACTTACATATGGTCTGAGAATCAGTTTTACGGCTCCGCTAACGCGTCGCCGTAAAACTGATTCACAGACCATAAAACCTCCCACATACCGCTCCAAATCGAAAAGCAAACATGGTTATCCCCTAAATTGACTCCGAAACCTGGCTATATAAATTGGAAAATGATCGAAGAAAAGAAGAGACCTTTTTGAACATTACTAGATTAGTTAAAAAATTTGAAAATATGTGTTGACATTGGCCTCATATAAGATACCCTTAGAAATATCCACCTATGCTAAATAACCATCGAAAGTTGTTTTCTTTGCTATTTATACATTATGTCAATACGTAATATTAGTGACAACAATATTGTTTTAATATAAATATAAAAGGTGGGCAAGTTTATGCGAAATATATAGTAACTGTTCCTTACAACACCGTGAATATGATATAAATCTACAATAATACAGTGCACATGCTGACTTCAAAATCCCGTGATTTGTTAATGTACCTGTCACATATAGGATTCGCCATATCGGCTTTACTGTAAAGTACAACAAACAATCAGTAAATTGTGCCACATTAGTAGAGGAAATATTCTTCTTTCAGCTGGTGTAAGTGTTGGTGTTACATATCGTGAAACGGACGCATGATTGAAAAGGTTCAATTTGTTCCTTATTAGTGACTGGTTGTATCACGAGAATATTTTTGACCGTCGGCTGTTCGTGTCGTTATTTTAAAGTTTCAACATCTCTTTGCTATTTCAACGCTCATATCCCAATCATAGATCTCGTCGTCATTGGCCACTATTTGGCGAATACCATCCTCGTCGAATGTCACCAAGTATCCTGCAAATAGTAATAGTATACACGTATATGTATGAACACGTATCGATCTGAGACAGATGAGACTGGGTAGACCAACCTGTAGTCAGCAATACATGTACCACATAAAGCAGACAATCACAGTGTTTTCGTTTGTTCAAATAGCGACCGTCTAGGGGTTTTGCCTGCACGTGGTTATCTATCATAAAAACAATCCGTGTATCGGGCATATTATAGTTAGTCAGAATAGATATATGGCGGGTGCACTTTCATTGTTCAAAAACGACATATTCAATTTCAATACAAATTTAATGATTATATTGTCACTCACACTTGTTTGTGTCTGTCAGTTTTCAAAGTGATCATATTTATTGACTATGTGTGTGGACTATGATGCAAGTGGCGCAGTCCTTATTTATGACTGGGCCATGCGAATTGAGTTTCATGGTATACAGAGTGGCCTGCGGTTCTCTTACCAGGCGAATTGCAATTCCTGGAGCGCAGGATTGCAATTCGCGTTCCCATTAATTGCAATTGGACCGCAATCGGACTGCAATCATGTGACCGCGGTCCAAAGAGTTGGTTGCGGAATTGCAATACTTATAGCGCAGTTCGCGCTGCGCTCCGCTTTTAATTGCAATTTACGCTCCTTTGTTTCTGTAAACTGCGAAAGAATGACCGCTTTACGCTGCGCTCTGCGGTAAAACCAGCGGACCGCTCTGCTTAACCAATGCGGCAATAAAATCGAAATAATTGACAAACGTATCCGTGTTCCAATCCAAAATTTTATCCCATCTATCTAATTCAAAGTGACTACCCTAGAAAGTCAGCGGTATTTGTGATCTGTTTTTTTGGTGCGCAAATATAAATCGGCGGGTTATTGCGAGACAAACAGTGAAACATTGACCTTGACAATTTCTTGGACAAAACAAAATGTCGTCACTCACTCACTGCAGTTCCGAATATCAAGAACACATTAATAGACACCACCATGCTGACAATATATTTATTTTCATATAAAATCAAATGATAATGTGTGGTCTACGGTATAATATAGCAAAACAAAGCATCAATTTTGCGTTTTGTTTACTTTTTCGTCGGTATCAAATTACGTTTTCCTATTATGTTGACATTATTTCGACGCGATCCTATAGTCGACATGACAATTTCTGAGATCAATACAACTTTTCATAATGTCTTTCAATTTCAAGCTGCAAGGAGACTGTGAATTGCATATTAACCATAATAACATGGTGAACATATTGATAATAATTTTAAAAGAAAATCATATTTTAATTTTCGAAACCTGATCATAAAAATTAAAATATTAAAAATTTATTTTGGAATTAGATTTATATTACTGCAAACGTTCTGTTCTAGCTGTTGATTTCTATTGGCCCGATTCAAATTTTGTGAAGATAATATTTATTCCGGTGATAGCCATTTATTTATTTAAAATAAAACGGTTTACTTGTGTCACAGAGTGAGAAAGATAAATAACGGCCCGGAATCGAACCAGGGACCTCATGTTTACCGTACCATGCCCATGACTCTACCGAGCAAGCTAACAAGGCACAGATCATACACACTTCATCCCCATGGTCAGTTGCGTACTGTGACATTCTTCTCCGCCAAATTGAAATTCGTCCTCGAATTCTATGTTTAATTTTTGTCTCCGAATTCCATATGTTTGGGTACAATTTGGGAGTATTTATCAGTCGCGGTCCTTTGTTGGGCAACAGAATACTCAATTATCGTCCGTACCCAGAGTTCCGGTGCTCCATAGGTTTTTCCTGCAGAGTACCGAATCGGATCTCATTCGCGCTTTAGCTGTTAATTGTGACATATTTTTCTGTACTTATTACACAGAAATGAATAAGTATAATACTGACATTTCTTTCAATTGAAAAATACAGAAAATATGTCGCAATTAACAGTTGAAGTGCAAATCAGATGTGATTTGGTACTTTGCAGGGGAAACCTACGGAGAGCACCATTATAAACTCTCGGTACGGACGATGCGGGAGTATTCTGCAGAGTTACTTCCCGCAACTACGTTGGGCGCTAAATGTCACAGGGTGAGAAAAATGTGCACCAGCCCGGAATCGAACCGGGGATCTCTGGTTTACCACACCATCGCTCTACCTGCTGAGCAAACCGGGCACAAATACACACTTATTCACCATAGTGATCACTTCATTCAACCAAAAATTCACAAGCTAGAAGTTATGCCAAATTATTACAGTCAACGTCACAGATTATGCTCTTGGCGACATTAGCGGACACAAGTTTGTCCATCAATTTGATCAAATAAACAACGGAATCTGACAGATAACACTACGACGGCGCATGGAAACATCATTATTCTGGTACTTGGAATCAAAATGGTGGATATTAAGATCAATATGTGAGGCGCTGACGGAACCTTTAACATTTTTTATCACGATAGCAGCTACAGGGATTGTTGGACGCATTTATTTAGAGAAACAAGAGATTACAATGGATTGGATAATACACTAAGTGACATTTTGTTCTAACGTACACCAACATAGAGGATTAAATTTGCGACAATCTTGGATTCTGGATTTTGTGGACAGGTGACAGAAATCGGAGCTGGATAAGAACCGACAGACGTGATTCTGAATATGCGTGCTTGGTCTGTGGTTTTTCTTCCAGATCATGTCATGCATGTTTTAATTTCACGTCATGTCAAAGCAGCACTATTGAATATAATGAATAACTTTAATATTCTACACCAGAATTAAAGTTCATTCATCGTCTGATGTGTAACTGATAAATTAAGGTAAGTTACTTGTATATGACAACTTTTGCCTCACCACGATAGAGGAGGGGGCATTTAGTGTTACCCTTGACCTTGTCCGTTCTTCCGTCCGTCACCAACCTAGTAACTCGAAAAACTTTTAAACCGTAATAGCTACATACCTGAAACTTGGTACATGTATGTTTGATTCGACCCCATGGTCATGGATTATCTCCCCCTTTTCAAGTTAGAATTTTCCAATTTTGTCTTGTAGCTCGTAAAACTTTTAAACCCTAATAGCTACACACCTGAAACTTGGTATGTCCTTATGATGAGTAGATTTGCAAAGTTTATTTTCATTCGACCCCGAGTCATGGATTATCTCCCTCTTTTTGAATTAGAATTTGAAAATTTTGCCTTGTAACTCTTAAAACTTTTGTAATAGCTACAGCACTGAAATTTGATATGTAGCTTCCTTCTGATGAGTAGATGCGGAAAGTTTATTTAGATTTTTGATTCGAACCCCGTGTCATGGATTATCTCTCCCTTTTGGACACTGGAATTTTGCCTTGTTTGCTATCAAAGCGATATGTGGGGTATCCGTGTTCTATGAACACATTTTCTAGTTTAGTTATCTCCCTTTGTTTTTTCGCGCACTGATTTGTCCGGAGCATAACGCGAACACCCTTTGCAATATTTTTTATGAAACTTAACACATGCATAGGTCTCACTGGACAGGGCGGAGCTAGCGTTAAAGGTACATGCCCACTCAGTAGGACAAAATGTTCTTTATGTCAGAGACATCATCGGAGACATTTTCTGGCCAGATAAACAATCATTTACCATTACCCACGTATTGTTTGGCATTATTATACATTTTATATCAGAAGAAAATTTCCACATTGATATCAGGGACGATAACCGTGTTTCCTTAAAATGTTAACGGGCATTACTATTTATTCTCTGTATTTATTTTTTGATGTGCAATGATCATACGTACTTTATAATCTGTAAATTATTTTTTCAGTTGATGCATTTAATTTAATAGTATAAATAATTATAAAATATCATGCCCCATTTGCACATGAAAATACCGATACCACCGCGCGTCACTATCAGTAAAATAAATATTACCTAATGATTATATCTGTATAGCGGGCACTCGTAATGTTTATATTAAAGTAGTGGAATAGTGACAATTATACACTTATTTAATTCCCATAAAGAGCATTTTTAGCCTACTGAGTGGGCTTGCACCTTTAAAAAGGGGTTGGACAATTGTTGGTCGCGACCGCCTGCGGACAGTGCGATATAGTCTGCACATTGTCGACGTCCATCTGTATTTTTTTTGCCGAGCCTGCTTGCGGAAAGCGAGACTTAGTGATCACAATGACGTCCGTTCGCGTCAGTCCGTCCGAAATCGGTGTATGTTTTTAAATACCATATCCTAAGTCACATTGACTTGAAACATCAAATGCTTATTAGTCATAATCCATATATTCATTCTGTCTCCCACTCATGCGGTCCCCTGTGGCCCCAAGGTCAAGGTCAAATGACTTTGAAATTTTTGTTAAAGTTTTTGCATACCTTATATCTCCACAACACTTACCCAGATTTGCTTCAAACTTCAGATAATTCTTTATTATCATCCATATTTTCATATTATAGCCCACGCATGCGACCCACATGCCCAAGATCAAGGTCAAATGACTTTCAAATTTGCGTTAAAGCTTTTACATACAGTTAATTCAAACTTCAAATAAATATACTCGGACACCATCAAATGCCTCGGTGGGCTCAACATGCGGGCCATGGCCATCTGATTTTTATTTACCGTAGGTTAAAGTTTTTAAGAACACTATATCTCAGAAACAGCTTCGCCAATTCACTCGAAGCTTCACATGTGTGTTTATCATCATCCATATTTTCATTCTATGCTCAACTCCTGCAACCCCTGTGCCCAATATCAAGGTAAAATTACTTTCAAATTTACCTCAAAGTTTTTGACATGCCTGCATGTGGACAGTGCAATATAGTTGTCACATTGGCCTACATTTCGTACGTACGTACATCCGTCCGGTTAATTAATTTAGGTTTAAGGTTAAAGTTTTTAAAGGTACATGCCCACTCAGTAGGCACAAACTGTTTCTTTATAGCAATTAAATAAGTGTATAATTGTGTCACTATTCCACCAGTTCTAAAAATTATGTGTGCCCGCTATCCATATATAATCATTTAGTAATATTTATTTTACTGATAATGACTAGCAGTGGTATGAAGCTATTTTCATATTCAAATGAGGCATGATATTTTTATGCCACCGGGTTTCGAAGAAACGGGTGGCATATAGTGTTTGGACCGTCCGTCCGTCTGTCCGTCCGTCACACTTTTCGGTTAACCACTTTGTCACAGTTTCTCATATGCTGCAGGTGGCATCCGCGTTCGACAGACGCATTTCTTGTTTTTAATAATTTATGCTAATTAAAGGTACATACCCACTCAGTAGGCACAACAATTAAAGTTATGTGTATTCTCAGTTATTTGTAGGAATTAAATAAGTGTATAATTTTGTCACTATTCCACCAGTTCTAAACATTACGAGTGCCCGTTATATGGATATAATCATTTAGTAATGTTTATTTCACTGATAGTGACACGCGGTGATATCAGGCTATTTTCATAGGCAAATGGGGCATGATATTTTTTAATTACTTATACTAATTAAATGTGTTTCCCTGAAAAAATAATGTTTTCGACAGATTATAAAGTATGATCATTGCACATCAAAAAATAAATAGTAATGTCTTGGTAACATTTTCAGGAAACACGGTTATCGCCCCTGATAGCAGTGTGGAAATTTACGTCTGATATAAAATGTATAATAATGCCAATAAATATGTGTATTAATGGTGAATTAATGTTTATTTTGCCAGAAAATGTCTCAGATGATGTCTCTGATATAAAGAACATTTTGTGCCTACTGAGTGGGCATGTACCTTTAAGAACACTATATCTCTGAAACCGCTTCACCAATTCACTCGAAACTTCACATATGGTGTATTTGTCACCCACATTTTCATTATTATTTATATGTGCCCAATGTCACGGTCAAATTACTTTGAAATTTCCCTTAAAGTTTTTGTTGGGACCGCTTGCAGACAGAGCGATATAGTTGGCACATTGGTGTGCATTCAGGATAAAGTTTTTGGTTAAAGTGTTTTTTAGTTAAGTTTTTAGGTATACTATCAAAGCCTCGGCGGGTGCGGCATGTTTTTACGTCAACGGGCTAAAGCTTGTTGCAATAAAAAAAATTGTTTGTACTATCAAATGCCTCGGCGGGCATGACATGCAGGCCATGGCCATCTAGTTATTATGGCATGCGATTTGATCAGTCGGCCATCGCACCATGACCACTAGTTTAGCACTTGATCAGTCGGCACGGCCATCACACCAGGACTAGTTTAGAACTTGATCAGTCGGCCATCAGCACCAGGACTAGTTTAAAACTTGATCAGTTTCCCATCTCACCAGGACTAGTTTTAGAACTTGTTCAGTCGGCCATCACACCAGGACTAGTATAGCACTTGATCAGTCGGCTATCGCACCGGGGACTAGTTTAGCCCTTGATCAGTCGGAGGCCATCGCACCAGGACAAGTATAGCACTCAGATCAGTCGGCCATCGCACCAGGACTAGTTTAGAACTTGATCAGTCGGCCAGCGGCTCCAGGACTAGTTTAGCACTTGATCTGGTCGGCAATCTCACCATGACTAGTATAGAAACTAGAATCGTGCCTCGCCATCGCTCCAGGACTAGTTTAGCCCTTGGTCAGTCGGCCATCATACCAGGACTAGTTTAGTCCCTTGATCAGTTGGCCATCGCACCAGACTAGTGTAGTCCTTGATCAGTCAGCCATCGCACCATGACTAGTTTAGAACTTGATCAGTCGGCCATCGCACCACGACTATTTTAGAACTTGATCAGTCGGCCATCGCACCAAGACTACTTTAGAACTTTTATCAGTCCGGTCCATCGCACCAGGACTAGTTTAGGCACTTGATTAGTCGGCCAAGTCATCCTGCATTACAGACAGAAGTGGTGGTTGGTGTGTAGTGTAGTCATAGACACAAACTGGTGGTGGTGGTGGTGGTGATATAGACCGGAACTTTTAGGATGCCAAATGTAGATGGCTGGTGTGTGTGGGGGATCATTGTTTTGTGTCCCCCGCGGTGGTGCGGGAGTACAATGATGACTCGCAGGCGAGTGTAGTATTTCACCATGCCCAGTACGTATATCACTTGATTAGTTGGCCATCTCACCATGCCCAGTATAGCACGTGATCAGTCGGCCATGCCGAGTATAGCACTTGATCAGTCGGCCATCGCACCAGGACTAGCAGAGCACTTGATCAGTCTGCCATCGCACCATAACTAGTATAGCGCTTGATCAGTCGCCCATTGCACCATGCCCAGTATGCACTTGATATTGGCCATCTCACCATGCCCAGTAGCACGTGATCAGTCGGCCATGCCGAGTATAGCACTAGTATCATTTCGGCATCACACCAGGACTACTTTAGCACTTGATCAGTCTGCCATCGCACCAGGACTAGTATAGCACTCAATCAGTCGGCCATCACACCAGGACTAGTATAGCACTCGATCAGTCGGTCATCGCACCGGGACTAGTTTATAACTTGATCAGTCGGCCATCGCACCAGGACTAGTTTAGAACTTGATCAGTCGACCATCGCACCAGGAATAGTTTAGCCCTTGATCAGTCGGCCATCGCACTGAGACTAGTTTAGCCCTTGATTAGTCGGCCATCGCACCAGGACGACTAGTATAGCACTCGATCAGTCGGCCATCGCACCAGGACTAGTTTAGTGGTGGTCGGGGGTGGGGGGTGTTGTGTAGTCATAGACAAAAACTGGTGGTGGTTGTGATACACATTGTTCCCACTGTGGGATATAGACCGGAACTTTTAGGACGCCAAATGTAGATGGCTGGTGTGTGTGGGGGATCATTGTTTTGTGTCCCCGGCGGTGGTTGCGAGTACAATGATGAATTACTGATGAATTACTGGTATTGAAACACCCACATGTATATGCACTGTGATACCGTACTTCACAATCCTCAGTTTTAAATTGTTTCTGTATCGTAAAACTGAACATTTATTCATTTTGAAAAACTTAAAATTGTGGCAGATGATCGAAATGAAAACCGGATGTTTACATGCGAAATGAACCGGTGCATCGGTATATTTTAACCGCACGATGACCCACTGTATATTCATACCATATCCGTACGGATATATCGAATATACGAACGGATATCGTATGTTTTTGTATAATATTCGTATAGTACGTTTGTATAATGTAAACAAACTGTACTATACGATGATGCGGTAAGTTTTTAACGGAAATAGCGAAAGAATGACCGCACAAACGGTATCGCGAAAGAATGACCGCACAAACTGGACCGCGAAAGAATTACCGTACCGCACAAACGGTATCGCGAAAGAATGACCGCAACAACGGGACCGCGATTGGACCGCAATTAGACTGCAATTTCAGAGCGGACGAATTGCAATTCAACGACCGCTGGATTGCAATTCTTGGTAAGTGAATCGCAGGCGGGAGTGTAGTATTTCACCATGCCCAGTACGTATAACACTTGATTAGTTGGCCATCTCACCATGCCCAGTATAGCACGTGATCAGTCGGCCATGTCGAGTATAGCACTTGATCAGTCTGCCATCGCACCATAACTAGTATAGCGCTTGATCAGTCGCCCATTGCACCATGCCCAGTATAGCACTTGATCAGTTGGCCCATCTCACCATGCCCACATAGCACGTGATCAGTCGGCCATGCCGAGTATAGCACTAGATCATTCGGCCATCACACCAGGACTACTTTAGCACTTGATCAGTCGACCATCGCACCAGGACTAGTATAGCACTCAATCAGTCGGCCATCACACCAGGACTAGTTTAGAACTTGATCAGTCGGCCCATCACACCAGTACTACTTTAGCACTTGATCAGTCGGACCATCGCACCAGGACTAGTATAGCACTCGATCAATCGGCCATCGCACCAGGACTAGTTTATAACTTGATCAGTCGGCCATCGCACCAGGACTAGTTTAGAACTTGATCAGTCGACCATCGCACCAGAATAGTTTAGCCCTTGATCAGTCGGCCATCGCACTGCGACTAGTTTAGCCCTTGATTAGTCGGCCATCGCACCAGGACTAGTATAGCACTCGAGGCGGTCGGACATCGCACCAGGACTAGTTTTAGAACTTGATCAGTCGGCCATCGCACCACGACTAGTTTAGAACTTGATCAGTCGGCCATCGCACCAAGACTAGTTTAGTCCTTGATCAGTCGGCCATCGCACCAGGACTAGTTTAGAACTTGATCAGTCGGCCACCGCACCATGACTAGTTTTGCCCTTGCTCAGTCGGCCATCGCACCAGGACTAGTTTAGAACTTGATCAGTCGGCCATCGCACCAGGACTAGTTTATAACTTGATCAGTCGGCCACCGCACCAAGACTAGTTTTGCCCTTGCTCAATCGGCCATCGCACCAGGACTAGTTTAGAACTTGATCAGTCGGCCATCGCACCACGACTAGTTTAGAACTTGATCAGTCGGCCATCGCACAAGGACTAGTTTAGCCCTTGCTCAGTCGGCCATCGCACTGGACTAGTATAGCACTCGATCAGTCGGCCATCGCACCATGACTAGTTTAGAACTTGATCAGTCGGCCATCGCACCAAGACTAGTGTAGCCCTTGATCATCGGCCCATTCGCAACCAGGACTATTTAGAACTTGATCAGTCGGCCAAAACGCACCAGGACTAGTTTAGAAACTTGACAGGTCGCCCATCCCGCACCAACGACTTTGTTTGATTGATCAGCGGCCATCGCACCAAGACTAGTTTAGCCCTTGCTCATCGGCCATCGCACCTGGACAGTATGCACTCGATCTCGGCCACGCACCATGACTATTTAGAACTTGACAGTCCCATCGCACCAAGACTGTAGCCCTTGATCTCGGCCACGCACCAGGACTATTTAGAACTTGATCAGTCGGCCATTGCACCAGACTATTTAGAATTGATCATCGGCCATCGCACCAAGACATTTAGCCCTTCTCAGTCGGCCATCGCACCTGGACTGGTATAGCACGCGATCAGTCGGCCACCGCACCATGACTAGTTTAGAACTTGATCAGTCGGCCATCGACAAGACGAGTATAGCACTTGGTCAGTCGGTCATCGCACCAGGACTAGTTTAGCATTTGATCAGTCGGTCATGTCATCCTGCGTTACAGACAGAAGTGGTGGTTGGGGGCGGGGGGGGGGGGGTGTGTAGTGTAGTCATAGACAAAAACTGGTGGTGGTGGTGATACACATTGTTCCCACTGTGGGATATAGACCGGAACTTTTAGGACGCCAAATGTAGATGGCTGGTGTGCGTGGGGGATCATTGTTTTGTGTCCCCGGCGGTGGTGCGGAGTACAGTGATGAATTACTGTATATTGAACACACATGTATATGTACAGTGATACCGTACTTCACAATCCTCAGTTTTAAATATTGTTTCTGTATCGTAAAACTGAACATTTATTCATTTTGAAAAACTTCAAATTATGGCAGATGATCGAAATGAAAACCGGATGTTTACATTCGAAATGAACCGGTGCATCGGTATATTTTTAACCACAGGATGACCCACTTTATATTCATACCATATCCGTACGGATATATCGTATATACGAACGGATATCGGATGTTTGTATAATATTCGTATAGTACGTTTGTATAATCACTGATAATGTAAACAAACTGTACTATACGATGATACGGTAAGTTTTTACCGGAAATAGCGAAAGAATGACCGCACAATCGGTATCGCGAAAGAATGACCGCACAAACTGGACCGCGAAAGAATGACCGCACAAACGGTATCGCGAAAGAATGACCGCAAAAACGGGACCGCGTTTGGACCGCAATTAGACTGCAATTAGACTGCAATTCCAGAGGGGAAGAATTGCAATTCAAGGACCGCTGGATTGCAATTCTTGGTAAGCGAATCGCAGGCGGGAGTGTATGTGTGTACA